>JAPYXD010000732.1:2400000-3000000 GCA_030998225.1 Diplolepis rosae | reverse complement strand
TCAAACATTATGTTCTCCTAATGCAGAGGAAGAATTTCAACACTTTCGGAGCGAAAATTTAGTGGTTTTTTTTTATTTTCGGTTTTTTGGGTTTATTTTCCTCTATTTACATACATTTGTATTTTTATATGTAATCTTGTGCAATAATAAAGCAATCCGCAGCATTAATTTTTTATTTATTGTATTTTTTAGTTTTTTAATTTTTGGTTACGAATACCTCTTCACATATTATATTCTCCTAGTAAAGAGTACGAATTTCAACATTTTCGTTTCGAAAATTTAGTGGTTTTTTTTTATTTTCGTTTTTTTGGGTTTATTTTCCTCATGTTACATGCATTTATATTTTTATATGTAATATTATGCAATAATAAAGCAATCTGCGGCATTAATTTTTTATTTATTGCATTTTTTAGTTTTTTTATTTTTGACTACGAATACCTCTTCAAACATTATGTTCTCCTAATGCAGAGGAAGAATTTCAACACTTTCGGAGCGAAAATTTAGTGGTTTTTTTTTATTTTCGGTTTTTTGGGTTTATTTTCCTCTATTTACATACATTTGTATTTTTATATGTAATCTTGTGCAATAATAAAGCAATCCGCAGCATTAATTTTTTATTTATTGTATTTTTTAGTTTTTTAATTTTTGGTTACGAATACCTCTTCACACATTATATTCTCCTAGTACAGAGGAAGAATTTTAAAATTTTCGGAGCGAAAATTTCATGTGTTTTTTTATTTTGCTTTTTTCAAGATAATTTACAACTATTTGCATGCATTTCTATGTTTATATGTAATCTTATGCAATAATAAAGCAATCTGCAGCATTAATTTTTTATTTATTGCATTTTTTAATTTTTTAATTTTTGGTTACGAATACCTCTTCACATGTTATATTCTCCTAGTAAAGAGTACGAATTTCAACATTTTCGTTTCGAAAATTTAGTGGTTTTTTTTTATTTTCGGTTTTTTGGGTTTATTTTCCTCTATTTACATACATTTGTATTTTTATATGTAATCTTATGCAATAATAAAGCAATCTGCAGCATTAATTTTTTATTTATTGCATTTTTTAGTTTTTTAATTTTTAACTACGAATACCTCTTCAAACATTATATTCTCCTAATGCAGAGGAAGAATTTCAACACTTTCGGAGCGAAAATTTAGTGGTTTTTTTTTATTTTCGTTTTTTTGGGTTTATTTTCCTCAAGTTACATGCATTTATATTTTTATATGTAATATTATGCAATAATAAAGCAATCTGCGGCATTAATTTTTTATTTATTGCATTTTTTAGTTTTTTAATTTTTGACTACGAATACCTCTTCAAACATTATATTCTCCTAATGCAGAGGAAGAATTTCAACACTTTCGGAGCGAAAATTTAGTGGTTTTTTTTTATTTTCGTTTTTTTAGGTTTATTTTCCTCAATTTACATACATTTGTATTTTTATATGTAATCTTGTGCAATAATAAAGCAATCCGCAGCATTAATATTTTATTTATTGTATTTTTTAGTTTTTTAATTTTTGGTTACGAATACCTCTTCACATATTATATTCTCCTAGTAAAGAGTACGAATTTCAACATTTTCGTTTCGAAAATTTAGTGGTTTTTTTTTATTTTCGTTTTTTTGGGTTTATTTTCCTCATGTTACATGCATTTATATTTTTATATGTAATATTATGCAATAATAAAGCAATCTGCGGCATTAATTTTTTATTTATTGCATTTTTTAGTTTTTTAATTTTTGACTACGAATACCTCTTCAAACATTATATTCTCCTAATGCAGAGGAAGAATTTCAACACTTTCGGAGCGAAAATTTAGTGGTTTTTTTTTATTTTCGTTTTTTTAGGTTTATTTTCCTCAATTTACATACATTTGTATTTTTATATGTAATCTTGTGCAATAATAAAGCAATCCGCAGCATTAATATTTTATTTATTGTATTTTTTAGTTTTTTAATTTTTGACTACGAATACCTCTTCAAACATTATGTTCTCCTAATGCAGAGGAAGAATTTCAACACTTTCGGAGCGAAAATTTAGTGGTTTTTTTATTTTCGGTTTTTTGGGTTTATTTTCCTCTATTTACATACATTTGTATTTTTATATGTAATCTTGTGCAATAATAAAGCAATCCGCAGCATTAATTTTTTATGTATTGTATTTTTTAGTTTTTTAATTTTTGGTTACGAATACCTCTTCACATATTATATTCTCCTAGTAAAGAGTACGAATTTCAACATTTTCGTTTCGAAAATTTAGTGGTTTTTTTTTATTTTCGTTTTTTTGGGTTTATTTTCCTCATGTTACATGCATTTATATTTTTATATGTAATATTATGCAATAATAAAGCAATCTGCGGCATTAATTTTTTATTTATTGCATTTTTTAGTTTTTTAATTTTTGACTACGAATACCTCTTCAAACATTATATTCTCCTAATGCAGAGGAAGAATTTCAACACTTTCGGAGCGAAAATTTAGTGGTTTTTTTTTATTTTCGTTTTTTTAGGTTTATTTTCCTCAATTTACATACATTTGTATTTTTATATGTAATCTTGTGCAATAATAAAGCAATCCGCAGCATTAATATTTTATTTATTGTATTTTTTAGTTTTTTAATTTTTGACTACGAATACCTCTTCAAACATTATGTTCTCCTAATGCAGAGGAAGAATTTCAACACTTTCGGAGCGAAAATTTAGTGGTTTTTTTATTTTCGGTTTTTTGGGTTTATTTTCCTCTATTTACATACATTTGTATTTTTATATGTAATCTTGTGCAATAATAAAGCAATCCGCAGCATTAATTTTTTATTTATTGTATTTTTTAGTTTTTTAATTTTTGGTTACGAATACCTCTTCACATATTATATTCTCCTAGTAAAGAGTACGAATTTCAACATTTTCGTTTCGAAAATTTAGTGGTTTTTTTTTATTTTCGTTTTTTTGGGTTTATTTTCCTCATGTTACATGCATTTATATTTTTATATGTAATATTATGCAATAATAAAGCAATCTGCGGCATTAATTTTTTATTTATTGCATTTTTTAGTTTTTTGATTTTTGACTACGAATACCTCTTCAAACATTATGTTCTCCTAATGCAGAGGAAGAATTTCAACACTTTCGGAGCGAAAATTTAGTGGTTTTTTTTTTATTTTCGGTTTTTTGTGTTTATTTTCCTCTATTTACATACATTTGTATTTTTATATGTAATCTTGTGCAATAATAAAGCAATCCGCAGCATTAATTTTTTATTTATTGTATTTTTTAGTTTTTTTTTTTTTGTTACGAATACCTCTTCACACATTATATTCTCCTAGTACAGAGGAAGAATTTTAAAATTTTCGGAACGAAAATTTCATGTGTTTTTTTATTTTGCTTTTTTTCTGTTTATTTTCCACTATTTGCATGCATTTCTATGTTTATATGTAATCTTATGCAATAATAAAGCAATCTGCAGCATTAATTTTTTATTTATTGCATTTTTTAATTTTTTAATTTTTGGTTACGAATACCTCTTCACATGTTATATTCTCCTAGTAAAGAGTACGAATTTCAACATTTTCGTTTCGAAAATTTAGTGGTTTTTTTTTTATTTTCGGTTTTTTGGGTTTATTTTCCTCTATTTACATACATTTGTATTTTTATATGTAATCTTATGCAATAATAAAGCAATCTGCAGCATTAATTTTTGATTTATTGCATTTTTTAGTTTTTTAATTTTTAACTACGAATACCTCTTCAAACATTATATTCTCCTAATGCAGAGGAAGAATTTCAATACTTTCGGAGCGAAAATTTAGTGGTTTTTTTTTATTTTCGTTTTTTTAGGTTTATTTTCCTCAATTTACATACATTTGTATTTTTATATGTAATCTTGTGCAATAATAAAGCAATACGCAGCATTAATTTTTTATATATTTCATTGTTTAATTTTTTAATTTTTGGTTACGAATACCTCTTCAAACATTATATTCTCCTAATGCAGAGGAAGAATTTCAACACTTTCGGAGCGAAAATTTAGTGGTTTTTTTTTATTTTCGTTTTTTTAGGTTTATTTTCCTCAATTTACATACATTTGTATTTTTATATGTAATCTTGTGCAATAATAAAGCAATCCGCAGCATTAATATTTTATTCATTGTATTTTTTAGTTTTTTTTTAATTTTTTGGTTACGAATACCTCTTCACACATTATATTCTCCTAGTACAGAGGAAGAATTTTAAAATTTTCGGAGCGAAAATTTCATGTGTTTTTTTATTTTGCTTTTTTCAAGATAATTTACAACTATTTGCATGCATTTATATGTTTATATGTAATCTTATGCAATAATAAAGCAATCTGCAGCATTAATTTTTTATTTATTGCATGTTTTAATTATTTAATTTTTGGTTACGAATACCTCTTCACATATTATATTCTCCTAGTAAAGAGTACGAATTTCAACATTTTCGTTTCGAAAATTTAGTGGTTTTTTTTTATTTTCGTTTTTTTGGGTTTATTTTCCTCAAGTTACATGCATTTATATTTTTATATGTAATATTATGCAATAATAAAGCAATCTGCGGCATTAATTTTTTATTTATTGCATTTTTTAGTTTTTTAATTTTTTACTACGAATACCTCTTCAAACATTATATTCTCCTAATGCAGAGGAAGAATTTCAACACTTTCGGAGCGAAAATTTAGTGGTTTTTTTTTATTTTCGTTTTTTTAGGTTTATTTTCCTCAATTTACATACATTTGTATTTTTATATGTAATCTTGTGCAATAATAAAGCAATCCGCAGCATTAATATTTTATTTATTGTATTTTTTAGTTTTTTAATTTTTGGTTACGAATACCTCTTCACATATTATATTCTCCTAGTAAAGAGTACGAATTTCAACATTTTTCGTTTCGAAAATTTAGTGGTTTTTTTTTATTTTCGTTTTTTTGGGTTTATTTTCCTCATGTTACATGCATTTATATTTTTATATGTAATATTATGCAATAATAAAGCAATCTGCGGCATTAATTTTTTATTTATTGCATTTTTTAGTTTTTTAATTTTTGACTACGAATACCTCTTCAAACATTATATTCTCCTAATGCAGAGGAAGAATTTCAACACTTTCGGAGCGAAAATTTAGTGGTTTTTTTTTATTTTCGTTTTTTTAGGTTTATTTTCCTCAATTTACATACATTTGTATTTTTATATGTAATCTTGTGCAATAATAAAGCAATCCGCAGCATTAATATTTTATTTATTGTATTTTTTAGTTTTTTAATTTTTGACTACGAATACCTCTTCAAACATTATGTTCTCCTAATGCAGAGGAAGAATTTCAACACTTTCGGAGCGAAAATTTAGTGGTTTTTTTTTATTTTCGGTTTTTTGGGTTTATTTTCCTCTATTTACATACATTTGTATTTTTATATGTAATCTTGTGCAATAATAAAGCAATCCGCAGCATTAATTTTTTATTTATTGTATTTTTTAGTTTTTTAATTTTTGGTTACGAATAACTATTCACATATTATATTCTCCTAGTAAAGAGTACGAATTTCAACATTTTCGTTTCGAAAATTTAGTGGTTTTTTTTTATTTTCGTTTTTTTGGGTTTATTTTCCTCATGTTACATGCATTTATATTTTTATATGTAATATTATGCAATAATAAAGCAATCTGCGGCATTCATTTTTTATTTATTGCATTTTTTAGTTTTTTAATTTTTGACTACGAATACCTCTTCAAACATTATGTTCTCCTAATGCAGAGGAAGAATTTCAACACTTTCGGAGCGAAAATTTAGTGGTTTTTTTTTATTGTCGGTTTTTTGGGTTTATTTTCCTCTATTTACATACATTTGTATTTTTATATGTAATCTTGTGCAATAATAAAGCAATCCGCAGCATTAATTTTTTATTTATTGTATTTTTTAGTTTTTTAATTTTTGGTTACGAATACCTCTTCACACATTATATTCTCCTAGTACAGAGGAAGAATTTTAAAATTTTCGGAGCGAAAATTTCATGTGTTTTTTTATTTTGCTTTTTTCAAGATAATTTACAACTATTTGCATGCATTTATATGTTTATATGTAATCTTATGCAATAATAAAGCAATCTGCAGCATTAATTTTTTATTTATTGCATTTTTTAATTTTTTAATTTTTGGTTACGAATACCTCTTCACATATTATATTCTCCTAGTAAAGAGTACGAATTTCAACATTTTCGTTTCGAAAATTTAGTGGTTTTTTTTTATTTTCGGTTTTTTGGGTTTATTTTCCTCTATTTACATACATTTGTATTTTTATATGTAATCTTATGCAATAATAAAGCAATCTGCAGCATTAATTTTTGATTTATTGCATTTTTTAGTTTTTAATTTTTAACTACAAATACCTCTTCAAACATTATATTCTCCTAATGCAGAGGAAGAATTTCAATACTTTCGGAGCGAAAATTTAGTGGTTTTTTTTTATTTTCGTTTTTTTTAGGTTTATTTTCCTCAATTTACATACATTTGTATTTTTATATGTAATCTTGTGCAATAATAAAGCAATCCGCAGCATTAATTTTTTATATATTACATTTTTTAATTTTTTAATTTTTGGTTACGAATACCTCTTCACACATTATATTCTCCTAGTACAGAGGAAGAATTTTAAAATTTTCGGAGCGAAAATTTCATGTGTTTTTTTATTTTGCTTTTTTCAAGATAATTTACAACTATTTGCATGCATTTCTATGTTTATATGTAATCTTATGCAATAATAAAGCAATCTGCAGCATTAATTTTTTATTTATTGCATTTTTTAATTTTTTAATTTTTGGTTACGAATACCTCTTCACATATTATATTCTCCTAGTAAAGAGTACGAATTTCAACATTTTCGTTTCGAAAATTTAGTGGTTTTTTTTTTATTTTCGGTTTTTTGGGTTTATTTTCCTCTATTTACATACATTTGTATTTTTATATGTAATCTTATGCAATAATAAAGCAATCTGCAGCATTAAATTTTTATTTATTGCATTTTTTAGTTTTTTAATTTTTAACTACAAATAGCTCTTCAAACATTATATTCTCCTAATGCAGAGGAAGAATTTCAATACTTTCGGAGCGAAAATTTAGTGGTTTTTTTTTATTTTCGGTTTTTTGGGTTTATTTTCCTCTATTTACATACATTTGTATTTTTATATGTAATCTTGTGCAATAATAAAGCAATCCGCAGAATTAATTTTTTATTTATTGTATTTTTTAGTTTTTTAATTTTTGGTTACGAATACCTCTTCACACATTATATTCTCCTAGTACAGAGGAAGAATTTTAAAATTTTCGGAGCGAAAATTTCATGTGTTTTTTTATTTTGCTTTTTTCAAGATAATTTACAACTATTTGCATGCATTTCTATGTTTATATGTAATCTTATGCAATAATAAAGCAATCTGCAGCATTAATTTTTTATTTATTGCATTTTTTAATTTTTTAATTTTTGGTTACGAATACCTCTTCACATATTATATTCTACTAGTAAAGAGTACGAATTTCAACATTTTCGTTTCGAAAATTTAGTGGTTTTTTTTATTTTCGGTTTTTTGGGTTTATTTTCCTCTATTTACATACATTTGTATTTTTATATGTAATCTTATGCAATAATAAAGCAATCTGCAGCATTAATTTTTGATTTATTGCATTTTTTAGTTTTTTAATTTTTAACTACAAATACCTCTTCAAACATTATATTCTCCTAATGCAGAGGAAGAATTTCAATACTTTCGGAGCGAAAATTTAGTGGTTTTTTTTTATTTTCGTTTTTTTAGGTTTATTTTCCTCAATTTACATATATTTGTAGTTTTATATGTAATCTTGTGCAATAATAAAGCAATCCGCAGCATTAATTTTTTATATATTACATTTTTTAATTTTTTAATTTTTGGTTACGAATACCTCTTCACACATTATATTCTCCTAGTACAGAGGAAGAATTTTAAAATTGTCGGACCGAAAATTTCCTGTGTTTTTTTATTTTGCATTTTTCAAGATAATTTACAACTATTTGCATGGATTTCTTTGTTTTTATGTAATCTTATGCAATAATAAAGCAATCTGCAGCATTAATTTTTTATTTATTGCATTTTTTAATTTTTTAATTTTTGGTTACGAATACCTCTTCACATATTATATTCTCCTAGTAAAGAGTACGAATTTCAACATTTTCGTTTCGAAAATTTAGTGGTTTTTTTTTTATTTTCGGTTTTTTGGGTTTTATTTTCCTCTATTTACATACATTTGTATTTTTATATGTAATCTTATGCAATAATAAAGCAATCTGCAGCATTAATTTTTGATTTATTGCATTTTTTAGTTTTTTAATTTTTAACTACGAATAACTCTTCAAACATTATATTCTCCTAATGCAGAGGAAGAATTTCAATACTTTCGGAGCGAAAATTTAGTGGTTTTTTTTTATTTTCGTTTTTTTAGGTTTATTTTCCTCAATTTACATACATTTGTATTTTTATATGTAATCTTGTGCAATAATAAAGCAATCCGCAGCATTAATATTTTATTTATTGTATTTTTTAGTTTTTTAATTTTTGGTTACGAATACCTCTTCACACATTATATTCTCCTAGTACAGAGGAAGAATTTTAAAATTTTCGGAGCGAAAATTTCATGTGTTTTTTTCTTTTGCTTGTTTCAAGATAATTTACAACTATTTGCATGCATTTATATGTTTATATGTAATCTTATGCAATAATAAAGCAATCTGCAGCATTAATTTTTTATTTATTGCATTTTTTAATTTTTTAATTTTTGGTTACGAATACCTCTTCACATATTATATTCTCCTAGTAAAGAGTACGAATTTCAACATTTTCGTTTCGAAAATTTAGTGGTTTTTTTTTATTTTCGTTTTTTTGGGTTTATTTTCCTCAAGTTACATGCATTTATATTTTTATATGTAATATTATGCAATAATAAAGCAATCTGCGGCATTAATTTTTTATTTATTGCATTTTTTAGTTTTTTAATTTTTTACTACGAATACCTCTTCAAACATTATATTCTCCTAATGCAGAGGAAGAATTTCAACACTTTCGGAGCGAAAATTTAGTGGTTTTTTTTTATTTTCGTTTTTTTAGGTTTTATTTTCCTCAATTTACATACATTTGTATTTTTATATGTAATCTTGTGCAATAATAAAGCAATCCGCAGCATTAATATTTTATTTATTGTATTTTTTAGTTTTTTAATTTTTGGTTACGAATACCTCTTCACATATTATATTCTCCTAGTAAAGAGTACGAATTTCAACATTTTCGTTTCGAAAATTTAGTGGTTTTTTTTTATTTTCGTTTTTTTGGGTTTATTTTCCTCATGTTACATGCATTTATATTTTTATATGTAATATTATGCAATAATAAAGCAATCTGCGGCATTAATTTTTTATTTATTGCATTTTTTAGTTTTTTAATTTTTGACTACGAATACCTCTTCAAACATTATATTCTCCTAATGCAGAGGAAGAATTTCAACACTTTCGGAGCGAAAATTTAGTGGTTTTTTTTTATTTTCGTTTTTTTAGGTTTATTTTCCTCAATTTACATACATTTGTATTTTTATATGTAATCTTGTGCAATAATAAAGCAATCCGCAGCATTAATATTTTATTTATTGTATTTTTTAGTTTTTTAATTTTTGACTACGAATACCTCTTCAAACATTATGTTCTCCTAATGCAGAGGAAGAATTTCAACACTTTCGGAGCGAAAATTTAGTGGTTTTTTTTATTTTCGGTTTTTTGGGTTTATTTTCCTCTATTTACATACATTTGTATTTTTATATGTAATCTTGTGCAATAATAAAGCAATCCGCAGCATTAATTTTTTATTTATTGTATTTTTTAGTTTTTTAATTTTTGGTTACGAATACCTCTTCACATATTATATTCTCCTAGTAAAGAGTACGAATTTCAACATTTTCGTTTCGAAAATTTAGTGGTTTTTTTTTATTTTCGTTTTTTTGGGTTTATTTTCCTCATGTTACATGCATTTATATTTTTATATGTAATATTATGCAATAATAAAGCAATCTGCGGCATTCATTTTTTATTTATTGCATTTTTTAGTTTTTAATTTTTGACTACGAATACCTCTTCAAACATTATGTTCTCCTAATGCAGAGGAAGAATTTCAACACTTTCGGAGCGAAAATTTAGTGGTTTTTTTTTATTTTCGGTTTTTTGGGTTTATTTTCCTCTATTTACATACATTTGTATTTTTATATGTAATCTTGTGCAATAATAAAGCAATCCGCAGCATTAATTTTTTATTTATTGTATTTTTTAGTTTTTTAATTTTTGGTTACGAATACCTCTTCACACATTATATTCTCCTAGTACAGAGGAAGAATTTTAAAATTTTCGGAACGAAAATTTCATGTGTTTTTTTATTTTGCTTTTTTCAAGATAATTTACAACTATTTGCATGCATTTCTATTTTTATATGTAATCTTATGCAATAATAAAGCAATCTGCAGCATTAATTTTTTATTTATTGCATTTTTTAATTTTTTAATTTTTGGTTACGAATACCTCTTCACATATTATATTCTCCTAGTAAAGAGTACGAATTTCAACATTTTCGTTTCGAAAATTTAGTGGTTTTTTTTTTATTTTCGGTTTTTTGGGTTTATTTTCCTCTATTTACATACATTTGTATTTTTATATGTAATCTTATGCAATAATAAAGCAATCTGCAGCATTAATTTTTGATTTATTGCATTTTTTAGTTTTTTAATTTTTAACTACGAATACCTCTTCAAACATTATATTCTCCTAATGCAGAGGAAGAATTTCAATACTTTCGGAGCGAAAATTTAGTGGTTTTTTTTTATTTTCGTTTTTTTAGGTTTATTTTCCTCAATTTACATACATTTGTATTTTTATATGTAATCTTGTGCAATAATAAAGCAATCCGCAGCATTAATTTTTTATATATTTCATTTTTTAATTTTTTAATTTTTGGTAACGAATACCACTTCAAACATTATATTCTCCTAATGCAGAGGAAGAATTTCAACACTTTCGGAGCGAAAATTTAGTGGTTTTTTTTATTTTCGTTTTTTTAGGTTTATTTTCCTCAATTTACATACATTTGTATTTTTATATGTAATCTTGTGCAATAATAAAGCAATCCGCAGCATTAATATTTTATTTATTGTATTTTTTAGTTTTTTAATTTTTGGTTACGAATACCTCTTCACACATTATATTCTCCTAGTACAGAGGAAGAATTTTAAAATTTTCGGAGCGAAAATTTCATGTGTTTTTTTATTTTGCTTTTTTCAAGATAATTTACAACTATTTGCATGCATTTATATGTTTATATGTAATCTTATGCAATAATAAAGCAATCTGCAGCATTAATTTTTTATTTATTGCATGTTTTAATTTTTGAATTTTTGGTTACGAATACCTCTTCACATATTATATTCTCCTAGTAAAGAGTACGAATTTCAACATTTTCGTTTCGAAAATTTAGTGGTTTTTTTTATTTTCGTTTTTTTGGGTTTATTTTCCTCAAGTTACATGCATTTATATTTTTATATGTAATATTATGCAATAATAAAGCAATCTGCGGCATTAATTTTTTATTTATTGCATTTTTTAGTTTTTTAATTTTTTACTACGAATACCTCTTCAAACATTATATTCTCCTAATGCAGAGGAAGAATTTCGGTTTTTTGGGTTTATTTTCCTCTATTTACATACATTTGTATTTTTATATGTAATCTTGTGCAATAATAAAGCAATCTGCAGCATTAATTTTTTATTTATTGCATTTTTTAGTTTTTTAATTTTTAACTACGAATACCTCTTCAAACATTATATTCTCCTAATGCAGAGGAAGAATTTCAACACTTTCGGAGCGAAAATTTAGTGGTTTTTTTTTATTTTCGTTTTTTTAGGTTTATTTTCCTCAATTTACATACATTTGTATTTTTATATGTAATCTTGTGCAATAATAAAGCAATCCGCAGCATTAATTTTTTATTTATTTCATTTTTTAGTTTTTTAATTTTTTTTTACGAATACCTCTTCAAACATTATATTCTCCTAATGCAGAGGAAGAATTTCAACACTTTCGGAGCGAAAATTTAGTGGTTTTTTTTTATTTTCGTTTTTTTAGGTTTATTTTCCTCAATTTACATACATTTGTATTTTTATATGTAATCTTGTGCAATAATAAAGCAATCCGCAGCATTAATATTTTATTTATTGTATTTTTTAGTTTTTTAATTTTTGGTTACGAATACCTCTTCACACATTATATTCTCCTAGTACAGAGGAAGAATTTTAAAATTTTCGGAGCGAAAATTTCATGTGTTTTTTTATTTTGCTTTTTTCAAGATAATTTACAACTATTTGCATGCATTTATATGTTTATATGTAATCTTATGCAATAATAAAGCAATCTGCAGCATTAATTTTTTATTTATTGCATGTTTTAATTTTTTAATTTTTGGTTACGAATACCTCTTCACATATTATATTCTCCTAGTAAAGAGTACGAATTTCAACATTTTCGTTTCGAAAATTTAGTGGTTTTTTTTTATTTTCGTTTTTTTGGGTTTATTTTCCTCAAGTTACATGCATTTATATTTTTATATGTAATATTATGCAATAATAAAGCAATCTGCGGCATTAATTTTTTATTTATTGCATTTTTTAGTTTTTTAATTTTTTACTACGAATACCTCTTCAAACATTATATTCTCCTAATGCAGAGGAAGAATTTCGGTTTTTTGGGTTTATTTTCCTCTATTTACATACATTTGTATTTTTATATGTAATCTTGTGCAATAATAAAGCAATCCGCAGCATTAATTTTTTATTTATTGTATTTTTTAGTTTTTTAATTTTTGGTTACGAATACCTCTTCACACATTATATTCTCCTAGTACAGAGGAAGAATTTTAAAATTTTCGGAGCGAAAATTTCATGTGTTTTTTTATTTTGCTTTTTTCAAGATAATTTACAACTATTTGCGTGCATTTATATGTTTATATGTAATCTTATGCAATAATAAAGCAATCTGCAGCATTAATTTTTTATTTATTGCATTTTTTAATTTTTTAATTTTTGGTTACGAATACCTCTTCACATATTATATTCTCCTAGTAAAGAGTACGAATTTCAACATTTTCGTTTCGAAAATTTAGTGGTTTTTTTTTATTTTCGTTTTTTTGGGTTTATTTTCCTCAAGTTACATGCATTTATATTTTTATATGTAATATTATGCAATAATAAAGCAATCTGCGGCATTAATTTTTTATTTATTGCATTTTTTAGTTTTTTAATTTTTGACTACGAATACCTCTTCAAACATTATATTCTCCTAATGGAGAGGAAGAATTTCAACACTTTCGGAGCGAAAATTTAGTGGTTTTTTTTTATTTTCGGTTTTTTGGGTTTATTTTCCTCTATTTACATACATTTGTATTTTTATATGTAATCTTGTGCAATAATAAAGCAATCCGCAGCATTAATATTTTATTTATTGTATTTTTTAGTTTTTTAATTTTTGGTTACGAATACCTCTTCACACATTATATTCTCCTAGTACAGAGGAAGAATTTTAAAATTTTCGGAGCGAAAATTTCATGTGTTTTTTTATTTTGCTTTTTTCAAGATAATTTACAACTATTTGCATGCATTTATATGTTTATATGTAATCTTATGCAATAATAAAGCAATCTGCAGCATTAATTTTTTATTTATTGCATGTTTTAATTTTTGAATTTTTGGTTACGAATACCTCTTCACATATTATATTCTCCTAGTAAAGAGTACGAATTTCAACATTTTCGTTTCGAAAATTTAGTGGTTTTTTTTTATTTTCGTTTTTTTGGGTTTATTTTCCTCAAGTTACATGCATTTATATTTTTATATGTAATATTATGCAATAATAAAGCAATCTGCGGCATTAATTTTTTATTTATTGCATTTTTTAGTTTTTTAATTTTTTACTACGAATACCTCTTCAAACATTATATTCTCCTAATGCAGAGGAAGAATTTCGGTTTTTTGGGTTTATTTTCCTCTATTTACATACATTTGTATTTTTATATGTAATCTTGTGCAATAATAAAGCAATCCGCAGCATTAATTTTTTATTTATTGTATTTTTTAGTTTTTTAATTTTTGGTTACGAATACCTCTTCAAACATTATATTCTCCTAATGCAGAGGAAGAATTTCAACACTTTCGGAGCGAAAATTTAGTGGTTTTTTTTTATTTTCGTTTTTTTAGGTTTATTTTCCTCAATTTACATACATTTGTATTTTTATATGTAATCTTGTGCAATAATAAAGCAATCCGCAGCATTAATATTTTATTTATTGTATTTTTTAGTTTTTTAATTTTTGGTTACGAATACCTCTTCACACATTATATTCTCCTAGTACAGAGGAAGAATTTTAAAATTTTCGGAGCGAAAATTTCATGTGTTTTTTATTTTGCTTTTTTCAAGATAATTTACAACTATTTGCATGCATTTATATGTTTATATGTAATCTTATGTAATAATAAAGCAATCTGCAGCATTAATTTTTTATTTATTGCATTTTTTAATTTTTTAATTTTTGGTTACGAATACCTCTTCACATATTATATTCTCCTAGTAAAGAGTACGAATTTCAACATTTTCGTTTCGAAAATTTAGTGGTTTTTTTTTATTTTCGTTTTTTTGGGTTTATTTTCCTCAAGTTACATGCATTTATATTTTTATATGTAATATTATGCAATAATAAAGCAATCTGCGGCATTAATTTTTTATTTATTGCATTTTTTAGTTTTTTAATTTTTTACTACGAATACCTCTTCAAACATTATATTCTCCTAATGCAGAGGAAGAATTTCGGTTTTTTGGGTTTATTTTCCTCTATTTACATACATTTGTATTTTTATATGTAATCTTGTGCAATAATAAAGCAATCCGCAGCATTAATTTTTTATTTATTGTATTTTTTAGTTTTTTAATTTTTGGTTACGAATACCTCTTCACACATTATATTCTCCTAGTACAGAGGAAGAATTTTAAAATTTTCGGAGCGAAAATTTCATGTGTTTTTTTATTTTGCTTTTTTCAAGATAATTTACAACTATTTGCGTGCATTTATATGTTTATATGTAATCTTATGCAATAATAAAGCAATCTGCAGCATTAATTTTTTATTTATTGCATTTTTTAATTTTTTAATTTTTGGTTACGAATACCTCTTCACATATTATATTCTCCTAGTAAAGAGTACGAATTTCAACATTTTCGTTTCGAAAATTTAGTGGTTTTTTTTTATTTTCGTTTTTGTGGGTTTTTTTTAGTCAAGTTACATGCATTTATATTTTTATATGTAATATTATGCAATAATAAAGCAATCTGCTGCATTAATTTTTTATTTATTGCATTTTTTAGTTTTTTAATTTTTGACTACGAATACCTCTTCAAACATTATATTCTCCTAATGCAGAGGAAGAATTTCAACACTTTCGGAGCGAAAATTTAGTGGTTTTTTTTTATTTTCGGTTTTTTGGGTTTATTTTCCTCTATTTACATACATTTGTATTTTTATATGTAATCTTGTGCAATAATAAAGCAATCCGCAGCATTAATATTTTATTTATTGTATTTTTTTAGTTTTTTAATTTTTGGTTACGAATACCTCTTCACACATTATATTCTCCTAGTACAGAGGAAGAATTTTAAAATTTTCGGAGCGAAAATTTCATGTGTTTTTTTATTTTGCTTTTTTCAAGATAATTTACAACTATTTGCATGCATTTATATGTTTATATGTAATCTTATGCAATAATAAAGCAATCTGCAGCATTAATTTTTTATTTATTGCATTTTTTAATTTTTTAATTTTTGGTTACGAATACCTCTTCACATATTATATTCTCCTAGTAAAGAGTACGAATTTCAACATTTACGTTTCGAAAATTTAGTGGTTTTTTTTTATTTTCGTTTTTTTGGGTTTATTTTCCTCAAGTTACATGCATTTATATTTTTATATGTAATATTATGCAATAATAAAGCAATCTGCGGCATTAATTTTTTATTTATTGCATTTTTTAGTTTTTTAATTTTTGACTACGAATACCTCTTCAAACATTATGTTCTCCTAATGCAGAGGAAGAATTTCAACACTTTCGGAGCGAAAATTTAGTGGTTTTTTTTTATTTTCGGTTTTTTGGGTTTATTTTCCTCTATTTACATACATTTGTATTTTTATATGTAATCTTGTGCAATAATAAAGCAATCCGCAGCATTAATTTTTTATTTATTGTATTTTTTAGTTTTTTAATTTTTGGTTACGAATACCTCTTCACACATTATATTCTCCTAGTACAGAGGAAGAATTTTAAAATTTTCGGAGCGAAAATTTCATGTGTTTTTTTATTTTGCTTTTTTCAAGATAATTTACAACTATTTGCATGCATTTATATGTTTATATGTAATCTTATGCAATAATAAAGCAATCTGCAGCATTAATTTTTTATTTATTGCATTTTTTAATTTTTTAATTTTTGGTTACGAATACCTCTTCACATATTATATTCTCCTAGTAAAGAGTACGAATTTCAACATTTTCGTTTCGAAAATTTAGTGGTTTTTTTTTATTTTCGTTTTTTTGGGTTTATTTTCCTCAAGTTACATGCATTTATATTTTTATATGTAATATTATGCAATAATAAAGCAATCTGCGGCATTAATTTTTTATTTATTGCATATTTTAGTTTTTTAATTTTTGACTATGAATACCTCTTCACACATTATATTCTCCTAGTACAGAGGAAGAATTTTAAAATTTTCGGAGCGAAAATTTCATGTGTTTTTTTATTTTGCTTTTTTCAAGATAATTTACAACTATTTGCATGCATTTATATGTTTATATGTAATCTTATGCAATAATAAAGCAATCTGCAGCATTAATTTTTTATTTATTGCATTTTTTAATTTTTTAATTTTTGGTTACGAATACCTCTTCACATATTATATTCTCCTAGTACAGAGGAAGAATTTTAAAATTTTTGGGAGCGAAAATTTCATGGGTTTTTTTATTTTCGTTTTTTTGTGTTTTTTTCATGAATTTACATACATTTGTATTTTTATATGTAATCTTATGCAATAATAAAGCAATCTGCAGCATTAATTTTTTATTTATTGCATTTTTTAGTTTTTTAACTTTTGACTATGAATTCCTCTTCACACATTATATTCTCCTAGTACAGAGGAAGAATTTTAACATTTTCGATGCGAAAATTTCTTGATTTTTTTCCTTTTTTGCATTTTATGATATTATTTGAATCAATTTGTGTACATTTTATTTCCACCTGTATTAATATATAATAATAAAACCATCTGCAGCATAAATTGTCTTTTTATTCCATAATCATCCCATGCTTTGTTCACATAAGGCTATCGCATTTCTTGTTACATTGTTATTTTCTTGATTAGAATAACACGTAAAACGATGGTTAACCTATTGAGTCACATGTTTTTAAATCTACTTATAGTTATTCAAAAGTAACACTTAAACGGAGCCTTAAATTCTGATCACATTTTTTAAAGCCTTATTTGCTTATCATAGAAATTAATATTTAAGAAAATATCTAAAATATTGAGTTGAAACCAAAGAAAGTCAAACGAAATTTTAAGGGAACCACTTTAAACGAATACATAATGTCCACTAATCTTAACTTGAAATTTAAAACATAAATATTTGAAATTTATAGCGATGTTGTAATCTTGCATTTGTCGTTTTCTAACTGAATCACTGAAAACAAATTTAAATAAACTTTCAGGCAAATTCGGTGATGTGTTTTTTTTTACCAGGCAGTGATATTGCAAAAATCCTATTTAAAAAAACAGTATTGTCAAAAAATTGTCCCTGCATAACTTTCAAAGCAAAAAAACTCGTTGCCATCAAACAATTATCTAAAGTTAAATTTATACTACACACATCTAAATCTGTTTAAAATAAAAATTTTCATTCACAATAATTTATATTAACAAATTTTTCACTGAATATTAACACTATACTTACTAAAAATAAACGGTACCGCATTATAAAATACTATAGGGTGGGCCACATAAAATTTTAAATTTAAAAAGTCAATAAAAAAAAACGGCTTGATATTTTTCAAAGGTCTAACATTTATTTGAAAGGTTGTTTTATGAAATTTATTTGTGGAAAACAATTTCGGGCAAATGACCACCACGGCTGAGTTTACAGTAGCTTATCCGATCCACCCAATTTTGGAGTACTTTCTCTATGGTTTCAGGCCTTATGGCAGCAACAGCAGCTTGAATCTCGTACTTTAGATCTTGAATTGTTTCTGGATGGTTGGCATGATTTGGACAACATTTGGTTCTAGCAGGACGGCGCTACGTGCCATACAGCAAACGCTACACTCAATCTTTTACGCCCTATCTTCGAAAATTGCATAATCAGCAAAAGAGTTGATGTGAATTGGCCTCCCAGAAGCTGCGATTTAACTCCGTTGGACTATTTTCTGTGGGGAGCTGTTGAAGATAAATGTTATGCCAACCATCCAGAAACAATTCAAGATCTAAAGTACGAGATTCAAACTGCTGTTGCTGCCTTAAGGCCTGAAACCATCGAGAAAGTACTGCAAAATTCGGTGGATCGGATAAGCTACTGTAAACTCAGCCGTGGTGGTCATTTGTCCGAAATTGTTTTCCACAAATAAATTTCATAAAACAACCTTTCAAATAAATGTTAGAGCTTTGAAAAATATCAAGCCGTTTTTTTTTATTGACTTTTTAAATTTAAAATTTTATATGGCCCACCCTATATTTGATGTAAAAGCGTAACTGAACGGCGCGCATGTGTATCATGCGCGGAATCCCATCTTCAACTTACGCTTCTTCCCATTTTCATAGTCTATATTCTTCTCGCAGGTACGGTAAACTATTTTTCAATAATTCATTATTTTGTGTCATCAATTTTTATTTTTCTCATACATATTTAGGTAAAGAAAATTATTATGAACATACTGACGACTTTATCTCAATTTTGACAAAAATTGCAGATACGCTCATTTTCATTTGCATGGCAGAGGTGTGATTATCACAAATGTTACTAGTCGCGCTTGTCCGTATTACGCGACGAAAGTGATTAGCTTCTTCTTCTTGGAGTAAATCCTTGAAAAGAACCGGGAAAGTTTAATATTAGGAAATTAAGAAAAAAAAACAAAGGTTCTGTGAAATAATGTTTATTATAAAATGGCAACTCCGAAACTCGTTGAATCTGGACTAATAGATAATACAATAAATCCACCACGAATACAATTGTTATAAAAGATGCTACAAGTTTGACGAGTAATTTGGTAAACGATTCGATTAATTCTAGTCAACATTCACATTCACTCCGTAAAACGCACCAAACCATCGGCATTGCTCACCCCCACGAATCCCGTCTTTTACCAGTTCTAGCGACCAGATATACCATTTCAATGGCTCTATGTCCATTTGGACAGCTCTTTTCTGAATAAATTCGCCCAGATGTTTCATACTTAGTTTTTCCTTATATACTATGTGTGAATTACCGCTGTAAAATCCCAACTTTGACTAAATTTATTCTAATCGTATCGTCCAGACTCAACTTTCTCATCCTTAAACTAGTGTACATAATTTAAGTATAAACTGACAAAGGAGCCCTACAACTAATTTACAATGTCGAGTTCTTCGTTGAAGCTATCTGTTAACCATTTGTAAGATAAAGTGAAGTCTAATATTTGAATTTAATATGGCTAACTAAATAAATTTTATTCTTTTTCCAAGATCTCTTTATTGCTTTATGTATTCCAGGTTTGTTCGTGACGAACTTTTTAAACACTGAGAATTTCCCAAATCAGTATTTATTAATTTTATTTAAAATTTAATTACTCGCAGACAAGTATGGCGACTTACGTGTGACGTCATAGGAGATACGTTCGAGAGGTAGTGACCCGTAACAGAATAGACATGTAGCGCCATTAGACAAGCTCGCAAAACAGGACTAGAGACAGGACCAAATATGTTTCCACACTATTCCCTACTATACTAGTTAACTAGTGACCAGATCCTGATAGTGCCCAAATATCAGTGACATAAACTCCTGTAAAGTATTTCTTCCCTCATTAGTCATTAGTGAGTTGCTGTTTCCTTCTTATGACGAACACAAATTCGTTTATCCAAATAAACCATTCACAAACGGAAATTTACCAAATCTTTATTGTGTTTTCCTTATTATAAACTGTTGCATAAATATAAAATTAGTTTTTTTTCGAGAATTAGGTTGCGAGTGCTGTTGGTGTCAGCTTCCCGTTTTGAACATTTTGACAGTTGTTTTGACGTTTGCTAGTCGCCATCGTAGGTGGCTGCGACAAGTGTGACAGTGTTCTCAAGTTTTCTGCCATATTGTATGGTATACAAGATTGTTGATCAAATTCTTTATTTCATCAATAACCGTGCAGTCGAAGAAAGAGGCGAGTGTTTATGAAGCGAAACTAATTTTGAATCAATTACGATTGTGAGAAAGGATTTATTTATCATAAAGAACCACGAAACAAAGGTGAGAAGTCTCGCTTGGTATACCCATTTTTCTTTAGACAGTAATTTGTCATGAAAGAATTCACTATCTGTTTGTGTCGTACTTGCAAAGGTTTTCTTAATAGTAAAACTACTATTAAATTCTTACCCTTTTTTCTTTTGATTTTATTGGAGATTTCATTTAGAATTTCTTGTGTTACTAAGTACACTTGTAGCTTCCATAGGTTCTAAACTGAATCCAACTGAACCTAGGATTTTGTCTTCGAAGTAATTACCTGTAATTAAATTGTAGAGAAGTCAACTGATGTGTTACGACTTTCAATAAAATATGATTAATAACTAATTTTGTAAATTGACTTGATATAATTTGATTTTGAAAAGGTTGTAGACTTGTATTTGAAGATTTGACATTGTTAGTTTTTTATTGAGATCTTGTTTATTTTAACGCTGAAAAAATGCTGCTGTTCATTTTCTAAGTATTTTATGATAGTGTTTAATATTCGGAGTTCATTTTATTTTTTCTATGGCATATTTTAAGAGCATATTTCTACTTATCAATATACTCAGTCTCTGTTTATACATTGAGATTGTGCATGATCCATGAAATATCATTATCAGCATGCATACTATCTGCCACACACGTCAGGCATTTCTAATATTGCCTTTTAAATTGAAAATTAACATTTAAATTCATCAATAAAACGTTTTTTCATGTGTTAAAAAATTAGAAGTCAACTATTACAATTTATATTGAATTGAAAATTTAAGTCATCCACTTATTTAAAATCTGATTACGAGCAAATCAATTTCGTCGGGACACTTATTAAGCATCGAGATATCCTTCTTGACCTAGTGAAACTTTTAGTCTGTTTCTTTATTAAAATGCAAAACGTTATTAAACATGTAGGCTGTAAGGATAATTTCATTTTTTCTTGAACCTTTTGTCTAATATTTTTCCAATGACAAAAGTTTGGTAAAAATAATAATTTAAATAATTTTAAATCCTTCTGTGGAAAAAATACGGCTTTCAACTGTGCCGGGATTCGAGCCCGGGTCTTTCGATTGCTGTCGATATTTGCCCAGAAAATTATAAGTTTTATGTCTCTTAAAATCTTAAACGTAATTATTAGTTATCTAATTTAATTAATTTATTCAAAATGTTAATCATTTTTCGGTTTTAAAGCAATAAGCCTCTAAATATTGCCTTCCACATTAATTTTTTAAATTTATAATTAAAATATTTATATACATTTTTGTATCTATTTTAGATTTGATTTAATACTGGCTTCAAAGAGCATTTATTTATTAATTGCAGGTGCAAAATGTCAGCAGGTCCCTATAATTATTCATATATTTTTAAGTATATCGTCATAGGTGATATGGGAGTAGGAAAGTCGTGTCTACTTCATCAGTTTACAGAAAAAAAGTGTGAGTAAAATAAAAAATGTTTGGGAAAAGCTTTAAATTATGTATCCTCTGTTATGTTATGATAATGACGGTAATTTAATAATTTATTTTAGTTATGGCTGATTGTCCTCACACAATCGGTGTTGAGTTCGGAACAAGGATTATTGAAGTAGCAGGTCAGAAAATAAAATTACAGATATGGGACACTGCTGGCCAAGAACGGTTTAGGGCTGTTACAAGGTTCGTAAAGCATTAAATAAAAAAATGCTTAAGTTTGATATGTTCTAATATATTTCACCAGCTTTCACAAATAAACACTATTTTTTCCAGGTCATATTATCGTGGCGCAGCAGGTGCATTGATGGTTTACGACATAACTCGTCGTTCCACTTACAATCACCTGAGTAGCTGGCTTACAGATACAAGAAACCTCACAAACCCAAGCACTGTAGGCAAAGATGTTTATAGTAAATTGGAAGAAAAAAGCTCAAAAATGAGAACTCACTATTTTTATTATTTTTTTATAAATTATATTAATTTTTGTCTCAGGTGATATTTATGATTGGAAATAAAAGCGACCTAGAAGAGCAGAGGGACGTGTCTTACGAGGAGGCAAAGCAATTCGCTGATGAAAATGGTCTCATGTTCGTCGAAGCCAGCGCGAAGACGTTAGTATAGATAACAAAATAAATCCTTCTCAAATTGAAAAAGCATATGTACGTTACTTAGCAATAGTGCAATACAGAAAAAACCATCCGTACTGAATTATTAGAACCGTTTAAAAATTATACTGTTGTATTAATGAAAGTTTATTTTTTTAATTTATAGAGGTCACAATGTTGAGGAAGCATTCTTGGAAACAGCAAAGAAAATTTTCCAGAGCATAGCAGATGGCAGGTTCGTTATTAGAATGTAATAGAACCTGATTCATAACTTGAAATTGACTTAAAATGCTAATAATAAACAATTCGCAGATTGGATTTAAATGCTGCAGAATCTGGAGTCCAGCATAATCCAAGTCAACCAGGACGCAATAACTTACAAGTAAACAGTGAACAACAAGGAGGCAAAGACTCATGCTCTTGTTAGGCCCTTATTTGTCTGTATATAGGCCCTTTACTGCGTTAACAGTTAATACTTTAATAATGAATTTATACATATACATATATACATAAATATATCTATATATTTATGTGTATAATTTATACTAAATACTGCAAGCAAAAATTTGTCCTCCTTTGTTGTGGACTTTTGAAAAAGCATATACATGCTAAGGAATGAATGTTATATAGAATGTTTAGTTTTCTATTAGAAACGGAATTGCAGTAACAGAATGAGTAATTACCATCACATTTTATGATTTTGCCCACACTACTGCGAAACGTTCGAGAACTCGAGACTCGCTATTTATAATTATATTCATATGCAAATTGTGATGCATTATAATACATGTTTAAATTTTTTTTCTGGTCAATGTGGAATTAAATGTGAATAACGTTCAAGTCTCGAATTCCAATCGACGCGTTGATGTCGCTCGTGTCTTGTGAAATGTAAGAATCTACTAAAAATCGGCGATTATCTAGTTGTTGCTCGTGTATTGTATTAAGTACTAAACAGCTGTGTTGTTACACACAAAATTTTATAGGCGTTCAGTTTATAGTATAGTCTTGTTATAATCCTGCTGTGAGAACCGAACCGTGCCACCAAGGTCCCATCGTATATATTCACGATTACCAGAGGGAATATGAAATTTTCTAAACGAACTGTAATTCAAAAAACCTTCGAACAGATTGTGGGAGGTGCATCATTGTATTTCGAGGCTGAATAGACTCACAAACATTTAATTATACGTTGTGCTTTTTTCTCTTATTAGGAACACCTGGGCATTGTATATAATACACAAGGCAGTATAATTGATTCAAAATTGTTGGCATCAAGCATGATTAGGCCTAAATAGCGGAGATCTTAATTAGAAAACCGCGTTAATAGTTTTATTATTACCATATCAAGCGAAGAAAACCCATAAATGAAGACTTTATAAAAAGTTTAACAGTATTTCAATTTATGAATATAATATGAGAGGTAAATCTTTTAAATAAACGAACTAAATACTTAGTTACTCACGTTAGCGAATTGAAATTTTAGAAGCCTTGAAAGATATTCTTTATTATTATCTATTTAAGACATAGATGTTTTTGTTTTTAAAAAATCGTCGAACATCCTACATTTGTATCAACGATGAATCATTATATGCAATATACAGGATAAATTCCTTTCTAGTGTTTTATTACGAGAATCTTCCATTATCACCCTAAAAAAATATCTTTATTTCATTACATTTATTATTTACTGAATTGTTTCAAAATTGACAAAACTTTTTAGTTTAGTTTAAAATAAGATTTTGCATAATTGAGTAAGTTCAGCTAAAAATTTCAAATTATTTTAAGAAAACTTATAATTAAAGTTACAATTTTTTCATAGGATAAGATTTTACTTTTCGATATTAATTACAAAATTGTTGAATTAAGTACGTTAGTGCAAGGTAGAAAGTAAAATAAAAAATGTAATTTGATAAAACTTTATAAAAAATCACATATTTTAATATCAAAATATTTAATCGCCACAAAGTTGCATGAATTTTTCCAAGTTTAACTTTTAAAAATCATTGGATTTTAACAAATAAAAGTTTATTTTGCATACTATACAATTTTCTAGAAACCCATCACAAATAATAATTTACAAAGTTTTATGCATTAAAAATGTAACTATTCATTTATCATACCACAAGGTTTTAAGATAATAGAAATATGTTTTTCAATGAAATAAAATAAATTACAACAAACATAGAGTATCTTTATCCTTGCATTACCTTCTTAAAATGTATGAGTCACTTTTTGAAAGCCAGATTTTTCAAAAAGTATTTATCGTAGTCGGTATTAAATATGAAACTTCCTTTGTTACCGGCTGTGAACCATGCAAATGCGTACACGGAGAGAAGAATATAGCTGAATATAGCACACGCTGCTATAAAACATAGCCGCGATGTCCGCGATGATACAGTCATAGAGTTATTATAGAGTAGACACATAATAAGGGCGCGTGTAAGTGGAAGTGTCTGATCGTGAGAGGAGAGATACAGGTGAGGTTGTTGAAGCTCTCTCACTAAGCGCATGCGCAGTTCTGAAAAAGACAGAGATAGACCAATTTGATTCTCTATCTATGTCCGTTTTTATCTTCTCTACTATTTTCCAAATTTTTAAAACAAAAATATAATATACTTTGGACACAAACATGTAGAAATGTATTTTAGGTTTCTAGATGTTTGTGTCTAAAGTAGATAAAGTTTTGTTTTCAAAATTTGGGAAATGATAGAGAAGATGAAAACTATTGGTCAATGACTATTCTAGTATAATCTCCCTCATAAGACTACAGCCTTATGTTACTTTTATACATCTCCGGCTGCGGGCCGAGAAATTTATTTAGAGTACTTTATTGGCACATTCCGTTGATCAAAAATCAGGATTGAACAGAATGAACCAATCAACTTCTGTAGATGAATTTGCCAGCCCGCAGCTGGAGAGGTATAAAAACACCTTTATGGTGCATTTATACGTCTGTCTGCCTGACCGGTGTGGACAGAAAATACATAAGAGCAAAAAAGACAGACGTTTTCTTTTTGTCCAATTTTACACTGTCTATCTCCTTTACTCTTATGTATTTTCTGTCCGCACCGGTCAGGTAGACAGAGGTATAAATGCACGATTACGCGTAACTCGAAATTTTTTACGTGAAAAATTAGCTTTTTCACCAAGTAAATTACATATTCCACGTGATTTGCCCCACGCCGCAGAAAAAATACATTGAGTAAAAAACTAGATGCGTAAAATACTGTAAAACCCTAAGTAAATCACCTTGAATAAATTACGTACCCATCTCTGGTCACAACCGAATATAAAATATAACCAGCTATGTATTGAGTCAAATTAAACTGTCAATGTTATTTTATTGTTATTAATGTTATTCCTGAGTGTTATTATGTATACTTTTGTTTGTAAATAGAAACTTTAATTTCAGAGACACCTAACGTTCTCAAAACAATCTAGAAACTATTGACCTATGTGTCATTAAATTTGCTTAGGAAGATAAAAAGATAGGAACAACCTTATATGTATCAATAAAAAATGAAATAAAATGATCTACTTCTCCTGGCTCGAAAACAAAAGTTACACAAGACTTTTTAACCATGATGTCAAAGACCAAGGTAATAGTTCAATTTGTCATATTTTTCTTAAAAATCTTTGTAGATTAACTAAAAGTTATAACATGAATTTTCAAGACTTACTTCCTCAAAAAATTAGGTTATCTTTCATCTAAAAGTATTTGGAGAATTTTACAATTATTATTATTGTTATGATCCAACAAAACTTTTTTTTATAATTTAATAACGTACGGATATTTTAATTACTGGAATAATAGAGTGAAAGTGATACCGAGGACCATTTGACAAGGCAAGGATCGTTTCGAAAACTTGTAGCTGCAAATCCGAACGGAGAACCACAATTAAGTATGTCTGTAAAAATGATTGACCGTCCCAATGTATCTCAAACTAACGAAGAATATGCTTCCTTTATTCAGGAATATAATATTCTCTCTGAATAGTAAGTAAAGTTTATAATTGTATGAGTTGTTTATATGATTATTTTAACCTTCTTTTTTTAATCTATAGGGTTTTACTAATCTGTATGCTAAAAAATTCTTTTAGTAATATGTTGCGAAATCAAGATTTGAGGGGAATTTACGTGATACCATCCGCACAAAATCCTTTCCGTGAGTGTTCATTTTTCCATTTTGGATTTATATTTCTGTATTTTCCCTAACAATTTTATTAACCCGTTTGTTACCATGTTTTCATAAGAAAATTTGGTATTTTTCATTTTAAACCATCGTTGACTATCAATTATGTCTTGATGGTTATGACGAATGTTCTCATATGGAAACATGGTAGCAAATAGGTTAATTTATTAAATTTTTTAGTTTGGTTTGGAGTGCAATTTATACGACAAGGAATTTATCAAGGTGGGGTCTTCAGGTTTACAATTACATTACCTCCCAATTTTCCAGATGGTGGATGTCCGGTAAAATATATTTAATCAAGAATAATGGTTTATATAAAATATATTATTTAGTTAATCTTTCAAAATTTATCTTAAACTTATTTATGGTTCATCCGAAACTCAGAGTTGTAGTTTATTTATGATAAATGATACAATTTTTTGTCCATTCATTATTGAATGAATTTATATTTAAAATTTGAAACGAAATTCAGTTTTACTTATGAAACAATTTATTATATAATTATAGACTGTCAATTTCCAAACTCAAATTTTCCACCCTCTCATAAATATCGAAACTGGAGAGTTAAATACCACCTGGGGATTTGTCGAATGGAGAAAAAATAACAGAGTATGGCAATTAATTCAATATATTACCAAAATCTTGACGAAAATTGATTCTAAAATGACGTCAATTAATGAGGAAGCATTTCTTTTGTGAGTAAAAATTATAAAATGACTTGATTTTTTTTAAATCATATTTTTAGCTGCAACAGTTTCTTCTTTTTAGATTGGAGACTAATTTTAACGAATTTCGAGAACGTGCTAGGATTTGTGTAAAAGAGAGCTTAAGTCAAGTTTATAATCCTCCATTGACAGAAGATCCTCATTATATAACATTTAGTCCTTACGAGAGTGAATTGCACGATCCCATCAGAGAAGAAATTTATAAACATGAGGTATGATTTTTTATTGTGAATTTTGAATTTCTTAACACTTTGAAAAAATAATATATCTCATTGAATTGTTAATTTTAGGAAAACGATGAAAGCAAACCATTAGGATTATCCTGGGTGCAACCGGGCTCTTTTCAACCGTTTTCAAAACCTGAAGCGAGCTAACAAAAATTTATCGTTTGTCTTTACATTTGATGCTATCTGTTCCTCAAGTGCAACGACAGAATATCTAGAATTTTTATTTTAGTGGGAAGAAATTCGAGTTTACTCCATAAATTGAAGGTTAAAAACGTTAGATAACTGAAAAAAAGTATTGAAGATTTAATACTCATGTGTGACATATACAATAATAAGTCTTGGCTTGTGCGAATACGCTTTGAAGTATTAACTAAATCAGCAGTATTTAGTTCAATACACAAAATTATCAAGTTACGAAGTAATTGATTTGTGTACATTATAATAGACATTTATGCACATTATGGTAGACATTTATACACATTATAGTAAACAAAAAAATTTGTGATGTGGTAAGTTATGCACAAAAAAGAAATTTATATACATGTATAGGATGTGGTTAAAAATATTGTTGAAAATTTCGGAACTTTCCGCTTAAGGAACTCTTGATAAAAACAAAAAGCTCAAGGCCAACCAGATCACGTGACCAGATTCCTGTAAAAGTTCGTGTAAGATAATTTTTTTATTTTACAAAATATCTTCCTAAAAATTTGGAAAATACAAAAGTAGTTGATGAAGAACGTCTGTCAACTTTGTTTGAGTGAAAATTTTGCAAGTAATTTTACAGTTAACTGTAATTGTCGACAAGTTTTCGAATTTTTTTCAAAATTTGTACTAAAAAGAAGTTAACAGATGTTCTTTACTGTCTTTTGTTAGATTTCCAAAATTTTCAGAAAGATATTTGGTAAATTGAAAAAGTTATCTTACATGAACGAATAAATGTATAATTTAGTCACGTGGTCCGATTGATCCATGGCCTTGATTTGAAAATTGCTGATCCAACATTCATTTGTACCGATTTTCTATTGAAAATAATTCATGACAAATAATAGTATTTAAAAATAGAATTATTTGGAGTTTAAAAAAAGTATTGCTAAAAGTTACCTTTGTTACTTTTTTTAGTATTTTTGTATATTTGAAGTATTTTTAGTAATTAACGTAAGACAATTTAGTATTCGCGCAGGCCTAAAAATGTACGTTTAACCGTAAGTGATAAATTTAATATTAACATAATTTGTTATAAAAATGTTTGATTTTTAAGAGTTGTGTAAATTACAGGGTAAATTGTTACAATTTTATAAAGTTAATATTATTTTATGTTAGATTAACTATAAATCATATAATTTCATAAATAAAATTTATTCTGATAAATTAATGTACTGTTGTTATTGAAACGTTTAATTTTATACGTTCCAAAATTTTTATAAAGCCTGTTTAGGCACCCTTGTAGAAGAAAATAATTGGACCCGATTGAACCCATTTCAAAAACATCATTGATTGAATCCGATTAATAAATCGGTTTCAATGATGTTTTTGAAATGGGGTCAATTGGATCAATCGGTCCCAATTATTTTTTTCTACGAGGGCATTAGGTATTTTCATTAGTTTTTATTCTGTAGTTTTATACGCAATGTATTTTTTACGCTTTTACGTAATATTTATGATCAGCCAGGTTCCGAAGTAACTCTGAGCTGTTTATGTAAATTACATTTTGTGTGTAATTTCGTAGACAACGTAGAAAACATGGCAAAATTACATATTCAATATGGCAGTGTTTCTACATAACCTTAGTTCACGGTAGTATAGACAGGTCTGGCAACTCCCGTGGTGGGGGATGTTCCCTTCTTGTAATCATAATGTTTCATATTTTCGCTACGGATAGCGCTAGTATCGAGTAGTGGCCCGAATGCGAGACCTGGTGGTCGACAAGCGAACTAATTAATATGGCTTCCGTTGGGCTTCGCGCAGCATTGTGTATACTATACTAAAGCCAGATGCTCACAGTGTAACGCAGTAATTAATCAAGTGTTTGACAAATAAATATATACTTAAGATAAAGAGTAAGTGACAAGTACATAAATAAATATAAGCGTGAAAATGGAATTCTCATCGAAGCACAGGAAAGGAAAGGACTTTGCTCGTAAAGGCAGTGCTTGTACGTACTCGCGTAACGTATTTAACGACAACAAAAGCACTTTTAGCACTTACAGATAAACGTAATTTGAAAAGTCCTATTCAGGTCAAGAGTAAAATACGTGAACGCCGAAGCCCTGCGGCAACCATGATTGTTTTCATGCAGCAGCGCCCCTAAGCCCGCGGTGGACGTTTGTTTTGCCAATAGCATGTTCGTATATAGATATACCCAAAACGTTGTCAGCTGTGAAAGCTGTTTGTAAACCACGGGTATTCCTTCAACTACTCGATTGCAGCCACGGTCGTATAGACAGGTCTGGCATCTCCCGTGGTGGGGGATGTTCCCTTATCGTGACGAGTAGTAGTTTCGAAAGTGACCGCTTGGGCGGCGCTGCAATCGAGTAGTTGAACGAATACCCGTGGTTTACAGACAGCTTTCACAGCTGACTACGTTCTGGGTATATCTATATACATACATGCTACGGTGCGGTCATTCGGGCCACTACTCGATACTAGCGTTATCCGTGGCAAAAATATGAAACATTCTGACTACAATAAGGGAACATCCCCCACCACGGGAGATGCCAGACCTGTCTATGCGACCGTGATTGCAGCAGTGCCCAAACGGTCACTTTCGAAACTACTACTCGTCACGATAAGGGAACATCCCCCACCACGGGAGATGCCAGACCTGTCTATACTACCGTGCCTTAGTTTTGAAGTTTATAGCTTATGTCCCTATGTCTCTTTAATAACGTAAATTACGTAAAAAATATGAAAAACTAGAACGCAAAACACATCTAGAGTACTCTATAAACTGCATTGAGTAATTTACGTATGGAACCCTGTCGATCAGAAAAATTTGTAGGTAGATAATATAGACAACCATCTCATTCTAACACCCTATGACACCATTTGTTAAAGTGGGAGGAGAGATCACAAACTTATCGTATTCCAATGTAATAAAGTGAGATGAACATATTCCAACAAAGGTGTAATGTGCTTTGATAACTATAAAAAACGTATATTACTTGAACTCTTCAACATGTGGTGTCATGATGGGCTAGAATAATATTTTTCACAAAAATTCACCCCGAATATACATATACTATCCCAACCATTTGTCATATTTTTATTTGTCCTCCGTTCTATAAGTTTCCCTCTTTTTACATGCCTCACGAGTTTTGCGTCATTCGCGTCGATCAAGTCGTCGTCGATTATTTTTATTAGGTCCATGGTACACAATGTTATTCTTATTTTAAAAAATCTAACCTTGATAGAAAATGTGAGAAAATGGTCGTACGCCAAACGGGGGTGTAGCAGAGGGGATTATTCTACAATAACAGATAATTGTTCGTTCAGTGTCCTCTTCTAGAGTGTAACGTGAGTCTAATATATGAATAATTATAGTTTTGCTTCCTGTTTAACACCAGAGATAATATTTTATCTTCTTATGTGGGAAACAAAAGTGTGTACAATGTTCTTAGAATTCTGATCATGAATCTTGGTAATTGACATACTTTGGTTTTGTATGGAATCAAACTGATTAATTTGAATCCAGATTACTGACTGAAATTAAAGATTAAAGCCACTTCCATCTAAAACGAGGCTAACATCCAAAATGTCGTCATTGCATTTGTTTCACAGAATTGGCGATAATATGTCATCTGACAATTCGTTAGTCACATTCATATATAGTTTGATCAGCAAGCTGTCAGTAATCAGTATAGGATTTTATTACTGAAGATCAAATTACGGAAATGCCAATCATTCTGGGTGTTTGCTTCTTTTGTGTTCTGTTAAAATCATAGATGCTGGGCTTCATTTAAAAAGTTAGCCAGGTCACATAACCACAAAACATAACACTGTTGTGATAATTACTCGTGTGGGAATTTCCTCAATTCTTACTGTAACCAGATTTTCGAAACTTGTTATGAACAATAAACTCTTATATTGTGATAATAAAAATCTCTACTGATTAGTTTCGTGGAATACATTAACGCAAATTATGATTCAGTCTTGGTTTTGAATTTGATATAAATAGAAGTTATAATTGGGCGCCTTCATGATCAATCGTTTTTCGTGATTTGATTTGTATAATTTTTCGTGAAATCAGTTAACCTCGAAAGTGTAATCAAGAGTCCAGGTAAAAACCAGGCGATTGAAAGATTTCTCATGATTATTGACGAAGGTGTTTAGACTTAAGTCAGGGTCTGAATAATTTTATCTTTTTCTAGGACAAATAATTGATTTCAAAGTAACTTGGTATTTAATATTTAATTAATTTAATATTCATTAATTTAAAATTTACTCCGATTTTATTTTAATTTATCTCTCGTAAACTGTGATTAACATAAGTGTTTTGTTTTGTTTTGGCGGAGTAATATATGACCGATTTTAACAAATTAAATTCTTTTATTTTTTGTATTTTCAGTAATGTCTTCAGTAAATAGTGTAGAGTCCCTAGGGACATTACAATGGGACATGATCGAATTAGCAGGTCATCTTCGCCTAGAACGTCTCTTCGTTAGTTCTGAGCAGCAAAATTTACAGGCACTTAATGAAAAAGTAATTGTATCTCTTTAAAACCAGTATTTTCTTTTAAATAACATATTCAATTTCAGAATACATATAACTTTTCAATTTCTAGGTTTTGCATATGTCATCAGACGTAGCTCAACAAGCCTGGGTAACCGCTCAACAAAGAGTAAATTTAAATCGCCTGATAGTAGCGCGTCCAGATTCCACTCCAGCATCCTGTTGTCAACGAGCAAACGCCCTTGAAAATTGTCATTTCATCGATGCCTACAAACATTTCCAATATCACACATGCTTAGCCTTTGGGGAATTCCTCGGAGCTCTTCGGAAATCCCCAAAATTTCTCGCATCCTGTCTCGTCGAAGGAGACAAAATTCTCCCAGAATCTATGCAGGGAATTGTCCAATCTCTTGCAGCTGGACTCTATGGAAGCTGCCTTCTCCCCCAAGACAAAATCCTCGTTTTGAAACTCCTCAGACACCTGATGCTTCTCCAGATAATTCCATCTGAAAATCCCAGAAGATTACTCAGACACGGGACCTGCGCCTTTTCCAGCTTCTACTCCGTTTTTCACGAGAGTCTTTTTTCTTCAAAATTATTTTTAACTGCAGCTTTGCACGGACCAATAATGCAATTATTGATGGAAGACGAGATGTTTCTAGACATAGATCCTGATAAAGCTCCAATTCGATTTCCACCAGCTGAACGTCTGAAGAAATTCGGAAAAGAAGGGACTCCTGAGTATCAAGCAAAATTACAACGTTATCGAATCTGGACTGTGAATTCTCTTGTTCGAATTGCTCAGAGATTCATTGTCAGTATTCGAGAGAACATGCACTGTTTTCCAACAAGTATTTTCTGGCTGGTGAGGCAAATGGCTGGGCTTTTGAGCAAAAACGGAAGCGTAGATCAGAAAGAGGTCCATGCAATGTGTACTGATTTGGTTTTTACCTATTTCATTTGCCCTGCGATTGTTAATCCAGAACCATATGGAATCACAGATGCGCCAATCAGCTACATCGCGAGATTTAATCTGATCCAAGTTGGTCAGATTCTACAAATGCTGTCACTTATTAAATATCAGACAGTTGATAGCAAAGTAATTGACTTGTATAGAAGATTTGAGAAAGATTCGGTCTCTTCGATTATAGATACGATACTGGATGGAGCATCGGAAGAATTAGAAGATGAACCTACGATGATCGAAACTAATAAATTACAAGGCTTATCAAGGTCTGCAGCGCTTTTTACGGAGAGCGAATTGAATGCCTTGATTTCGTTTCTGCAATCAATTAATAACGAAATAACAAAGGATGATTCGGAATCTTTGGGTCTTGAGAATCAGAAGCAATTAAGTGAAATGCTGGATCAATTGCCCTCAACTGTGCCGAGCGTCAATCATGTTCCAGATAATGTCTCTCCAGAAACTCCTTGCAAACGGGGAGGTATCCTTGGAAAGGGTGGGTGTTTTAGTTTCTATTAGACAAAGAATTTTTAAGTATATATAACTGTTTTCAATTTAATTTTTCACATTATCACGATTTCTTTTACGAAAAACAGTCTTTAAGAATCCTCAGATGTTTTTTGAAAATTTCCTCATAGTTTCATGTTCAGAAAAATATGAGTCAACTATGAGAAAATTTTCAAAAAACATCTGAGGTTTTTTAACGGCTGTCTTTTGTAAAAGAAATCGTGACGATGGCAACAATTAAATTGAAGTTTAGTTCATTTAAAATTTTAACTAATCTTGAATTATTTCAAGTTAATTAATTTTATTATATCCTGAGTGGTTTAAAAATAATAATAAAATTTTTTATAAAATTTGTATAGAATCGATTGTTAAATCTAGATTTTAAAGGCTTTTAACTTCAGATACTTTATAATTTTGTTTTTTTCTGAAATTAAACATAAACTCCTTAATTCTAGTAGTATTCTTAGTATACATCCAATAGAACATTTTTTCGTAGGATGCGGCAGAGGAAACCGCATATCCTCATCTTCATCAAATACGACTACAGATGGTGGTGAGGAAGTGAATGGAATTGCGGGAACAGAAGATGAATCGTTAGATAAAACTCCTCAAGGTGTTTTAGTTATTCCTTTTGGGCCTACAATGGGCGAGTGTGTCGGGTTGCTTAGCGAGCAAAAGATATTAAAAGTAAGAAACGCCCAAATTTATAGATTGTTAATCCACAATATTACTAAAAAAAAATATTGATTCTATTGTAAATAGTAAAAAATTAAATTTTTGTTATTCGCGAGTTTTTATTCTAGTGTAAATAATTTTATTACAGGTTCTCTGCATGGACATGCAAAATAATTTGGAGAACGGGTCAATCACATTGAATCTTCCAGACGATTTATCAACTGGAAACGATTGTGTAAGAGAAAGCAATAGTGCTGAACGAATTGAAACCCAGGAGAAAAGGACTCGCTTTTCTTTATCTCACGACGAAGGTATAAATTCACTGAAGCGTCAAGTTTTAACTTCTTACAATTAAAACAAGTATTAATTACACTTAATGCTGTTTTCAGTTTTATTTGAGGGATCGATTGGAAATACCTCGGATAATTTAGAGGCTGTATCTGAGGCTGCGTCAAATCATAGCGTAGCCTCTTCATTAGAACTGGAAACTGAAGATCAAAATGATAATTTATCGGACATGGTTTCAGCAAACGTATCAGGAAGAGGAACTCCTAATATTTCAGGTCGCGATACTCCTTCTTCACAAATTACAGAAGGTGATGACAGTCGAGTTGCTGGTGAAGCTAGACAAATGGATTTACCACCTCCGACAATGCCAACAAAGCAAAGTCGTTCTGAAATAGATGATAAGTTTTGCAAATTCGAGATAAAGAAACTCATCGAAGGTGATGAGACTATTTCTTTGGTATCTGATACATGGTCTACAGACGTTTTAGCTTCGGATTGCGAATTTATGGAACAGCAAGAAAGATTTCCATTTCCTCCTCCTTTAGAACAACCTCCACCTTCTTTGCCTGTAGAAACTTCACAAGGTTTACTGGATGTAAGTGAAACGGCTTCAGAAGCTTGGAGTACCGATGTACTTGCTAGTGACTCCGAAAGACTCACTGAAGTGGATACTGACGATACAGCTAGTGTTGCTAGGTACTTAATCTCGTCTGTTGTTTCCCATTCAATATAATTTGTAAAAAAAAAAAATGATTAAATTTTTAATTTGAATGGATATTTTTTTTATCGCAGATCTGACGATACTGCAAGGTCGGAAATCGAAAGTCGTGGTGAACCAGAAGGTGGTGAGGAAACACCACCCCCTGTTAATTGTAAGATCTCTTCTAAGAATCATTTTACAATTCTTTTTTAAAATTTCTGCGCAAGTTTAATACATAGCATTTTTTTCTGCTTAACAGCTGAAAATGCAGGATCAGTTTTCAGGCCAATTCGAGAAGAACCCATTGGTGGTTCCTCAGCAAATGTACTTTTATCGCCGACAGCTTCGAATTCGCCAAGCTCGTCAAACGTAACAGGTCGAGGAGGAACGAAATCTGATTACAGACGAAGTACCATGGAATACGTAGACAGTAATGCCATTAACGTTGACAACGTAGTATACGGAAAAACTGAAGGAGAAGAGAGATTGTCACATTTGATAGACAAATTGCAAATTGATAATAGGAATATAAATAACGAGCGGCATAATAATATCAATGGATTCAGTGTATCTGCTACTTCCTCAGCCTCCTTATTAGCCAATGGTATTATGTCCCCGACACTGTTACAAGAAAAACTAGCGAATGGAGATGTAAAAACAGAGGTATATTTAATTATTTAGTATATTCGTAAACTATGATTATGAAGAGTTCAAGCGTAAAAAAAGAAGAAATTTACTAGTTAATCTCAATTTAATGCCATTTTCAACATAAACTATTCGAATTTCCCCCTGAAAATTGTTACTTAAATCTAATTTTATAATTTTAGGAATTGGAAGGCTTCCCAACTGGAAGTTCGAGCGATATTATTGTGAGATTAAGCACTGCTAGTTTGACCTCAAGCAGTAGTTCTGGATCAGAGTCACGAAAAAAAGACAATGTATGTATGACAGATTCGCCGACAACACAACTTCTAATGAATGGAGGAAATGATTGTCTAGTGAATTCCAGTTCCCCGAAGCCTAGCACTTCCACGGGTGCGATACCAAAGAGTATTAGCTTCGATATGACTGCTGAAAGAGGAGACAAGGAGTTATTAGATGACGATCAAAAGAACAAACGAGGCTTCTTTGGGAAGCTTAAAATGTCGCTGAAGAACAGGAGGGGGAAATCTTTGCGTGGCACAGAAGATTTGAATAGATGTTATGATAGGGAAGCTGGAGGCGATGGTGCCGACATTGGTAGACACAGAGTAAGGAGGATAATGTCCGAAGACTCTTCTGCTTGTGGAACTGCTCACAACGGTTAGCTGACTTATTTCAATTCGTTTAAAAAGATTTTGTTCGCTTTTTAAATTTGCTGTTTTTCTTTTGCAGATAGTACCGATGATATTTTAGCTAAGTATAGGAGGAAACCAAGTACAAATAGCGACACGGCTTCTGTTGAAAATACTCAGTCTAGATCGAACGAAGTTGAAGATGAGAGGTTACTGATAGATCCTAATAATGTAGAGATGTCCTTTGCGTTTGTTGATGCAAAGAGGAAACTTCGTATGGTCCTTAGTACTGCGGACTTACAACACATTCCATGGACTACTATGTCAGAGGTAAATAATATTGATTGTAAAAAAAGGTAAATGACAAGATTGAAAATTTTCGTTTAATTTTTAAAACAATGCTAACAGTTGTGTACAATTTTCAGAGGAATGGATGGACACAAAAAGAGAATGAGCTAGTAGCTTTTCTTCAGATGCAGTTAGCCGAAGCAATAAATTTACAGGACAGAGCGTTAATTGCTCACCTTCATGAGACCTTACGCTGTGTGAGATTATTCAATGATGATGGTTGTAGAAAGTTGTTCAAATCTTTAAGAGACGATTACAGAAAGAGATCCCCTTACATTGCGTATCTTATCCGATGCCGTCAAGGATTGTTGTCCACAGTAGCTCATTTAGATCGGTAAATATTATTAATACTAGGGACTGCCGAACATTACTAGGAGATCGTGAAGAAACATAATTAATTACTATTTCAAAAAATATTAAAGCTGCCACTCAATACATGTTCTTAGAAATTGTCTCAGATTTTAAAATTAATTCTTTGCTTTTAATATATAGCTAGTTGTTTATAAAATTCATTTTGATTTACAAAGTTTCCTAAGTAATAGAAAATGAGATATTAGTTTTAAGATCTAAGACAGTGAAGTCTTCAAACATTGTTTAATGATCAAAATGACCCAGCATTCATTAAAACACAATTCTATTTTAAAGATTAAAGTAAGCATAAACTGAAATAAGTAATTGTTAATTATCTTTCTCCAATAACTACACAGGCGTGTGTGATCCTCCTATAGTATGCTAATTATGTTAATCAAACTGAAATAAATGTCTTTTACATAAAAGGTTGTCAGAGAGAGTAAAATGCGACCGAGATGCAGTAAACAGCCACTTAGTATCCGTATGCGTGAAAGTATTTTTGGAAAAAAGAGAAGTTTTACTTTCTCGATTTTGTGAGGAATTTAAGAAGCCTTCCTTGCCAGACGAAAAGCAAGACCTCGTAGAGACTTTCCTCGGGAAAATCTACAAGGAAATGGATAATGATCCAATTTGGCAAGGTAATTTTGTTGTTTCTACTTTTATTTTATTGGTTTTGATTGCATTTCTTTTGAGTCAATTTGTGTTTATATATTTTTTTAGAGGCCAGTACTGGTCAATTAGAAATGGCTAGAATAGTGGTGGAAAGAATCGTAATGGCTCAAGTTTATAATAATGCTCTCCATCCAAATGGAGATGGTGACATATGCAGGGATCAAGTTCTTAACGATCATATTAAAAAACTATCTAAGGGCTTGACGCCTAATCACAAGGACTTGCGCATTCCAAAGATTTATCATTACGAGTGTCCCTGGCCCTGGGCTCAAGCTGAGCTGGCGGTAATATCAGCATATAAGACTCCTAGAGATAAATTTCAATGTGTTTTTAGATGCACAACGACAATTATGAGTTTGTTGTCAATGGCCTCAGAGAAAAGAGTCCCTGCTGCTGATGATCTGATTCCAGTACTCGTTTATGTTATCATAAAGGTGAGGAAAGTTATTAGTAATATTTATAATTTGATTATACACATTTTAGTGAAACAATCTTTAAAAAAAATATGTGGTATAATTAATTTTGTTTTCTAGGCAAATCCACCATCTCTGTTATCAACAGTTCAGTATGTTGAAAGTTTTTATGGCAATCATTTGCAGGGTGAAGAGCAATATTGGTGGACCCAATTCTGCTCTGCAATTGAATTTATTAAAACGATGGATTAATATTTGTAGAAATGATTACAGTATGAAGTCATTCAGATTTTTGTCTGAAACTGTTAGTAATGCTTTCTTTGTAAAGTTACACTAAAAAAATGTATGCTTCAAAGGAATCATATTGTAAATTTACTGTAACGGTAAAATTAAATATCTTCGCTTATTTTTCTCAGTTAAGAAATATAAATAGAAGACATTTGGTTAGATTATTGTAAAAATAACTGGATCGGTAATAATAATGATAATATAATAATAGTTAGTATATATAACAGGACGATCAAGTGTAAATGATTTCTCTGCTGTCCATTCCAGGTTCTTAAATCAATATTTTTAACAAATTTAAAGGATTTAGAAAGTCTAAAAAGTTGTTTTTGTTAGTAAGTATACTTTATTTTTGTTGTGGCAGGTTATAAAGCTTTTGGAAAAATTAAATTTTTTAAATTATTAAAGCTTTTTCAAATGTAAAGTTAAGAAAACTTAAATTATTTTAGCTATAATTAAATTTGAAATATAAAATCGGAATCTCATTTTTTCGATCTCTTAGATGTATTTTCAGAATTTTTGTTAAGAAAAAGATAGATTTATTTGAATAAAACTTTGATCATTTCTTTGTACGCGCTTTAACATGGTCAGGTTTTAAATAGTTTCTGTAGAAAAATCAAGAAATTTATGCTTTCTTTCGAATGCACAATTTTATTGTACTTAATTCTTATAACAATCTACTATTTTTTGCCAACTAAGTATTCAATAAGTATTGAAATTCACGAAAAAAATATTGAATCCAATACATTCAAATAGTACTTCCAAGTTTAATTAAGAACAAAACTAGAAAAAACAAAGCTCTTAAAAAAAAAAAAATTGACAATATACCCGAAACTAGCGAAAAATATGATTTTGGCATCTTGAACATTTTTAACATGTATTAGTATAGTAATATGAACTTAAATATATTATATTTAAAAATGAAAATTAAAGAGATATGTAATTGTGTGTTTTTTGGTTTAATGAAAAACACTCCCAAAGGCGGGAATTTTTAAGTCATTTGCTACATATCAAAAATCCAAGTGCATGACGTGTCGTGCCATGAGCGGTAGCAGTAAGCAGTAGGCGATAAGAAGTAATGTCTGGTTGTCTGAGGGTAATGTCGTCGTGTGGCATCGTAAGGACAACTCAAGTATCTTGATGATTAACTTTTCGGAATTCATACGAGAAAGAAAAAAAGTTAATAGTTTTTGATTATTGAATACCATGAGGAACATTAATCACACTTTTATATAGTTATCCTCAGTAAATAATTATAGTATATCAATTAGTGCGCGAAAAAAATAAAGTACAATGATGGTATGGTTATTCTGTGTTTTGTGCGTAATTCCGAGCACTTTAGGATTTTATTTGCCGGGTTTAGCACCTGTCAACTTTTGTAAAGCAGGAGACAAGACAGAAACATGCAAGGTACGTGATTTTCTTTACAATTTCGACTAACTTTGTGCTATCGGCGATGACATTTCTGTCAATATAGCCTAGCTTTTATACTTTTTTATATCTTTCTGACATTGTTAACCACTCAAAGGCTTCAGACAGTTTCTCTTTTAAGTAGAAATTTCTTTTTTCAATTTGAAAATATGAAATTTAATGAAATTTGTCGCATTGAAATTTCATAACCTCACTTTTGACTTATGAAATTTATTTGTTTAAGATATCAAGAGCAGATTAATAGCGACTCATTAAACATTACGTTAAAATGTCGTTTTCACCTCATTAACAGCGTAAGAACAGTAAATATTTGGCCTGTTAAATCAGTTAAAAAATGATTAAGAATGTGTAAACAATGTTTCTGAATATTCCGATGCCAAATAAAATGTTACAAAGAAAGGCAAAACGATAATTAATTTTTTTGTTCATAAAAAATAAAGTACAGTCTGTTTAGAACATACTCAAAGGTATCTAGTAACAGTTGATTATTGTTTTTTCAGTCGGAGATAATAATGTATGTAAATCGACTGAACACGGAAATGACCGCACTTCCTTACGAATACCACCAGTAAGAGTTTAAAATAATTGTTTTAAAATTTAATTTTTTTCATTGATAATATCTATATAGTTTTACTAATAATGAAAAATATCGTTTCATATGGTAAAAAATTAATAAAAGAACACAGTATTAATTTATGTACAAAGAAAAAAAATGTATAATTAATGTTGTAACATATGAAACAAGCTATAATTCATAGTTGCTTATAATCTTTTTAAATTCTTATCAATCCAGTTTCAAAAACAGCTTATGTTTATTTTTACTTTTTCATACATTTAAATAAATTTTTATTGTCAATTTTTTATGATGTTAATAGAATTGTTGAACATTCTTTCATACTTATTAATAAATTATTCTATGCTCGCAATTTATTTTAAATAAAGTGTTATTGAAGTTTTAAATATATTTATTAGTTTCGATTTCTGCATCTCTGACGAAAGTAAATCACCAGTTGAAAATTTGGGACAAGTTGTACTTGGAGAACGCATTCGACCTTCTCCTTATAAGGTATTATTAAAAAGGATTTAGTAAACAAATTTATTGAAAATTAAAATAGCATTGCAGTAAAATAGATTAAAATTACATTCCTGCGCTAATTTTTCAAAATAAATTTATTTCTATGACAGCAGTTCTTATAAGAGTTTTTCATAATTTTTTTAAGCTCGAGTTCTTGAAACCAGTAAGCTGTGCAAAGGTTTGTACTAAATCCTATTTTGGTGGATCTGATGAGTCAGAAAGAAAATTACAATTACTCAAAAAAGGAATGGCTCTTAATTATCAACATCACTGGATCGTCGGTAAGATATTTTCCCAGAAACATCATTCAATAATAATTGTATTATAATGACAAATCGCTTTATTTATGAACACAATTGGCTATTGATGTAATTTTACAAAGTCGAAAATTATTTTCAGATAATATGCCTGTAACCTGGTGTTATCAATTAGAAGACGGTCGCACGTATTGCAGCATCGGATTCCCAATGGGATGTTACAACGGCGAAACTCGATTACAAGAAGACACTTGTAGTATCAACGTGAGCAAAATAGATAAGAAGTCATTTATTCAAGTCTAATTATATTAACAATTTACTTAATTAACTAATGTTATTTTATAATTCAGTCTTTCTACAACAAGCCGAAAACTTACTACTTGTTTAATCACGTCGACTTAACAATCACCTACCATAGCGGTGCCAAGGAAGAATGGGGTTCTGCTTTTAAAGAAAATGGCGGCCGAATAATATGTAATGATATTTCATTTTCTAAAAAAATATAATTTGTTAATTTTCAACTCAATTTTACATTTTATGAATTAAAAAAATGATTAATAGTTTACTTTTAATTTCTTTCCAGCTGTCAAGGTAGTACCTCGCAGTATTAAGCACCCGGAAAATGGCTTGGATTGCAGTCTTAATAGAAGTCCACTGGAAATTCCAGCCGAAAATTTGGCACCAGGCCAAAAGTTAGATATAACTTATTCCTACTCGATTAACTTCGTCGTAAGTAAAGTTAAATATTAAATTGATTTCATTTTTAAAATGGCAATGGATACTAATTTAAAATATAATTTTTCCAGGAGAACAACACGATCAAATGGTCATCGAGATGGGACTATATTTTAGAATCCATGCCACACACGAATATTCAATGGTTTAGTATCTTAAATTCACTTGTGATCGTTCTTTTTCTTTCGGGAATGGTAGCGATGATCATGCTCCGAACTTTGCACAAAGATATCGCTCGCTACAATCAGGTAACTTCTATTTGTTTGTTATTTGTTATATGTCGATACGATTTACGTATTTATTTATATTATTTTGTTTATTACATTACATTCAGTTTTAGAAAAAATTGTAGTGACTTTTACACCTTGACGTTGCAAAAAAACAGGTATACTTCCAGATAGAGTCAGGAGAAGACGCGCAGGAGGAATTCGGATGGAAGCTAGTCCATGGAGATGTGTTTCGTCCTCCACGAAAAGGAATGCTTCTTTCTGTGTTTCTGGGCTCGGGAATACAAGTATTCTTCATGACTCTTGTCACATTAGGTAAATTTAAAAGTCCTCTTTCTTTTTTTAATTTTTGAATTTACGCTTAATATTCGTCTTATTCATTTTTTATAATAAGAATAGTTTTATTCGCTTTTGAAAAACTTTATAAATGATTTTAGCTTTTGCTTGCCTCGGTTTTCTCTCCCCTGCAAATAGAGGAGCTTTGATGACCTGCGCTATGGTGTTATACGTTTGTTTGGGAACCACAGCTGGCTACATTTCTGCCAGAATGTATAAAAGCTTCGGTGGTGAAAAGTGGAAGTCAAACGTCATCCTAACTGCGATGCTCAGCCCAGGGTATGGAAATTAAAGTTTAAAATATATGAAATGTCTGATACTTTTAAATTGAAAGATTATATATTACATATTTAATATTCTAATTTTTTTAGGGTCGTTTTCAGTTTATTTTTTATAATGAATTTGATCTTCTGGGTGAAAGGAAGTTCAGCTGCTGTTCCTTTCAGCACTCTAATAGCTCTTCTTGCTTTATGGTTTGGTATATCTGTTCCGTTGACGTTTATTGGGGCTTACTTTGGATTTAGAAAACGGGTACGCAAATGTTAAACCTGAAAGAAATTTAAGATTAAAATCTCTAAACTAAATTTTCATGAATAGATAAGATAAAATAAAAAATTTTCAGCCACTAGAACATCCAGTGAGAACTAACCAAATTCCAAGACAAATACCAGAACAGAGTTTCTACACGCAAGCGATACCAGGAATCGTAATGGGTGGCGTCTTGCCTTTTGGATGTATCTTTATTCAGTTGTTCTTTATTCTTAACTCTCTCTGGTAATTATTTAATCATTCAATTTGGTAGAAAACTGATGATAAGAAAATCGTAATTAGAATATTAAATTCAAAAATTGTTTTAGGTCGAGTCAAATATACTACATGTTTGGTTTTCTGTTCCTGGTGTTTTTGATTCTGATCATCACCTGTTCAGAAACAACGATCCTTCTCTGTTATTTCCACCTTTGCGCAGAAGTATGTAAATTTAATATTTTTAAAAAAATATTATTAAAATACTAAAATTATATTTTTCAGTATTAAAATTATTTTAACCAAAGAAAGGATGACTACTTAAGACCACATATAACAATCAATTAAAATATTAAGGCCATGGATTAACCAGACCATGTGATTAAATTCATATAAAAGTTCATGTAAGATAACTTTTTCATTTTACAAAATAGCTTGCTGAAAATTTGGAAAATGCAACAGAAGACGATAAAGAGCGTCTGCCAACTTCGTTTGATTGAAAATTTTACAAAAATTTTTACAGTCAACTGTAATTGTAGATGTTTTCGAATTTTTTTCAAAATTTTTACTAACAAGAAGTTATTAGACGTGCTTTATTGTCTTTTGTTAAGTTTCCCAAATTTTCAGAAAAATATTTTATAAATTAAAAAAGTTATCTTACATGAACGAATCATGTATAATTATTAAATATAAGTACATGGCCCGATTAATCCATGGCCTTGAAAAAGACAATAATCAAAATTGTCTATTCTCAGATGTTATAGAATAATTTCTCAAAAATAATTTATCTGCAGGATTATCACTGGTGGTGGCGCAGTTTCCTGACATCAGGATTCACAGCGTTTTATCTCTTAGTCTACTGTATACACTATTTCATTACGAAACTTGAAATAGAAGACATGACTTCGACTTTCCTCTACTTTGGCTACACCATTATCATAGTTTTCTTATTCTTCTTACTAACGGGTAAGTTTAATATGAACTTTGAAAGATTTAAATCTTGCGATTACTTATATAGAATTATAATATGATTCAAAATTAGAGTCGGTTGAGTTTGGGGATGGATATTTTTGTAATAAGAAAAAATAAAATTCTTATCTAAGCGAAAATTAAAAATCTATTGAATTCTAAATTTAATAGACTCAAGTCCATTAAATTGAATTAATTTCCAAATGATTTATCAAATTAAATGTAGACAATCATATTTCAAATTGTTCCTCTTATGGGCATGCAATTGATGTGACTTTATATAATACTTTTCGTCCTTTCCAGTTTTAAATTAATGACTTTAAAGATTTTCCATAGCAGATAAACATACTTTGATCTTTCCTTTACGTTTATCTGCTATTAAAAATCTATTTGAGTTATCGATTTCAGAATAGAAAGGACGAAAAGTATTGTATAAATTCACGTCAATGATATGCCCTTAACGAAAATTTGAAAAAAAAAAACATAAAAATAAGATTAAGAGCAGAATTTCTTTTAAATAGAATTTAAAAAACCTTGAAATATTTAACAATTTTTAAAAACTTCAGAAAGAATGACTGCCTTGTAAATCCTGGAATCAAATGTGATAGAAAGATGTAATTTTGTTTAAAATACTTGAATTTTGCATTTTCACATTTTAAAGATTTTAACATTTTTTCTAAAGAAGTTATGCCTATATTCTCATATTTTTCTGAATTTTTCTGGCTTTCGAGTTCCTTTTTAATCAAAATTCTATCTTTTTTCATCCAAAAATATTTAATTTGAAACTCAGCTAACTTGATTTGAATCCTACTATAATTGAGAACAATTCTTATTTTTCCGAATTTCAGGCTCGATCGGATTCTTTGCGTGTTTCTGGTTCGTGAGGAAAATCTACAGTGTAGTGAAAGTTGATTGAAGAAAAATGACCGACTGAATGTGACTGAAAAAGAACGAAGTATAAAATATCCTGAGCAATATTTCTGTATTTCATATGAACTAGAAGCTCGAACATCGTGGCTTCTCAAGATCTTCAAGTCTTAAGACTCATTCGGATCAAAGTAAAATTTTCCTTTGAAATAATAAATTAAATTTACTATCTAGGAATATAACATACAGAATTCGTGGCATGTAACTTAATGTATTGTTTCGTTTTGTTTAGATATTAATGTTTGATTATCATATTATAATTTTTGAAGTTGATAATTACTTCACACCTTTGAAGTTTTCATAAATGGTTTTATCAACTTTTTGTAACTTTTTTTATTCTTGGTTTTCTTTATCTGGACGTGTCCACAGTGCCATTTTTTAGTCACTTTACGTTTTTACTTAATCTTATGCGAAATATGCTAGTTGAAGTACATTACAATGTATCTTCATATTTCCTGAAGTAAAATAAATTATTGCAAAAAAAATCTGCCCGCATCGCGGTCACATTCTCATCGCGCACAATTCGATCGTCGCGGTTCGCGCTCGGTCTTGTGTTTTCTGCATGCATTCAAGTTTATTTCTTGTGATCTGATACTGAAACTCAAGTCTATTTAATAACATTGTGAATGTGAATTAAATTTTCTCAAAGTTACTTCGACTTTGAGGAATACATTTTCATCATGACACTCGCACTTCGCGCTCGAGGTTTGTAATCGAAAACAAGGAATTAAGACTCGTCATTTAAAGGAGAAAAAATCAGTACAAGTCCATATTGATTTCCTTGTAATATGTATATTTCCATAATTTAGTATTTTCTCGCGTCATATTTTTTTGCGTTTTATTTTTGGTTCCTGTTCATTTTTCATACATATAATTTTTAAAAATGTGTCAATACAAATTTGTAGAACTTATTTAAGCAAACAATTTTGCATTATAACGTTTTTTCCATATCTCGCATATTTTCGATGATAAAAACCTTATTTAGGCAACAATTCTGCATTATAATGTTTTTTTCAGAACTCGCATAGTTTGTTTTAAAAATCTAAAAATATCTTGTAAAGTTTGACTGAAAAATGGATTTTTATTATTGTATTTTTTTAAGTTTTAAAATACCGTAACTTTTCTAATTTTGGTTTAATTGGAAAATTTTATAACGGCAATTTGTAGAGCTTTCTGAATACTATCAGAAACTGGTATTGAAATATTGGATTTTTCCAAAAAGTATTTTTCAAAATTACATAAAATGCTCTAATCTTTTAAATTTTAGTCTGATATGACTGGTTTACGAACTTGTCCTTATTTTTTGGGTTCTGATAAAGTTTACCGAAGCGCATTACAATCTGAGGATTCTTTTGAAAGTAATCGTGTCTACAGACAACGACGACGACAACAACGACGGGGACAGACAGGATTGAAAAAACCCTTTCTTTAGATTCAGGAGATTATAAAACGTAGACATTCGTTAAAAAGAGTGAGGGTCAAATTTTACACAAATATTATAACTTCTCATATGTGATGAGAATGTAAAAAGGGACTACTCGTTCTAGTTCAGTAAGTTGAACTAATTATGAAAATTATATCTGCTTTGGGTTCATCACTAGTTACAAATTCAGTATTTCATATAGTCAATAAACTTTACCGCAGCTATTCAATATTTTGATTAAAATTATATAAATATTGGTTGGTCGAAAAATTTCGTAGCGTTTTTCAGCAGATGAAGTAAAAAGCAAATATAACTCGGTAACCATTAGTCGCAAAATTTTATTGAAATAAATTTTATTGAAATCCTAGCTTGGCTAGGAAATTTTGATGCATCCATCATATGGCTCAGACATAGCACCCTCAGACTACCACTTGTTTCGATCTCTACACTCTACATAACTCTCTTCATGGAACTAAGCTGGCTTCAAGAGAAGCCTGTGAAAACCACTTGATTCAGTTTTTCAACCAGAATCCACAGAAGTTCTATACTGATGGAATCATGGCTCTGCCCGAAAAATGGCGAAACTTCGTCGATAATATTGGAGAATATTTCGTTTGAATAAATTGATCTTAACACTCTGATTTAAGCGTCTCTATTTTACTTAAAAAAGGTCACGAACTTTTTCGACTAACCAATATGCTAAAGGGACCTCAGACTATTTAAACATTATGTTCCGCATTTTATATTATAGAAAAAGGACACTTTTGTGGCAATGCCAATATATCTGTTATTTTCAAGATTAAATACTTTGTAAAGAATAAATTAAGTAAACTATGAAAGTAGATTCAATATTTTATGGACAAGATTTTTGTCTAATTGCTTGCAAATTTTTCAGTTGATTTGTAAATGGAGGCTGTGGATTGTTTATCGAGTACTTTGTGTGTCAATGTAAATAAAGTATGATAAAAAATAAGAAACTTTGGTGCATAAGTGTTGTTAGCACTTATCTTGTATGATATCACTTGTATTAATTCTTATCTGTACTTCCGACGATTTTTTGATCCGAATGCGACTTGATTTTAACATAAAGCTTTTTCAAATTTGAATAATGTTCATTGATTTCTAAGTCTATTTGTTAATAAAACGTATTTTTAAGTCAGATAAAATCCTATGCTTATCATATTTGAGAAAAGAAAAAAAGTTATGTTTAATTTTGTAAGGCTTAAAAACGAATTATCAAAAATAACATGAAATTGTACCAGTGAAATTTTTAGTGTTTTTTTAAATAAACGTACATATAAATAAATCGTAAAGTACATAATAAATTAGCATGTAAACACTGTATTCTGACGATTTTGTAAAATAAAGTAAATTCAATATTAGCCTTAAAATAATGAATTCCGAAAACCAGAATTTTTATTTCTTTGTACTCTAAAAAAATTGTATTATTGTTTTCCATTGTCAAGTTTTTTTGTTTAGATTTACAATAAATATTACCAACTGAATGAATTTCAATTAAATAAAAATTACTTTTATCGAGGCTTGCATTTATTGAATGAAAATTTTACATATTTTCTCACAAGTAAGCATATTTACAGTTGTTTTTCGCGTAAAATAGAATGTAAATAATGCAAAGACATGGAAGTTTTAGACAATCTTCTCGATGCTATTTAATATTTTTAAAGTCGTTGCTATGTTTATGAACTCTGTCTATTAATTTTTGTAAATTTCTAGCAATTGCAACGATACTTTACATGAATTTTTTTCTCTCACTATAGACTGAATTTATAAAAAAACATACGAATTTCACAATATGTAATACGTTTCATTATACATATAGTAAAAACGTTTAGCACACGATCGATATTTCGAAAGTTTAATAAGTTCTCTAATTTTTCACGTATCCCGCACTTTTAAGAAACAATCAGTTTTAATAGTATTGCTTTCTGAATAAATATGCAGGGCGATGTTCCCTAGGCTGACACGCAAATTCTTGATCCTGATCGACCCTCTGAAGATGGTGAACATTCGTTACCAAAACAAATGTAAGAGAAATCGTCTCCTGTTGAAAAAAAAAGTCGCTGACCTGTAAGAAGGTATGGTTTAATGCAGAAAAATAGAAGACATGAGCCGAGTTGTTGGTCTCGACATTCAAAAGACTTGGTGATAACGCTGTCGAAACAAGAAGTAAAACAAATAAAAAAAAACAAATAAAAAAAGAACAGTATCAACCCTGCTGCCAAGTTCAAAGAAATAATCAAAGAATGTTAAATGCGCAGGAAATTGATTTCGCATCTAGTTTTGAAACACTAAGAAGTGCTGAAAGAGAAATCAAGGCAAAAGTTAACTGATCCGCCTTTGAAATTTTAACGAATTTTAGTAAAATTTCGGAGGTACATTAACAAAAATTTGGCATTCTCATAAAATCGAACTGCAGGATAGAATGTTGTTTTACGCGAATTGCAAGATTTATTTTCTGGGACTTCGTCGACGCCGACTATCCCTATTCCTCTCAGCCCGTCTCATCTCTTCTAGTCTTCGCGCATGTTCTGCCATGTGCTGTCTTCGCATCTCTTCCTTTACAACGATCTGTAGAAAAATAATTTCATCAGTTACTTAAAAAGATAACAATTTTGCATTGAAAAAACTTGACGTTTCTCTTGATTTACCTGCTCATTTGTGAGGGGCAACCAATATATGCAAGGTGTAGCCTTTGTTTTCCTAAAGAGATCATCCAACAGCTTTGCAGGAGGAGGTTCATCTTCCTTTTTCTTGAATTTTCTAGCTGGTGCTGGCAAGTGTATTTCCATCACAGGGCTTAGACTCCTTTGTCTCTTCTTCTTATCGAAGTCTTTCTTTTCTCGCTTCTCCTCTTTGATAATGTGCTGCTGACCATCTTCTTTTCCTAAGTCCCACTCTCTTACAACCATCACCTTAAGATAATTCATTTAACCATTAGTTTTAAAGTTAAGGATTTATTTCCAACAAATTATAAACGTGTTTACTACTTTTGTTCCCCCTAGTTGATTCTTCTCTTCACGCATCCATTCGCGTTGCCAAGAATCAGATTGCAACAGAGGCTCAGCTTTTCGAGAATTAGGTTGATCTTTGGAAGTTTCTCGCGCCAATTCCATATCCTCTTTTGTAGCGTACTCCACTTGGAGCTTCTTAGGATTAGATATTGGCCAAGAAATTCCGTGCAACGCTTGCCTTGTTTCGAAGGCCTGATCTTCATTACTATACTGCAATAACAAAGTCAATTCTTGATAAATTATAGTTCGGAAGAAAGATTAATGTTAAAATGATTAATAACATAACCAGGCAAGAGATATAAAGATATGTAAACAAACCTCTACAAAACATTTAGATTTAATCCTATCTATCCAGAAACCGTTCTCTACAATAGTTCCAGTACGAGATAGAAGTTCCCTGATCTGTGTAAGGGTGAAGGGCCGCACCAAATTTTTAATCAAAAGTATATTGGTTGCTTTTACAGAAGGTGGGCTAGGCGACTTCACCTGAGGAATGTCTTTCAGAACAGATATTTTTCTTCTTAATCCTGAAATCATTAATGACATTTTAAAATAAACGAAAATGGCAACATTTATTTTTGGAGACTTTCTGAAAATTTACCTATGTGGTTATCTGTTTTGGAATCTCCTTTCCTAGGACCCTCAACTTTTTGAGCAACCGTATCTTCTCTGACTGTATATTCCCCGTTGTTGTCAGTCGTGATCAGCTTTTTGTCTCGATCCTTATCACGACTTTGTTCGTCTTCATCATCCTTCGAAAGACGAACTTCTGTGATAGACAAAGGTTTCGCACCTGGTACCAACGCCTATTCCATAAGAAAAATGTTTGTTGATTATAGTTACATATTTATTGTAAACTTTCCCAAGTTTATTTTTGAAAAATGATTAGATTCCAATGGGCGACAGCTCATTTTATTCATTAAACATTTTTCTAAGACTTTAACAATTTATATAATTCAACTGTTATCAATCAAAAGGAGATTCCCTTCACATGTCAACGATTCAGTTAATTTTTATCTCATGACAAACATCGTAAATCATAATAAATTTAATAAAAAAAATAGCTGTATTGTCAAAGTATAAAATTAATTTTAAAACTTATTTAAGGACTACTAGAATGCTGAGTCATAGAAACATGAACAAAAAAACTAATTTTTTTCCTAATATAATTTTTTGCTCGAAATTATAATTATTATTGTTTAAATATCGTATAAAGTATACAAAAAATTTCCAAATTTAAACAATCGAAAATGTAGATTTATTCAAACTAGTTTTCATCATTTTATTTCTCACGATTCAATACTATAACTAAAGTAAATTTTATGACATTGTAAATGTGAATTTAATTTTTTCAGAGTTACCTCGACTTTAAGGAATACATTCTCATATCTACACTCGCGCTTCGAAATTTTTCAGAACAACTTTCTCTGGCAACATTCTTTCGCAAAGCATATATTTTTGTTTGAAAAAGAGAAAATGGAATTTGCTTATTAATTTTAAAATATTTTTCCGTATCTTTGTTAATTTATGTTAGATCAAATAATGTCATACGGATAATTTGTAGTTATTTAAATATTACCAGGATCCAAGATTAAAAATTCTGAATTTTTAAAAAAAATTTTGTTAGATATGTCTGGTCAACAAACTTGTCCTTTTTTGAGCCCTGATAATGTGTTCCGAACCACATTTCAATACTATCATTTTTTTGAAAGTTATGTACACAGGAAGCAGCAACGCTAACAGCAACGGCAACGAAAAACAGACGGACAGGATTAAAAAAATCCTTTTTCGGATCTACTACCTTCTTATATGTGGTAGGAATGTTAAATTTGTGAAAAGTATGAATTTTCTTAATTAGTATGTTTCTTTTATAAAAAACTATCCTTTCTAAAAAAAAAGAAACAACACTCTGTTGTTCATATTTCCATAATTTTCTCGATTAGTAGGCATCCTGATTAATTACGATTTTACACATAACTTTAGCAGCGCTTGAAGCCCTTTAAAAACGTATAAATAATGAAAGATACCTTCAGCGAGTCTGTAGATACAGAAAACTCGATGCTTGAGTCACTTGTAAGAGTTGTTCCCCATCTGCGTCTCTTTGGGACTCGTTTTTGCTCTGTGTTATTGTTTGTATGATTTTCCTGCAATTCAGAAATTAAATTTTCGTATTTAATTAGTGCGCAAATTGCATTTAAAACTGAGAGATTTTGTTTAAAAATTTAAACATAAAATGAACGAACCTTAGTTTCAATTAATTCCGTGCCGGCGCTCAAACTACTCTCGTCATTTTTATTCTCTTCTACAGATATTCGGGTACTACTGAAAAGTTTGCGACTGGATTATAATAATTCGAATTATGTATAAAAATCAAAAAATTGAAAAATGCATTAAATACTTACAAAGTTCTCTTTAAGTTGATTTTCGCAGGTTTTTGACTAGATGTCGTATCTGAAAGAATAGCACTTTCAATTTTCCTACTCAAAGTATCTACTTCTTTCTTTTTATCTCCTTCTACTTCAAGGTCTTTTGGATTACTATTTAATAAAGGAGAAATCTCTTTCGTTTTTGGTGACTTAGAGCGACTTTTATCTCTACGATAATTTTTCTCCGTTGGTGCTTCATCCTCCTCCTCAGGGGTTTCAGATTGTTTTGTCTCCCTGTCCTCAGACGGCTCATCTTCTGATTCCACAGTATCAGAATTCGAAGAATCATGATATTTATTACGATGTTTCCTGCGAGATGAACGAGAAGATGCTCTTACACTCGACCTGACATTCATTTCTCTTTCTTCATTAGAATTAGAGTTAAAATATTGAATGTTCTCCCGTTCATCGTCACTACTAGAATCTTTAGCATCATCCTTCTCAGTTGTATCTTGTTTTTTTTTAAGCGTTTCATTTTCCTTTAAAGGAAGCAACTCTTCTTGTACTTGGTTAGATTCTTCATTGACTTCAGGTGACACTTCCTTTTTCTCTGGACTTTCACCCTTCGAAGGAACTATTTCTCCTTCAGAAATATCCTCTTGTGAAACTTGACCCTCTATTTCAGGAATTTCTTCTTGAGAAACTTGTGCCTCGATTTCAGGAACATCTTCCTCCTGTTGCGGAATTTGTTCAATTACAGGATTATACTGTGTTTCAATCCGTTCCTCTTGGGTAATTCCTTCGTTCTGATCAAGATATTGCTTGCCTAACTCCTGTCTTTCAGGAGCTGCTTCTTCTTTCCTTTCGGGAATTTCCTCTTCCTTTCCAGTAAAGTCCATATCCAGTGTGGTCTGTTGGGTTTCCTGGTTGTACATCTCCTCGGCCTGTTCCGTCATTATGGCCTGTAGTGTAGAAACCGCCTGTGCGGCGTCATCTCCGAAGGAGATTGGATCTGCAGATGTATCAATTCGATCAGGCTTGATATCGTTACTTAGGTTGGAGCAACATGCTTCATTCGAATCAGCTTGCAGATCTATGTTTGGTTTATCGTCAGACAAGTTGGCTGAAGTGGTTTCGGGCAGGGTCTCCTTGTAATCACTTACCTCTTCGTTGGAGTCCTGACCTGGGAGTAAAGAGGAGGTATCATCAAGTTGATTGCCCTTGGGCTCTACCCGAGGAGAGCCCAGTCGCTCGTCGCTAGAGTCAACCTCCTCCGCAACTCCCTCGCCACTTTCCTGCCACTTGTGTGATTTTTTCCTACTCGACGAAGTGTCTGATGCTTCCGAGATATTGCGTTGTCTGCATAATTTTAGTTTCTGTATTTCGCCGGGTGATGCATCTGCTCTCGCTACTTTCCACACGGATCCATTGTCCTCGGTCTCTGGTGATGAATCCTTGCCCTCAAGATCGTGAATTAAGGTAGCCGTGATACTTTCTTCAGGAGTTGATTTTATTTCTTTCGTTTGATGACGGGCCGAATCTTTGCTGATATCTCTGGAAACAGAGGCGTCGGATGTAGTATCTTCTTGAGAATCATCTCTCTCGGGAGATGACGATGTGGCCCTTTTACCACGTCTGCGTGTTGACTTTCTCGTTGGCTTTTCTGATTTCTTCTCTGGCGAACCTTTTGTTTTATTTCTTTCGCTTTTACGCCTCATGCCTACAAAAAAGACACTTTTTAAAATGTTTTCGATGATACAGTATGTATGAATTAAAATTATTTTTAATTTTATTAAATTAGAGAAATTTAGAACTATACAATATCAGGTCTTAAAATATCTCCATTGAACTACACCAAATTAATGAAACGGAATTTTCAAGTACATTTGATGTTTTAAAAAGTAGCATATTCAGGATAGTTTTGAAACTTGTTAATAATAAAATTTCAAAATAATGCAATAGATATTCAGTGCATTTTTGAAAATTAAATTTCATTGACTACAACTTGAAGCAGTTCAAATGTAGAAATAGTAAATTCTGAAATAATGGAAGTTAATGAGAAATAATTTTGTTTGGAATACAAAATTATAATAACGAAATAGTTCGTAGAAAATTGAAAATAATTAATCTCGTCAATTAAAAATGAGTAGGATTCAAATGGTCCGATTTACCAACTTATTGTTTACCCAAATTAGACACAAATGTCTATCTCATGATACCGCAGGTCTAGGAAATAATTTTTATTTATACAACCATTTTACACTTCATGACTACTTTGCCAAGATTTACTTAACATGAAAAACCACGCAATAAAGTGTACTTTGTAAACTAAAAAAATTAATTATTAAAGAAATCTTGTTTAGACAACCAGATGATTAAATACAAAATTAACAAAACTTTTACAAATAGTATAGCAATACGAAAGCCAGTTAATTAGGAAAAATCGAAAAAAACATAACCTAAACGATAAACGAAAATTTGAAAATGCTCAAATCCAAAACATACATAATAGACACTTTTAAACTGAAATATTCAAAAAAATAACAAGAATCAAAAACAAAAGCTTTTTAAGTGGCATATTTCCATAAAGTATATTGATTTCAATTTTGAACAATTTTGATAGAGGCTAAGGCAAAGGTAAAATATTTTCCGGCATTGTGTAAACATCGACCGTAAAGTTACTATCGGGATACGCTTGGCACACGCATGCATCGAAGGAAAAATGAGAACGAAATTTGGACCCGGATGAGAAACAAATTCCGGCATAATTGATAAGACATAACGCTTTTAATTATGCTGGATAAAGAGATAATGCTTTCTATGATATGGTAGTTCAGGTACTTTTTTAATTAAAGCGTTGTGGGTGATATTTAGTCGCTCAACGAAGCGCATACAAATGTCAAAGAAAATTAAACGTTACTTACTTAAAAATGTATACTTTCGCTACAAAATGATTCTCTTCAGGGTTGAGTTTCTGCAGGCTTCGCCACTTTGAGAAATTACATAAAATAGAAACAGTGAGAACGACGCTATAATAACAAATTTCTCGAATAAGCTTTCCCTCGAGCTCGATCTCGATCGTACCTCGTCTTGCCTCTTTGACTAAAACATAAAATACTGTTACAGACGGTAGTCGCGCATCAAAAATTTTACTTCCCAGACAGCGCTAAAGTTTTAGCGCGAACTTTTAAACAGATAGAATGAAATGTTAAATTTGTACAGGCATTTTTATTTCCTACCCGTACCAAAAAACCATCACTAAGGAAACAACAAATTTACGTGACTAATGCTTTTCTTGTGGGATCCAACCTTCTGATAAGTTTCAGATAATTTTATCGCATGCTAAATCTTATGGGATATATTTATCTGAAACTTATCAGAAGGTGGATCAACCGGATACCTATTTTTTATGCACGACAACTACCTCAAGAAAGTAACAAAATGCATGCATAAGTGCAATAAAACGCGATTAAAGTAAATTCTCATAAGATTTATGATGAATTAAGTCATATACATTAATATTTCATATTATAAAGTATTTATTATTAATCATGTGGGTTTGTTGTTCCCCCAGTGATCGAAATGTTTTTGACACGGGTATAGCAGAAGTAAAAATACCTAGTAAATTTTGTGTTTTAATTGTCATTTTATAAATTTAAAATAAAAATTCTAATTCATTTACTCTTTATTCAGAGTAAAGTTCATGAACATGCAATTTTCCTTTTTGAACACATTTTTAAAAATGGCGACGTTCCAATTTCCGGTCTCTTTACATTCGTGAGTTTTCCAACTACATTGTTGTATTCTCTTATAACTATTTTTGTTTACTTATAACTTGATATCTAGCAATATTTCTAAACTATAAAATAAGTTTATGCAAAGTGAATAAATATTAATAATTATTATTACTCTTTTATGAAATTCGTTAAGTGTAAATTGTAAAAACAGTTAAATTGTTGAACAAAGTGTGATAATAAACGAGAATTAAAATGGGTAGCACTGACAAGGCTGTGATCACGGGATTCATATGCAGACTTTGCAGCAAGATGAATCGCTTTGTAATTCACATTTATGGTGAGGAAGGCGAAAGGATGAAGCTGGCAGACAAAATCAATGCTTATCTGCCTATAACGGTAATTTTTAATTGGTTTCAGTTATTGTTTGTATACTTCATGTTTGTTTTGGACACTCTGCACTCTTGACATTTGACAGTGCGAAAAGAGAAAACAATGGACGACTGTTTTCTATTTTTTTCTTTTTGTTGAATTACTTTGGAGTGTCTAATCAATATTTAAAATACCTGATATGAAGAATTTTTTTTATCGAATGGAAGAGATGAAATTTCAAACACAACGAGGTCACTTTGACCTCGTTCAAGAACTTTGCGTTATCTTTAAAAAATGTCATATTTTTTTAATTCTAAAAATCTTGATTTTTTTAACATAAAATTTTTTTAACTTTTATGAAATTAAATAAATTTTAAAACAGACTTAATAATATCTGAAAGGAGAAAATTTATATTTCAAAAGTAGAAATTTACCATCTAACGAAAATGATTTGATAAAGAATATTATTACCTGTATAGGTACACGCAAATGATCAGTTGCCAAAAACTGCTTGCCTACATTGCATCGAGCGATTAGAGGCTCACCATGAATTAATGGAACAGTTCATGTTCGCAAAACGAAGATTAACAACAGTAACATCAACAACAGACACAACAACTTCAGCCAGTTCACCTCCATGTTGACGTGTATAATTTCTTTTTCTAATATTTTAAAATAATTTGAATAAGAAAATTTGCAAATAAACTGAAATTACTCGAACAGCAATTAGATGAAATTTTATGAAGCCGAGTACTGATACTTTGAAAATCAATTGATTCGCTTCATTATAAACAATTTGGATCAGCAATGGATTTGGAAAAACCTTTTTTTTTTACTTTAATAATGATGGTAGATGGCTCAATGTCAAGTTTTTTTTTAAACTACCGACGAACCGATTTTATAGTGCATTATTTTTCTTTTGAAAGACTGTGAAAAGATAGATATACATATATATATATATATATATATATTATATACATGTAACCATACTACTCTATGTTCTCAAGAATGTAAAATATTTAATAAATAATAATCTTAACACAATTCTATGGCTTCATCTACAAAGATTAAAAACGCAAAAATGAATAGATTTAGATTTTTTATTTCATGTATTTTGCACAATAATGTGCTAATTAAATATTTCAAGACTAGTATTGGTACAAAAATTCTGGTAATTAATGCAGTAAAAAAATATTTTGAGTTCTGGACAACTTCGATTATGATGTCATTAAATATATTTTTCAATTATTTTGAACAAAATAATTCTCAAATGTCAGAGTTTTTTGTCGTTGATAACTATCATAGTAATTATTTAGATATTATATTCTTGATACGAATTATAAAAATTGTCAATACAGAGTATCCTCTCTAAATATTGACAAATCTTATTGAGGATTAGACAAGCCTGCACTTTTTCATCATTTTTATGTCTTGAAAGCGATTATTTTCAACAAATCAACCTGTTATGATGGTAACTTTAAAATGATTAGCAGTGTTGGGTTTTTGAGTCCCTAGTGTGTTGGATTGATGTTATAAATCTTAATTTCAGTTTTCAGTTAATTTTGGAGTAATATTTTTAATTTTCACCTAGATGTGAAAATATGAGGTTTCAACAAAGAGAACTTTAATTTTCTCAAAAATTTGACGTTTTGGATAATTTTTTAATCTAGATTTTTGTTCAACAGGCTAGAATACGCCGAAACTGCCTAGTCGCATTCAAAAGACAAAACCAGTGCGTGTTCTATGTTATTAAATAATATATCGTTTTTATTAATTATAAAATCATCTTGAATAGCGTATTTTTGAATCTTTATTAAACTTGTCAACTTTTCAATCATACTTATTGCAATTACGGTTAGAAATAGTTTTAATTAAGTTAAAGTTTAGGATTTATCCCGTAAAAAGTAGTCTAAAAGTAATTTAATTAATAAAATTATCTATAAAGAAGAACTTTAAGCAATGTTTCATGCTTTAGTATCTGGCTGGGATTTTCTTTGTGAAATAAATGTTATAAAAACAAAATTAAGATCTTTTTATTCAAAAATTATCCTCTACCTTATTTAATGAAATTAGTGTACGTACATAGAGCTAGGAAATTGATATACGCCTATCCTAGATCAGATGATAGTTTATTTAAATACTTTATCGTAGCGTATAATGGCATTCCCATTACAGTGTAATAATCACCGTTTATCTTTTCTACAAGACAGCCTCCCACACCTTGTATTCCATATCCACCTGCTTTATCCCTGAAATGAAATAATTCCTTTTGAACTTCGTTCTTGAACGGACCAGCAAGGGCAATTCCAACACGGTGGAATATTAATTATGAAATTATAAAACTCTTATTTGTAATGAACTTTATATTTATTAACATCTGTAAGCGTGTTTGTTGAAACTTATCTTATAAATGTATTAAAAAATTGTCAATCATCATAAAAATAATAACTTTCTGAAGAGATGCGCTTTGGAAATTTAAAATTTTCGAAAATTCAGTGTAATAATCATTGAAGAAAGATGGACATTAATATTTCGGCATTCTTTTTAATGAAAAATGTTGAGGTGTATCTAATTTTTATTTTAAATCGTTCATGACAATATTAGTCCCAAAAATACCTAATTTATGGATTTTTTTATATGATTGAAAAGTAACCTTTCAAAACGTATTAACTGCAAAAAATTATCATTTATACACAGATGATTTTTTTACGCTCATGGGGCAATTTCACATACATAAACGTAAGAACTCAACTAATTAATTTAATAAAAATAGAATACTCTCTAACATTTTTCATCAGTAATAAAAACTTTAATCATTTGGAACTTACAAAGGTTCTCCAGTTTGAATATAAGCTTGTATTTGAGTTTCCGAAAGATCTCCAAACTTGACTTCAGTTGTTTCATAAAATTTAATTTCAGTTTTCGGAGTTTTCAAACACACCCCGGTGTAAACAGTATGGGTTTCATTGTTAAGGCTGAGAAAAGAATTCATCATTTTATATTATTTTAATCTTTGAATTCTATTCAAATAATCAATAATTAGTTTAAAAAAACTCACCAAGACAGAATTCTCAACGCATCTTGTTCGTCTTTTGGTTTCCCGTAAATTTTGTCGCCTAAAGTCACGAGAGTATCAGCTCCAATAATTAATTTTGGAGGTGTTTCTTCGTTTTTTAATCTCCCAAATACGTCTAAGACTTTATAACGAGCTAAGTCTTGAATATAATCACCGTGATTACTATACTTAGACCTATCCAGATTTTCATTGTATAATGAGGGTATGATCTCCACCTTTAATCCCTGGATTATGTGATAAAATATATATAATTTTATAAGTTTGAAAAAATTCATTTGTTTTTGCTAAATCTTTAAAAGGCTTTAAAAAGATATCTTCTATTTTTAATAGAAAAGAGAAGCCAATTAAATTACAATAAACATAAAATTCAGAAAATGGGTTGGAATTTCCATAAATCCCATTAATCTAACAATGAGAATAATGTAAGCATTTCGATGTCTAGAAATTAAGAGGTTATATAAAAATAAAACACACCAATTTTTGAATTATTTCCTGGCGTCTAGGTGAGCTACTAGCCAAAATAACTCTGCCTGCAGAAAGTGCTTGAATAACTGTTGGTTCTAGCATTTTGTAGGGTAAAAAGGAGGGATTATTATTTTTATATAAAATTTTTGTAAATGGAAAGGACGTATTCAATATTTCAAGTGTGTATTAATACGTATATAAACGTAATAGACTTTTCGTTTTTTATGGCCGCCATATTGGATTTGTTATTTTGAATTTTAAAATTCTGATCCTGAAATTCATTAAAATTCGTCTGGAAATCTTCATATTTTTGATTCATGATGATTTTGTTCTACACAGTTCTACACAACTAATGAGTCAATTTGATGAATGAAAAAGTATATTATATGTATATTTTTTAATTTCCCTTTAAAATCGTTCTGTTTAATATTTATGATTGAATTAAAATTCAACCACGTGGGTTAATAGAGGTTAAACTGACAGGGGATTAGAGATGAGCAAAGATGAGTAAGTACTTCAATTAGTTTTTACATTATTTTACAGGGTATTTTATATCTCTAGTGTTTTTGTTGTTTTACACAGTGTACCTGATCACATGACTAAATTCCTACTTTACCGGCATTTCAGTTTGTATAACCCCATTTCTACAAAAATTAAGACAAGTAACTGCGGAAATTCGTAGAATTAATTTTCCAAATGCTGTGTATTTTGGACACAGCCATGTAGAAACTACACCAAACGACCAAACTGCCCTAAAGGAGGAATTACACCTCTGCATGCAGGAAATATGCATGCAGGTTACCATGGTAACATATTAGTGGGAAAGAAATAGGAAAATTGTCAGTCTCTTTCTGTCTTGTATGTTACCATGGTAACCTGCATGCATAATGCCTGCATGCAGAGGTGTAATTCCTTTTTTATAGTGCATTTATACCTCTGTCTGCTTGACCGGTGCGGACAGAAAATACATAAGAGCAAAAAAGACAGAAGTTTTCTTTTTGTCCAATTTTACACTGTCTCCTTTAAGGTGAAATCCGATGACAGCAGAAAACGCAAAGCAGAAAACGAACAGCCAATTATAGAACAGCTCTAAGAAGAAAGAAATCTGAAGATCTTCTGTAAAGGAGGAATTACACCTCTGCATGCAGGTTACCATGGTAACATATTAGTGGGAAAGAAATAGGAAAATTGTCCGTCTCTTTCTCTCTTGTATGTTACCATGGTAACCTGCATGCATAATTCCTGCATGCAGAGGTGTAATACCTCCTTTATTGGCTGTCCGTTTTCTGCTGTCATCGGATTTCACCTTTAAGGAGGTATTACACCTCTGCATGCAGGAATTATGCATGCAGGTTACCATGGTAACATACAAGAGAGAAAGAAACGGACAATTTTCCTATCTCTTTCCCACTAATATGTTACCATGGTAACCTGCATGCATAATTCCTGCATGCAGAGGTGTAATTCCTCCTTTAATCTTATGAATTTTCTGTCCACACCTGTCAGGAAGACAGAGGTATAAATGCACCATTACGTCCATGTTCTATGTCTACGAGGTTGGCTGCCTTGTAACTTGTTCACAACTTGTTACTTGTTACTTCATGGAAACTTGAAAACATAGCTTTGACGTTTTGACCAGTATTGACAAGCTAACATTGTTTACGTTTAACACCGTTTTTTGTAGACTTGTTTACCTAACATAATCCAAAACAGTTTGTGGAATCAAAAAAGAAAATATGTTAACCATCAATCTTAATACTGGAGTTTCCTTTAAGGCGCTTTTTACATCGGAAATGCCTCTTACACTTTCTCAAATTTGGAATCGACTTCAGTACACGACTGTAAGTATTTGACTTTTTTTATTAATAATTCTACTCTAATTTAACAATTCACTTTCAAAATTTGTTCCAATGTAAATTCTATAATGTAAAATTCCACTGATGAATATGAATCTTTTTGAAGCTTTAAAATATTTGATAAAATGATTTTTTCACATTTGAATCTTCAAAGCTAGCTGTTACAAGATTGTTTTTTGTATTATTATTTTGTCGAGTAATTTAATCATTCAATAGTGATTAGTGATGCAGAAATGTGACAGCTTCCATACTTTTTGTAGGAAAAGAAATTAATTTGAATGTGATATGGAATTTCTTTCATAACCTAACTTTTTGATGTTTTCTTAATGCTCAGTTCTGTGGCTTAATTCTTAGTGTTCTACTCTATTAATACTATTTATTTAAAGTTATTGTGAAATAGTATTTAAGTTTGTGGAAATTGAATTCTGAAAATGTTATTTATATTTTTCAGGCAATATCAAAAGAGAATTTTTTTATTCTCTACAATGGGCGTTACGTAACCGATCTTGATGTTCTCTTTACTGGTTCCGCAACTATCACACCCCGACTTTTTGGTGGTAAAGGAGGTTTTGGATCTATGCTGCGTGCAATTGGAGCCCAAATAGAAAAAACTACAAATCGAGAAGCCTGTAGAGATCTTAGCGGAAGGCGTCTTCGAGACATTAATGAAGAAAAGAGGCTCAAACTCTGGATGGAAAAACAGGCAAAAAGAGCAGAGGAAGCAGAAGAGCGTAAGAAAAAAAAACTGGAGAAACTTTGTTCGGAGCCAAAACATGAATTCAAAGACCAGCAATACGACAAGGAACGATCTGCTTTAATTGAAAGAGTTTCCGATGCGGTCGAAGAAGGATTCAAGGCTACTACTTCGTCCAACCTCAAAAGAACGACTGAAACTGAACTAGAAAACATTAAAAAGAAAAGAAAAATCACCTTAGGTTTCGGCTTAGATCTCGACTCTGATGAACTCGACTCCTCTGATGATGATTCCAATAATGACTCACAAACCGAAAAACGTTTAAGTAATGAACAAAATTTAGAAAATGCATTGAATAAAGAGACTGAAACGATTTCTAGCGACGAAGTTTTCATTAATGATAAAAACGATACTAATGATGTAACTTATGTTCAATTAATTGATAATTCTGAAAAACCTCCGATTAGTGAAGAAAATCTTGAAAATAGTTCTGTTAATATTATAAATAAAGAAAGTAAATCCGACGAAGATTCAACTAATGATGAAACAGATTTTCCTGATGTATCTACAGTTGAAAAACCTAAGCTAGCCGTGAGTAATTAATACTCATTGAATATTAAATCACAAAAATGTATAAGTTATTACAACTCGTCTGAATACACTTTTCAGAGATCAAATACAAATCTAAAGCAAACTTAGTCTTTCATTTTTCAAATAACTGTATAATTATGTTTCTTTTTTCAGATTTAGATTAACGCTTCGTCACTTGCATAATACAAATTTCGTTCAGGCAGATGTGTTTTTATGGAATTAAAATATGTATATAAGACAACAATTTAAAATTTTCAGTATCTTTCAGATCGACATTTGTCTACATATTACAATAGTTTCTACTCAATGAACTTAAAAGGGATTGGAAACAATAAGCTCCGATGTGGTAGATTTTACAATTTAACCCTGAAAATTTTTATCAACATTGACAAAATCTTAAAAGTAGACCTTATTTAAATAATAATTTTACCATATTTTAATGACTCTAACGTAATAAAATATATAATTCAAACCAGTTTAAGGATGTCGCTTCAAGGTTTTTGAGTTTTTTACTCGCTGTGACGGTTAAATTGTTTTTAAATATAAAGTGAGCGTTTCATCAGATGCGAATAACGAAGGAGTTCAGATTTGTCTGGGGTGTGTGAAGAATAAACATGTATTGGATTTTTGAACTTACATTTATTTAAACAAATGAACATTTACCTCATATTAAGGGTTGTACGTCATACTGTTTCACAAATAATGTATCGCTTTGCACAGGATAAATACTCCTACATCATGTCGCACTGAATTTTATATCATCAGAAATAATTAAATGGGCACGTGTCAACAAAAGACTAGAGGAATCAGACTAGAAATGATGGTAAAGTTGTTAATATATAAGAAGTCATAACGCAATGAGAATTCATCTGTAATAAATCAATCACATTTGAGTACAGTCTACTATTCGTAGATTTTTGTGATACTTCTAGCGCTATTATTATAGGTATTACGTCAATCGTCACTCGGCCGATTAATTGTTCGATCACGCGGACGAAACTGCTAATTCAACACGAAGAATTCTAAAAAATTCTCGGGCTGTAGCAAACGAATTACATGGGCTTAATGTTTAGCAATTATACACTTCGGGTATGTGGGAGTTCATTAACTATCTTGGCTTCTTAATTCTTTTTCTTAATGCTAATGGCAGCACGGATACAATGTACGTGCTCCTGGCCCATGAATAATATTTCCAAAACTTCCATACACCTTATGACTTATAGAGACTAGATGCACTTTTCACTTCTCATCGTGTGAAAGATGCTCTATCTGAGATCATGCTTTAGCTGAAGAATGCTCAATTGAATTTTTCGATTCAATCCTGATCCTTGAAAAGCCAACAATTATCGACTTGTTTAAAAAATTAAAAAATGTATTTCATAAGTATTTCAGAGCATCTTCCTTTTAGTTTCTCAAACTCAGCTATACTTGTGACTTACTGTGAGCAGAATGTAGTTAATGAGCTTCTAATTACAAATGGAATGATAATCAAGTAAAGTTTGAAAATTTGGAAATTTATATAGATTTGTTGAAGATTTTAATATCATTACTGTTATCACATATTTTAGTCAAGATCCGCGTAGAAGTATAGAGTTGGGATTTTCTTTTGAATCCTTCAAATATTTTATAAACACGAGTTTTAGATTAAGAAATTAGTCATCAATTATCTCAAGAGAGAAAAATATCAGGAAATTCGAGCTTTCAATGATTGCTCATAAGCACATTCTAACGGAAAACTATCTTCAATCAAAAATTGACGAATAGCGATATAGAAACTCATAAAAAAAACCAAAAAAACAAAATAATCATTAAATTGCATGAATTTTGCTTGTTTGGTGTATAATTATTATTTTTAATGCAAATTAAAATTGTTGGCACTGAAGAGGGCCCCCATTTGTGGCCGAAACGTTTGCCTTTCTGATGTTTATGTCCTTTACGACATAAACAATTAGTAACTAAACTGACCCCATGCCAAATTAAAATTCACAGATAAAATAACAAAACTGAACGAAAACAGGCGATGATAATTTTTTATATTACCTAACTTATGGAAAGTATCTGAGAATTTCAATTGTTTCGTCCTACGATTTCGCATTTTCTTAACTATATTTTTCTACAATTATGGATGTTACGACAAACCAGGCGTAAATGTAAAAAACTCGAGACATAGCGAACAGAGGAAAAAAGTTCCTCGACAAATTCGCTATTCTAGATTACGGTATTTTTCCTCCACAAAGAAAGGTGGATTTTATCAGGTCCTTTTTCTATTTATCTGAGAAACTTTTTTTCAGCCATGTTTTTTTACAATCTGGTTCGTCAAAATCCACCCTGCTAAAAATTCTGGATGCATTTCAGAATCATTCAAGACAAATCGATACAAAATATAAATTTGGTTACCAGGCAAAGTGGAAGTGAACATTCATCCGATTTTAGTGCAAAATCTGCTCGTGATTAAAGTGACGTTCCGTTAAATCCGGAATCTGTCGTACAAAATATTCGACCCCAGAAAAAGTTCAAACGAATCCAAAAGTTGCCCCTAACCATAACTATTTTAAATTTAATTTAATATTTTCAATGTAGCGTAAGCACACAATTGCGTTTATGGTGACATGTAAATTGTATATAAATAAACATAAATGAAGTGTAATATTATCCAAAAAAATTTTTTGCCATATTTGCCCGTTCAAATAGAAATTTTGGAATCCAGAATTCATCTAAAATTTTTAGCGGGGTTCAAACCGATATAATTACATACTTGGCCAGATAAAACTCAGATTTAAAAAAGACTCGACAGACTGATGTAATTTTGGACTTCATCAAATTGGGTCCAGATTATAATTCCATCAGACTGTTGAAATTTCGGTCTTCGTCGGATCAGTTCCAGATTCTGAAATGGTTACAGACCGATTAACAGACAGATTCTGGAATTGACCAATTTAAATTCTGATTTTTTCGCACAAATTTTTGACGTCAACGAATTAAAATCAGGTAACACATAAATCGGATAATTTCGGATTTATTTCAGAATCCATGTCCAGACGAATTTCGGAATACGAAACCTGTCCGGAATTGAAAGCAGAGGGGAATTTCTTCGATTTTTTTTCGATTTTTGAAAATAACGATTATACTTTGCTAGAAATCGAAAACGGCCAGCCACTGGACGTTGTCCAGCAGTATTTCGACGGTGTGGTAGACGTACTAATATTACTGATTTTACCTATTATAATACAGTATCCAGACAGCAAAAAAATCAGTGGAAAAGTTTTTAATCATTTTAGAAATAGCACATCTACTCCTGATCAAAATTCTTCTCTATTCAAAGAAACTACCCCGGTCGATGAAAAGATCACCTTGATAGTTTCTGGGCTACTTGGTTGAATTTTTTACATAAGTCGCAAATAAGAATAATAAACAAAAAAGATTTCAACAAATATCACGTTATCGGTTTATCCATTCAACGACTTCAGAGCCGATCCAAGTTGGGAATCCTAAGTGGCCCTAATGAAGTTAAAAATCTAAATTACTGACTCACACAATGATTAGATCTCTATGTAATAGTCAGAGCTGCTACATTAGAGAATCGGTTTACCCTTGGTACCTCCATTCCTCCGTAGCTAATCACATTTTACTCTACTTAATATTGCACACGCCGGCACAGGGCCACTGCCTTGCATTTCGGGCCATAGTGGCCCATTGAATAAATTATACAGACGACGCAGTTCATCAGAACTTTAGACAAAAGATAGTGATGAACATCACAGACCCTGGAAAGTACCCAAAATGGACTCTTAATTCATATTCGCGTCCTCCTAGTGTAAGTTTCGGATAGCATTTCATTCCAGGCTATTCCGGAATCCGTTTTAAAATCATTCATCCCAGTCTGAATTTAATCTGAACCCAGTTTTCAATCCGATCCCAATCTATACATTCAAGCTAGGCTTGAGACCAACTTTTCAAATCATTTCAATTCGTGCCTTCATGTAAAGTTCATATCCATTGAAAAGTAACGGTGAATTAATACATGTTGAATGGCAAATTTATTATTATTGAATACTTTTTGTCTCCTGTTTTGTCTTCAATTTTTTATTTCATCCGTCGGATCAAGTTAACTCTTGAAATTGATTCCTTTCTATGCCCGGCAGCGATGCCTGCACAGCAACAGGATATCCTGGATAAGTTCTCAGGATATCCTGAAATAGTCCTCATGATATACCTGGATACCTGAGGAATAATATTTTGTCAATATTAATTTGAAGTTTAGGTTAAATGCCAATGATACATTAACCCGGGTAACAAAATGCGTGCACGATACCATGCAAAGTGAGGATACCCTTCCGGATGAATCCGTAGACGTGTCTTCAGATTGATTTAACGTGTATGGATACGACTTTTGTGTATATCGAATTAAAGTAAATAGGATTCTTCAGAGTTTCAGATTGACTTGAAATGATTCAGGAACAGAATTGGGCAATATCACAGAATGAAATGAATACAGATTTTTTTTTCATCCGAAACCTGCACTAAATTTCTCTTTTTTCTCAAAGATTAGCAAGTTCTGATTTTCCGATTTCTGAGCAGTGTTTCTTACATATTTATTTCTTACGCAATTATCTCTTACAATATTATATATAATCATACATATGTATACTACTTCGTATATAAGTACGCCAAAGACCTCCACTCATTACGCTAATTACATGACTAGACTCGTATCTGCATTATCGTTACCAATGTCAGTATCGCAATATCGTTAGGGTACTACTAAGAACTTCATCATTGAGAATTCCTGTAGTTACCTCAATATTTTTTCTGATTCGCAATGGGTGGGATATAACCACGAATCTGAAAATGATTCTTGCAGAGTCCTTTAAATTTGCTAAGGAGAATCAAACGGTTTCTTTCGAGTCTTGAAACGACAAAACCCCTTTTGATTTTCAAGACTGAGAATAAAGCAAGACTAAATTTCTTTGTTCAGCCTTTGTTTCTTGGTTTTTATGTACGAATTCGTTCAAGATCAAAAACGGATAATATCTGGTCTATCAAATTCGCCCTTTTAAAAACATCGATGATTCTGTCCAATGATCACAGCCCAATAAAATTTGGTCATTTAGACCGTGGTTACGTATTGACGCACCTCATTACCTTCGGAAGCGAACCACGGATCTTCATAATGTGGAACTTCCTCGCTCTTGGCACGACTAGGAGCTTTGTTGGTGTGTCTTGATTGACGTCTTGGGACCTCTTCACTCAAAGAACGCTTCGTAGCACTCATGTTCTTCGGGACTTCTAGAAGCGCCTTAGATCGAATGAGTTGTGGCCTTTGACGACTCTTAGGTTCCTCGCTGGATGCTCGTATAATACTTTTGGGTGGAGCGAGCTTATTATCGTCCTTATGTTTGCTTTCAGATCTAGCTCTTAATCCTCGTTTTCGAATTGATTTCAGGGTAGAAGTTTTCTCTGGAGGCGATGGAGTTGGTATCGTATTGATAATTGGAGTAGCTGCTTGCAGGGGAGACCAGATTGGTGTTGAAAGCTCCACAGGCGTTTCAATTTTCGGAGGAGTCTTGGGTGGTGATTCATCTTTCCAGGCCCCTTGATATATTGGAAATGGAGAAACCTGGTTCAGCATCCTCCAGCGGAATTTTTCGTCCTCGTCCCTACAAGGAGTAGCCTCAGGTGGTGGAATATGAGGAGGTGTGATATTATGGAAAGGCGACCAGTCTTTTGGTTCATCCTCTTCTGGAATCTCCTCCGGGATCTTATCTCCAGCATCCGAGGGAGAGCGATCGTAAGGTGTCCATTTGATCTCACTGATACGCTTCGTCTCCCGTTTCTTGATCCCGATGTTAGGGAGAGGCGAATAACCTTCATAAGGAGCCCACTTTGCATCAGTAATCATAATCTCTGGAGATATCAGTCGTTTTATTACCCTGTTATCCAATCTCATCACCAGCCTAGGGTCTGGCTCTGGAGAAATGCTTCTCCTCACGCTGTATTTGTGCCTATCTTTCAAACTCTTGCTCTTCGGATCGTCATAACTCTTGGACCACTTGGAGTCTTTCTGGACGGGAAGAGAGAAATGAGTCTTCCCTGCCCACCTTGACCGGAGAGACTTCTTGCTCTCTGGGCTTACAACTTTTTCCTTAATGCTCGTTTTTCTGTCCGAAGTCAAACTTTGGATACGAGATGTTCTGATGAGTTCTGGTCGAGAGAATTCTAAAGGCCTAGAGAATTCTGTAGGTCTTGAGATATTTGAAGTCCCGGAAGTGGGGTCAGGTTCAGCACTTGTGCTAGGCAGAGGTTGAATCTCCCGAGCTCGGTTTTGGATCTTCTCATCTTGAGAATGCCTGTTGTCCTCACTGGCGTGCTTTCTTAGTTCAGGTCTCTCAACCTGCAGAGACGTAGGCTTGTCTAATGATCTAGAAGGGACGAGTTCTCGCATATGAGGACGATCCTCTTTTTCAGCAGTGGGAGAAGGTGCCACCACCTTAGACTTAGGGCAGGTACATCTTGGCTTTGGGTTGGGCAGCACCTCAGGAACCTGGAGAGTCCATCTGTCTTCTCGAGCCATTCTATGGTCGTCACTGGCATGCTTCCTAAGATCATGTTGAGGTGAGAGGCCAGGAATGGACCATTTATCACCTTCAGCACTATGATGCTTTCTGAGGTCTCCTCTCTCTGGTTTCTTCTCCTCGGGTGTGAGGCTGTGACAGCTGCACTTGCCTTTCTTTAAAAGCTCCAGGTCAGTTTTTGAAGCGTGAAGCTCCCAGCGATACTCGGTGCCATCGCTCGCATGTCTTCTGAGGTCCCACAAGGCGTCATCTGGCGAAAGAAAACTGGCGTTGGCCCATCTCGTTTCGGTGCTGCGAATCTTTCGAAGATCAGGACGATTTTTAGCGGTAGCACCAAGATCCTCGCAGCCGCAGACTTGTTCTGTGAAGCGTGCATCTGCTGGTGCTAGCTCGATCGCATCCAAATCCTCGATTGTATAGAAAATTTCACCTTTTCTTTTTTGTCCACAGGAAATGCAGCGACCGGGTTCTCCTTGAGCATTATCCTCTTGAAGGGAAGACTGCGGATCTTCCTGAGGAGGCTCTTGCTGTTCCTGCGTCGATGTCGAAGGGTCATGCTGCAAGAGCTGTTTTGCGTTCAGACGCCCGTCGTCAGAGGGTTGTCGCGTCGCAGCCTTGTCTGGCGATTCGCACCAACAGGTGTGTGTAGCTCCGTCAAGCTGCCTTGGTGGGAACCGCGACTCCGGAGACGACGAGGCTTCGCTCCAAACCGTTACCAGACAGATTTACTCGATCGCCGGCACCACAGGCCTGGAATAAATTGTCATATATATTATGAGTTTAGTAGAATCGTAAAGATATTAATGAGACGTTGAATTTTTTAAACCTATTCCACAACCTCACTGTCAAGAATTTCTATATCAAGGATTTCCAAAACGAATTTGAATTCTATTGAAACAAGATTCAACAAAAGTTAAAATTTTATCGATAGGTAAAACGAACCTTCAGTTCAGTGAATATTTCAGTAAAGAATCCAGGCTCACTGTTGATGCGAAGCATCTTACAGCTAAGTCTATTGACAATCAAGAGACACCTATCCCAGAATTTGTCTTTACTGTCTTCTACGAGGAAAGGCTTCAAGGGGTAGCTTATTTCGTTACCCATGTAACTGTAGCTCAGATAAAGGCAGGTCAGAACTGTTGCCTGGAGCTCTTTCTCAGAAGCCTCATCTCCGTCCACCAGCTCTCTTACTAACATATACACGAACACTACGTTGGCAGGATTTATAAAGGCAACGTCCTAAAACACAAAAAAAAACATTGGTCAAAATTTTATTACAATGATTCAAAAATAAGACCAATAAGTAATAACTGTGTCCAAGTTATACATTAAATAATTCATTATTTTCTAGCGAATAAATATCCCTAGACTGAACGTTATTGGATTAAATAAATAAAAATGTATATAATATATATTGTTACGTAATTATTCTAGAAGCGGGTGTTGAGATTCTTCTGTAACGATTGTTATTAGTATAATTTTTAAAAATAGGTTCTACAAGGTGCGTTCCAAAATAAACGAGACTTTTTCAAAATAGCTATTTATAGTGGCGCTATCTTCTGATGGGAGTAGGAGTTGGAAAGGTACATCCTTCACTGACGTTCTGTCAAAATTTCATGACCAACGGACAATTCGAAGCCGAGTTATTGCTTTATAAGGGACAGTGTGTTTATAGCATCGGTCGAAAAATGAACTTCGGACAAAGAGCGAATATTAAGTTTTGTTTGAAACTTGGTAAAACTTTTACTGAAAGGTTTGAATTAATGAAACAAGTGTATGGTGACAATTTTTTATTCCGTGCCAGAGTCCATGAGTGGTTTAAACGATTCAAAGAAGGTCGTGAAGACATCAAGGACGACAAACATCCCGGTCAGGAGAATTTCGTGATTACACCAAGTAATATTGAAATTGTGCGTGAATTTATAAAAAATGAGCCAAAATCTTCTTTGCGACACATGGCAATGGAATTAAACATGTCAAAAGATTCAATTCATCGCATTTTGACCGAAAATTCGCCGTTTGAGGCCGCAATACCGTGAAAATGGCAGTTGGCGCCTTTTGCACGATAATGCGCCGGCCCATCGTTCAACGCTTATCACTGACTTTGTCCAAAAATCACATTTTATCCGTCAACCACTCACCGTATTCGCCTGATATGGCTCCCTGTGACTTCTACCTATTCGGAAAATTGCATTTGGCCATGAGAGGAAAACGTTTTGCGTCCGTAGAGGCCATCCAAAAGGCTTGTACCGACATCCTGAAGGACATTCCGGTCAATGACCTGAAACACTCTTTCGAAAAGCTTTTGGATCGCGCAAAACAGTGTATCGAGGCCAGAGGGGACTATTTTGAATAAATAAGCTCGAATTTATCAGAACAAAGCTCCTGTTGTTTCTATTTTAGCTCAGTCTCGTTTATTTTGGAACGCACCTTGTATAACTGAGCTGTAACGGTGTTACGTAGATATTTTAAAACTATTAATATTTCTCAGCAATTATATAAAAATGGTTACTAACAGTAATATAACGGCATTGCGTGGATGTTTTGGAATATATTTGAACGTATAAATTTAAAAATTTTACATTATTACATGTCTGTTACGCAACATCTTTTTTGCATTAAACATAGAACTCTCTTACATCACTCTTACGTGTTATAATTTTGTAAAACATGAAGAACTTTATTAATATCTCTTACATAATATAGTTATGTAACACAAAAAGAACTACACTCAAGATTCCCTATAACGAGAAGCTCGAGCATCGGCGACCTCTCTGCATCGAGCGCGAGAGGGATCCCCTCCATATCCTACTTGTTGCTATGCGCTGTTATGCGCATTATATGATGCGTACAGTCAGTCTGTCAGTAATGCCATGTGAATAATTGTATGTACATAGTAAAAAAGCGTATAAAAAAGATTTTTGCAAGTATTCAACATGGAATTGACTTATTTGACGTTATGTACTCAAAATACTAAAAATATAATAATATAATAATAAAAATATCTATGCTTATCAGGTGTATTTTTGAATATTTACAGAAAAAAAGAAAAGTCTTGATGATAAATGTAATAAACAGTAATATAAATGTTAAAATGTTGCTGTTGGTTTTCATTTATAAAAAATGCGTTTCGAAACATAGTTTTACACAGGTAGTATTGATCACAATAATAAACTGCGCAAAATTATACATATTGATTAATTGTAATTATATAAAATTTGCATACATATTGTTTAAAAAGGGAGAATTTTACTTATCTACAGTAATGTGTGAAATATCAAAATTTCCAAAAAACCTTATGGAATTTTAATGTTCGATAACCAACTTCACTCCAAAATAATGAAAACTCCAGATTAGAAAAATTAAATATTAAATTTTTCATTTCAAATACTGTAAAATTACACAATTAAGAGTAATTTTTCAATAATTGACCAATTATTTTCTCATTAATTTGTGATAAAAGTCATCAAACTCATTAATTACTGTTTCAAATTCGAGCGCGCTTCATTCCGTAGTAGTAGGGGAAGAGGGGTCGATCGTCTGCTCGTTATGGGGAACCGTGACGCGCTCGTAAAAAGGAGGCCTTGTTACAGGGAATCTCGTTATAGGGAATCTCGAGTGTATGTTGTTTTGTGTTTATTTTATAGTAATATAGCAATTTTGTAATACTGTTACAGGTTCATTACAGAATTTTTTTATCAGATTAGGACGACATTTCGCGGAGCAGATAAATCACCTGTTCTTCACCAGTTCTGGAAAATGTCGCAATCTGTTATCTAACAGTTACAAAAGTGTTTTATATCAATGTTTGGTGGGATATATGTATATCTTATATCTATATAGGGCGGTCATGAGTGGATTACACGATATTTATCATTTTCTTCAAAGTCTGAATTAATTTATATGAATTAAAATAATTTATATGATTTTAAAAAATATCCAACTCATTTTGTATGCTAATTTTGATTAAAAGTTACCTTTTTAGATTTCTTAGGGTTATATATAATGCAAGAATTTTATCTATATACCCGTATAATCAATGTCTGAAGAGAAGAATGATTCGCAACTTGTTTCTAGTTACGTGCCTTGATTTACGAATTGCCATTACAATTGTAACACCCACCTGACGAAAAACAGGTCGATATTCCCATTTGCAAAAGATACGTGCACACGATATACAAGGGGACAAAACGTGAAGAAATCGATATGACAGCGGAGGGATAACACATTTTCAGACTTTAGAATAATAGGTTTTAAGTTTGGTTGACTAATCGGCAACAGAGGAACACGGCGCTGTTAAGGGGTCAGTATCACATCTCAAAGACTTTTTTCAAGAATTTTTTTTTCATAGTTATAGTTTCAAACTTTTAATACATTAAATATAAGGTTTTTAAGAAAAAGAGATAATTTTTTTTATGGTAAATCTTGCTGTTATGGCCGCTAGAAGTTACCCCTACTTAAATCTGGTTAACAGTGGTCATACCAGTAAGATTTACCATAAACAAGTAAAAAACTTGTCTGTATTTCATTAAAATCTTATATTTTGTGTATTAAAAGTTTAAAATTATAAAATAAATTTTACTACGAAAAAAATCCTTGAAAAGTCTTTGAGATGTGGTACGAACTTAAACAACTTTGGCATTAGATTTCATGAATAAGACTAGACCCTGAATTCAACATGGAAATCATGAACTCAATTTTGAATCATACATGATACAACAGACGTAATTTAAATGCAAATTCAAGTCTCTCAACATAACTAACTCAGTAAACGAAAAGTTACTGAAAAAGATTGAATTTTTTCTAGAAGGAATTCTGCTAATCTGCTCCCTATTGAAAAATCCCAAATAAAAAACTATATAGAAAACTATGTAGGAAACTATGTGGGAAAAAATGTGGGGAAGGAAACTAGAAACTACAGTATCGGTAAAAAGTGTATCATTGGCTGTTTTTTGACATTCGCTTAAATGCTAATAATTTCTATAAAAGGTGTAAAACTTTTCCTCTAAAATACCAGAAAATCTCTTGAAATATTTGATATTTATTATTATAAAATCTTTATGTTTTGAGAGTTCCTAAGTCAGAAAGAAACGGTTTTAACAAAATTGTTAAAATAGGAGCATTTTTTGTGTTTTTGAAAAAATCCAAAATTTTAATACTGGTTTCTGATAGTGCTCATAAATCTCTACTTATTATCTTGATAACATTTTCTGATTAAATTAAAATTAGGAAAGTTACAGAATGTTAAAACTTGAAAAAAGTCAATACCTAAATTCCATGTTCCAGTAAAATTATACGAAATACGAAAAAAAGTTATGATACAAAATTCTTTACTGAATAAAGATCTACAAGTTTGAATCGTAGCATTTTTTCATAAGATGTTTATTTTTCTTTCAATTTGAAAGAATACTATTGAAAATCCAAAATTCAATTTGTTAACCAGAATATGTGAAATACGGAAAAAACGTAAGGATGCAAAATTGTATGTTTCAATAAGGTCGAAATATTTTGTCTGACATAGTTTCTGATAAAACGTATATTTTTCGTTTCAATTTGAAAAAATATGATTGAAATTAAAAAATTCTATTTTTTAAACAAAATATGTGACATACGAAAAAAACGTTCAGAGCACGAGCCGAAGGCCATTGCTACAAATCAAACGAACCGCAGTTCGCACTTTGCGCATTAAATAATGTGCGTAAAATGGCAGGTTTCTGATTAACGTACTCTCTAAATTTGAATCAGTCAAAATCTACTGATTATCAGTGAAATTTGACTGATTCAAATAGCTAAAAAGAGGTTACTGTAAATCAGTCAAATTTCACTGATTATTTCAGTGAAAATTGGCTGATTTGACAGTGAAAAATATTTTGTTCACTGATGAATCAGTGAAAATTAACTGATTTAAAAGTGAAAAATATTTTGTTCACTGATGAATCAGTGAAAAGGCAATTCACTGATTCAATCAGTGAAAATTTGACTGATTCAGATTTAGAGAGTAAGAAGTGTGCATGAATGCGTTCCTTCCCACACGCTTTAATTCATTTCCGCACATTTTTTAAGGTAATCAGAACTTTGCCATTTTGCGCACATTTTTTAATGCGCAAAGTGCAAACTTTCTGTAGACGGTTGCAAAAATATTATTCTAATAGCTATAGAACTTGAGGTTTTAAATTTGAATGCACTAATATTATTTCGATTTTCAGACTTGATGGAATAAATAGAAATCAGGACAAGGCAGAGAATGATCTAGTTAGAGTCTCGAGGGAAGTGAAATACCTAGATAGAAGCACTAGGCGAGGTAGAAATGAACGGCACGCATTAAAAGGGAGACCTCATGGTGACTTGGCAAGCTGGCAGGATCGATGCCCTCGATAGGAAACCCTCTACCAGCAACCTGCTGCTATCGCCCTTATAACCGGAGCTACTCGTCAACGTCGAGACGCCTTCGATGCCCTGAGTTATCCTAGATACGGTCTATTGATGATATTTTCAAAATACATGCCAAATTAAGTTTCGTTACCTATACATCTTTATAAATTTTCACTCAATGTGCTGGGTGACCGAGATTGCTGATAAAGAAATCTGTTCGCTTTGCGAGCACATTTTCACTGCGCGCTTTGCTCGCAATTCGATTTTCGCGCTCGATTCTGTTTGGACCTCACGCTTCGCACTTGGTCTTATATTCTTCGCATGCATTCAAGTTTATTTCTTGTTTTCAATATTTAAAGAATTTGAAAATCTTTCTGTGGAAAAAAAGACGCTTTCGACTGCGCTGGGATTCGAGCCCAGGTCTTTCGATTGCCGGTCGACTGCTCTAACCATTGAGCTACACAGGCGTCCGACATCTCCTTCTCCACAGGAAGATAACTAATTAATTTGTAATCATTTACAGCCGCAAGGCTGAGCCACTAGGGGACATAAGGAGATCTTCCTGTGGAGAAGGATATGTCGGACGCCCGTGTAGCTCAGTGGTTGAAGCAGTCGACCGGTAATCGAAAGACCTGGGCTCGAATCCCAGCGCAGTCGAAAGCGTTTTTTTTCCACAGAAAGATTTTCAAATTCTTTAAATATTAAATTCATTTGCATTTATTTGCGATATGAGTTTGAAATTGTCTACGAGGACACCTGTCGACAACGTATCCGATCTGATACGCGACTAGTGATCTTCCGATAATGTAGGCAGTGACCAAAATTTTAAACTCAACTAATTAATTTTATTTCTTGTAATTTGATACTGAAGCTCAAGTCAATTTTATAATGTTGTAGATTTGAATTACATTTTTTCAAAGTTACTAAATTTGTTTTTGATTTTGAATGAAAAAGGCAATTCAATTTACTTAATGGAATCCGCCACCTTTAATGGTTTTATTTTTATTTTTTGAGTTTAGAGTTTCCATATAAATTTTTTTTATGTTTAGTACCTTTATTTAAAAATTTTTTTGTTTTTTTTTTAAATTCCAGCACCTTTATGTATTTTTAAACTAAAATTTTTCAGTCTTTTGGGCATTTTTTTTGACATTTTTTGATTTTAAATGATTTTTTTTGTTTTTTAACCAATTGTCATGATTATTTCTTTTATTTTGTTCCATACAATGCGTAGAAATTCTTTGTAGTTATTTTTTTAGCTAGAGTGTTTTTTATATCCAAAAATATTGATAATATAACAAAGATTAAGTGATAAAAAATTCAAAGGCCTGTTTTTAATACTTTAGATTTTATTCAAACATATATTGCAACAAACACGGAAAATCACAACTTGCGGTAAACGGAGTTTAAAGTAAAGTCTTGTAATGAAGCCTTAATACTGTGTTACTAAACCATATATGTACATACATAAAGGCAATATATATATATTGTGTTTTTATAGGGATACCTGTTATATACTATTTTCCATATAATTCAGAAATATTAGTAAATGTGTAAAAAACTTATTTTTGCTAAAAACACGTTATTCGTAAATCCTAGTAACTTTTAATTTTATTTATTTTTCCAAGAAAAAAAACAGATTGCCCTGAAGATTTACACACACATTCAGAAAAAAATAGAGAATAAAAGAATAACATTTTTGGAAAATGTCAAAAGAATCAAAAATTTACCAATTAAAGATGGCGGAACAAACAAGCGTTGACTTTATTCAAGCAAACGATTTTGCATAGTTAAAAAATGGAAATTTTGATTCTAAATAGTGTTTTTTGAAGTCAAAACATAAAATATACATCTTGTCAAACAGTGTCCTGATGAGAATTTGTAGACCTCATTCAGGCAAATAATTTTCCATCTTAACGTAATTTTCGTATGTCACATATTTTGTTTAAAAAATAGAATTTTTTAATTTCAATCGTATTTTTTCAAATTGAAACGAAAAATATACATTTCATAAGAAACTGTGTCAGACAAAATTTCTAGACCTTATTGAATCAACAATTTTGCATTCTTATGTTTTTCTGTATTTCACATATTCTGGTTAAAAAATTGAACTTTCGATTTTCAATAGTATTTTCTCAAATTAAATGAAAAATAAACGTCTTATAAAAAATGTCGCGATTCGAATTTATAGATTTTACTGTAGTTAAAATTGTTGTATTTTAACGTTTTTTTCGTGTTCCGTATAATTAAACTGAAAAGTGGAATTGAGATATTGACTTTTTTCATGTTTTAACATACTGTAACTTTCCTAATTTCGGTTTAATTAAAAAATGTTATTGGAATAATTAGTAGATATTTATGAGTACTATCAGAAACCAATATTGCAATTTTTGATTTTTTCAAAAAATAATAATAATTTCAAAAATTCAAAAAATGCTCTAATTTTTGAAGTTTTGGTTGGATGTGGCTGATTAATGAACTCGTCCTTTCTTTTTGAACTCTCAAGAGCTGTGCCAAATTTCAATCTATTCTGATAATTCTATCAAGAGTTCTCGTGTCCACAGACGCCTAACAGACAGAGACTTTCGTAAAAATCGTTTTTTTCTGACTCAGGGAGTCTCAAAACGTAAAACGATTTCTCATATGATGAGTATGTAAGAAGCTCAAAGATCCTTTAAGCGTTTCTATTCTATCTAAAGATACCGTCAATTAACATCCCGTTTGGAAAAATTACAATATGGTTGCAGAAACTTTCCTTTAATTTGCTTGATAATTAAATAGAGATTGAACAAGGGAAAAATTTAACCAGGCGAACGAACGAGTCAGATTGATTATATATATTTAAAAGCCAATAGTCCAGTCGCCCTATGAAAATTCATGGGAAAAGTGATAACAGCAGTTTGACATACTATATTATGCAAAAATGGTAACGAAAAACTTCCATAGATATAGTTTTCGAACATGAGAAATTATGATAAACAATGACGCATGATTCGCAACGTCATTGGGTTTATAAATATCATTATCGATTTTAGGATTGCACAATATGAAGTCAGAAAATGTATTTAATAATATTTTATAATGGCGATATCAACATCTGTGCAAATCGAAGAATATATATATATAATGACGCCTACACAAAGAATCAAATAATGCGTAAAAAAAGTTTTTAATTAGGACATTCCCAAAAATGTAAACCATCTAATTAAATAAATGATCAAATGTTAAAATGCACTTCAATTAAATTACATTTCACATTAGTACACAGAGAAACTTTTTACATTAATATATGTTTCATTTTATAATAATAATTCTAGACAATATTGGGAATCTAGGGAAAATCGAAGTGCAATGGTAATTATTTCTAGCGGACTGGACTTTTTTAGTAGTAAAATACTAAAGATACGAAAAATGATATGAAACTTTAGTATAAGTTATAGTAAAGTTTGATATAATTTATAGTAAATGATAATATAATTCATCTAAAGTGTAGTATTTCGCTGCGGTGAATTCTGACTATGACACGTTTTTCCCTAAGTTGAAACGTAGTTTCCCGTGTAGAAATTGCCCTATCTTTCCTTATTTCAAGTTGGGTTCTAGTGGGGCCCGGACTAGAATTTCCTCTTCTAGAAAAAACTGGTGGGGGCTCTGTTAGCACCCGATTAGTATTTCTAGTCCAGAAAAAACTGATAGGGGCCCTGTCAGGTTCCAGTGAGGAATTCCTTGTTTCGCTCAAGTATAGAAAATCTATTTGTATCTAGCGGGGCCCCGACTAGAGAATCCCTACTTGTAATATTTGTGGTTAAGGTTAGGTCCATTAGATACAACATAACCTTTATTCTTTATTCCCATTAAAATTTGATGTTATCTGAGAAAAATGGAGATTTTCTGAACACGGTCTTGAATATGATCAATACTTAAGAGGAATCAAGAACATCTAAGAAAACTTTTTGATAATTTTGACTCGAATTCGCATGTAATTATAATAATCATATGCGAGCACGTATGTGTATGTGTGTGTATCTTATTGTGTCGAGGTAATAACGATAATTTAATTTTCTTGATTCAAAAGTTTCATCATATTTTTGGAATTGAAAAAACTCAAACTTTTTAGATTCTGAACATAGGTTGATTTTACTCTTGAAAACAAAAATTAAAGGAATCATAACCTGTATAAAGTATCACTAATATACAATAATAAAAGTTAATAATTCTAAAATGTATATAAATCTTTTTATTATGTAATGTTCTTTAATTCAAAAATTTGATCGCTTTCTTTCAAAAATATTTTATTTTATAGAAAATCGACTTAATAATTAAAAGTCTTAAAAATTTTAATCAGAATCATAAATTGGGCTAAAATCTAAAAATTCGCGATTACACGGGGCCTATACACTTCTTACACGGCCCTGCAGTAGTTGAAGGTTATAAGCGCTATTTTCTTTCTCGTATTCCAAGTGTGCGCAGCCGAGAGGCTTAGTCGTTAGGTTAGTAATGCGTTAATTATAAGTAGAGAGGGTTCGAACCCGCAGCGTTATGAATAATTTTTAATACCACCTAAACGAGCGTTTGTGTAGTGTAGAGAGGGGGGTGTGTGTTTGTAGGTGTGTATATAAAAATAGTAAGTTAGAGTCTACTTGAAAGTATATTGACGAAAAAAACTACCACCGCGGGAACGGCGGCGCTCTTTTGCCGAAGCAAGTATGGCCGCTACCACGGAAAAAATATCATTGGAAGTATGGGTAAAATCACGATTTTTCCCAATTACGCGAGTGAAGCCGAAAAATGTTGACGATATCGCTGGAGAAGTTATGCAGATACACTGCAGCAACTCCTACAACGCGAAATATGCGCGAAGGCCAAGAAATTATAAATTCTGGCCTCTTAATTATGTGCGGGGTAAACGGAAAGAACCACTGCAAATATACAGTTATACGCTTTATGTTTGCAAACAAGCGGAATAACATCTGATCCACATGTTGTGACAGGGAATTTAACAATTGAATCGTTTGTTTACTTAAAAAACAATGACATTTTCGTCAAAAAGATGGATTGCTCCTGCAAAGTCGGCTCAAGCCACTGTTGCAAGCACATCGTAGCTGTCTTGCTGTTTTGTAACCGGTATGTGTTGTATATGTTTTTAAAATGAAAAATATTAATTAATATTTATTATATTTTAAACGTAATTAATTGCCTGGAAAACTGTGGTCGTCTTTTACAATGTGCAGCGAACAAACTAAAAGTTCCTTTTCCTCGTCTTTAACTTTTAGAATCCTTAGCCACTCAGCTCGTTTATTGACGTATTCGGAATCACCGAATAAATTTTTTTGTTCAACTTTTTGAACGCTATTTCGTGCTGGCACGGTGTGAAAACTAATATTGTTACTTTTTCTCTTCATGGATTCACAATTTGGAACGCAACAGCGTCCACCACCGCTTGCTTTCCTATACCCGGTCGGGAATTCCATTTTATTTATGACACTGTATCGATTAAAAATTCACAAAACAGAATTGATTACAAAATAAAAAAGCAAATAACTCAATTACTCCTTATGACAACATTGACGTTTGTCCGTGGTAGCGGCCATATTGTGTAGTTCGTGAAATGACCGCCAGTGTCGCATGCTAATTTAATAGTCTCAATTTCGTGTTGGCACGGTGTGAAAACTAATATTGTTACTTTTTCTCTTCATGGATTCACAATTTGGAACGCAACAGCGTCCACCACCGCTTGCTTTCCTATACCCGGTCGGGAATTCCATTTTATTTATGACACTGTATCGATTAAAAATTCACAAAACAGAATTGATTACAAAATAAAAAAGCAAATAACTCAATTACTCCTTATGACAACATTGACGTTTGTCCGTGGTAGCGGCCATATTGTGTAGTTCGTGAAATGACCGCCAGTGTCGCATGCTAATTTAATAGTCTCAATTTCGTGTTGGCACGGTGTGAAAACTAATATTGTTACTTTTTCTCTTCATGGATTCACAATTTGGAACGCAACAGCGTCCACCACCGCTTGCTTTCCTATACCCGGTCGGGAATTCCATTTTATTTATGACACGGTATCGATTAAAAATTCACAACACGGAATTGATTACAAAATAAAAAAGCAAATAACTCAATTACTCCTTATGACAACATTGACGTTTGTCCGTGGTAGCGGCCATATTGTGTAGTTCGTGAAATGACCGCCAGTGTCGCATGCTAATTTAATAGTCTCAATTTCGTGTTGGCACGGTGTGAAAACTAATATTGTTACTTTTTCTCTTCATGGATTCACAATTTGGAACGCAACAGCGTCCACCACCGCTTGCTTTCCTATACCCGGTCGGGAATTCCATTTTATTTATGACACGGTATCGATTAAAAATTCACAACACAGAATTGATTACAAAATAAAAAAGCAAATAACTCAATTACTCCTTATGACAACATTGACGTTTGTCCGTGGTAGCGGCCATATTGTGTAGTTCGTGAAATGACCGCCAGTGTCGCATGCTAATTTAATAGTCTCAATTTCGTGTTGGCACGGTGTGAAAACTAATATTGTTACTTTTTCTCTTCATGGATTCACAATTTGGAACGCAACAGCGTCCACCACCGCTTGCTTTCCTATACCCGGTCGGGAATTCCATTTTATTTATGACACGGTATCGATTAAAAATTCACAACACGGAATTGATTACAAAATAAAAAAGCAAATAACTCAATTACTCCTTATGACAACATTGACGTTTGTCCGTGGTAGCGGCCATATTGTGTAGTTCGTGAAATGACCGCCAGTGTCGCATGCTAATTTAATAGTCTCAATTTCGTGTTGGCACGGTGTGAAAACTAATATTGTTACTTTTTCTCTTCATGGATTCACAATTTGGAACGCAACAGCGTCCACCACCGCTTGCTTTCCTATACCCGGTCGGGAATTCCATTTTATTTATGACACGGTATCGATTAAAAATTCACAACACAGAATTGATTACAAAATAAAAAAGCAAATAACTCAATTACTCCTTATGACAACATTGACGTTTGTCCGTGGTAGCGGCCATATTGTGTAGTTCGTGAAATGACCGCCAGTGTCGCATGCTAATTTAATAGTCTCAATTTCGTGTTGGCACGGTGTGAAAACTAATATTGTTACTTTTTCTCTTCATGGATTCACAATTTGGAACGCAACAGCGTCCACCACCGCTTGCTTTCCTATACCCGGTCGGGAATTCCATTTTATTTATGACACGGTATCGATTAAAAATTCACAACACGGAATTGATTACAAAATAAAAAAGCAAATAACTCAATTACTCCTTATGACAACATTGACGTTTGTCCGTGGTAGCGGCCATATTGTGTAGTTCGTGAAATGACCGCCAGTGTCGCATGCTAATTTAATAGTCTCAATTTCGTGTTGGCACGGTGTGAAAACTAATATTGTTACTTTTTCTCTTCATGGATTCACAATTTGGAACGCAACAGCGTCCACCACCGCTTGCTTTCCTATACCCGGTCGGGAATTCCATTTTATTTATGACACGGTATCGATTAAAAATTCACAACACGGAATTGATTACAAAATAAAAAAGCAAATAACTCAATTACTCCTTATGACAACATTGACGTTTGTCCGTGGTAGCGGCCATATTGTGTAGTTCGTGAAATGACCGCCAGTGTCGCATGCTAATTTAATAGTCTCAATTTCGTGTTGGCACGGTGTGAAAACTAATATTGTTACTTTTTCTCTTCATGGATTCACAATTTGGAACGCAACAGCGTCCACCACCGCTTGCTTTCCTATACCCGGTCGGGAATTCCATTTTATTTATGACACGGTATCGATTAAAAATTCACAATACGGAATTGATTACAAAATAAAAAAGCAAATAACTCAATTACTCCTTATGACAACATTGACGTTTGTCCGTGGTAGCGGCCATATTGTGTAGTTCGTGAAATGACCGCCAGTGTCGCATGCTAATTTAATAGTCTCAATACAGTTTTGAAATGTATTAAGAATATTCATCGATTCAACTACTGCTCCTTATTTAATTTACCTATGTTCCTGCAGTTCACTTAACTTCAAAAATGACACTTGGGGCCTTTACAAACTACGGAAAGTAAGTTAAAAAGTAGTCAAACCTACTGAGATTTTTTTTTCGGTGTACATGTAACGATAAAATACTGTCAATTTACTCAGAAAAAATTTCCTATCTTGAAAACAGATTTTTTACTGTGAAAACAGTAAACTTAACCTTCCAAGCGAATATCCCTCCGTTGCCGTTAAAAACCTCGACAAAAGCGTTACGTTACCGACGAGGCTCTGACTACTTTTCCACGCTAGATCCCGACTAGAGATAGTGCAAACTCGTCGGGGCCCCACTAGACCCCTATCAAAATTTCTACACGGGTGCTAAAATAATCCAATTCATGAGGATAGATTGAAATAGGTAAAATTATTTAGAATACGTCGAAAAAATCAAATAGATTGAATGCTTTAAATAATAAAAATTCTCTATTTCAAAGTCCTCCTTTTTGAATTATAATTAAGATATCAATTTTAGCAATTGCTATAAAGAAAGAAACTGCAATTTAAATTATCTCAGAAACCAGAAAACATTTTTAATTCCGTAGATTGAATTCCAAGCATATTAGATTCTTAATTTGCTAAACTACGTTTCAATTTATGGAAAAACGTGTATCAGTGAGAATTTTTCGCACCGAAATACTGAACTTTAGATGCGAAATATTATAATTTGCTATAGATTATATCAAACTTTACTATAACCTACTCTCTAAATCTGAATCAGTCCAATTTTGACTGATTCATCAGTGAAAAAATAATTTCACTGTTAAATCAGTTAATTTCCACTGATTCATCAGTGTCAAAGATATATTTCACTGTAAAATCAGTCAATTTTCACTGAATTAATCTGTGAAATTTGACTGATTTACAGTAACCTCTTTTTAGCTATTTGAATCAGTCAAATTTCACTGATAATCAGTAGATTTTGACTGATTCAAATTTAGAGAGTATATACTGAAGTTTCATATCAGTTTTTGAATCTTTAGCATTTCACTGCTAAAAATTTCCAGTCCGCTAGAAATAATTACCTTTGCACCCCGATTTTCACTAAATTCTTAGTATATTTTAGGACTATAGATCAGTAAAGACAATATATTATTTTCCGATACATATTTTTGATAACACAATTAAGCCGTATAAGCCCGCATAAAATTTGCATCAGTAGTTTTTCCGAGCGGCCAAGTAAGTTTGATGCTGGCTTTTTACATCCAGCAGCTCAATTAATAATAAATATTTATCAGAAAATAATGTATTACCCGGGCAGAAATTGCCTAATTTGGTACCGATTTGCGACGAGGGCCCGATCAGGCTGGCCACTTTAGGCCCCAATGAGGGAAATTTTGCGCCCCCCATGAGGACCAGAGAGGGTTACTTTTCAAATCAGTCGTTTCAATGTTCTTGTGGGGTCTAATTTCAATTTGGGGGTCTGGTGAAGTGAAGTACAATAAAAGTTCAACACATTTATTAAGGACGTTCTCTTGCCCGCAGATGTGCTCATCCTACTCTATCATAGGTAGTGGGATTACTGTTAAGCTTTCTAACCGAATGAGTTGAGCACCGTTTATGCGCAAAAGTAACAAAATGTGTCTTCTGCGTCGATTTGTGCGATTTGGCAACACCGCTTTCCTGTCTTTCTCATATCGAGTCGAAAGGTCGAAAGCATATGGTGTGAGAGAGATTATATTATGAGTTTATTGACAGTTTGTAAATACTAATAAGATGTCTAATAAATTTCTCAACAAAAATGAATTTTTTATTTCACAAAAATCAGCTGCTCGTAAAAACAAAGCTCTGGAAGCAATGTCAAATGTAAGCATACGCGCTCGCTGTTGATGTGGTGTTGCCAAGTCACCATATTTGCTTCAGCAAGCCGGCTAAGAATTTGTGCAACTGCAAGATTCAACAACGTATATTTTTAAAAGTAGTGCCGGTACACGTATTTTTTATGATGGCATACGATTCCTTATAATCTCTAGTATAACATACTAGTTTTCCAAAAAGATCTAAAGAAAATTGTGCTTTTAATATAAAGAAAGGTATCGCGAAACTGAACTACGCCTATCTAACACGTGTTAAAAGATTCAACTTTAGAGCTTAATTTCTCGATTTTAAGTACCGGTCTTGATGATAATCTTTTTACCGCTTTGTAGATCATGGTAAAAAGTACTTATTTACGAAGTTTGAAAGTAATCTAAAGAAAAGTGATTTTCAAGAGAACGTCCTTAACAAATGCCAAAAGCTTAGAGCACTTCCCGTGTAGAAATTTTGATAGGGGTCTAGTGGGGCCACGACGAGTTTGCCCTATCTCTAGTCGGGATCTAGCGTGGAAAACTAGTCAGAGCCTCGTCGGTAACGTAACGCTTTTGTCGAGGTGGGCCCTACTAGACTTTCTAGTAGGGGTTTAGTGAGGTCAGCCCTCACACTTCCCCACCTACAAAAAAGGACACCATTAGGGCCCTATTGGACCTACGCATTGAATTTAAGGGTATATATCAGCAGAGTCACGTGACCAATTTTGTTCAGGTATCTCACTGAGAAAATAATAAATAAAAACGGTTTTCCACACTGAGAGAAAAAGTACAGGGAAAATTCGAGTTACGACTCTAATATTTACCACTTTTAACGGCAACGGAGGGATATTCGCTTGGAAGGTTAATTTTAACTGTTTTCACAGTAAAAAATCTGTTTTCAAGCTAGGAAATTGTTTTCTGAGTAAATTGACAGTACTTTTTCATTACACGTACACTGAAAAAAAATCTCAGTAAATTTGACTACTTTTTAATTTACTTTCCATAGTTTACAAAGGCCCCAGTGTAATTTTTGAAGTTAAGTGAATTGCAGGAACCCGTGCAGAAATAGCCCGATTTGTCCCTATTTGAACTTGGGCATTGGCCGGGTATTAACTAGAATACCTGGACCAGAAAAAATCAACCAGGCGTTGACCGGGCCGTGACTAGAGAATCTGCATCAGTATCTACCCACGAAACGCTGACCGGGCACTAATATGTAAGTCCCACTTTTGCTGACTCGAAAAATTGGTTAGATCTAGACATGCCCCTGTCTGATATTTTAGTCAGGCACTAATCGAATACGAACCTCTATAGTATTTAAATTTTTAAATAACTTAATAAATTTATTAAATTTACGTTGGATCATATTAATTATGAAAGAAATAAGTTTTATCGAATATATTTAATTATAAGATAATATAATTAATATTAATTATTACTTATTATAAACAATGCATACATTTTTTGTAAAACAAAAATATGTCAATGAGGCATTGTGAGAAAACGTCATATAATAAGAATGTAACGATATTAAACACATTTACACAGACAATTACGTGAAATACCGATGCAATGTAAGAAAAAGAGTTTTATAGTTGCCGGTAGTCTACTACGATCGGAACTAAAAGCGTGTTGTACTGAGATTATAAAATTTTCAAAATCTTCATACAATAAAGTTTACGGATGTGAACGAAGTTAAAGCCCATTTGTCAGATTTTCTAATTATTTCTGTAAATTTTATATTATACAATATACATTTTATTGAAAAGTATGTTGGGTAGAACAAGTTACTATAAAAAAGAAAAATGGCAGATGATGTCAGATAATTATTTAAAACTTTAGTTTTATTGTGAAAAAAATGTACATGACAAAGTTAATAATTATGTCATTTTCACTGTAAAATTAAAATGTGAAATAATTATTTATTTATTATTACTTATTATCATCATTTCCCTATTACTGTCTTTTAAAATAATTTATTTTGCCTGGCATGTTACTTTCCAGTCGAATTATTATTTACAATTATTAGAAATATAAAATAGGCCCTCAATTCCGCTCATAAACTGGGAATAATTAATTAAAACTGTTTAAAATCATTAACTGGGTACCTGGAGGGATCTAGCAGGGGCCTATGTTTTTGGTTGGGCGGTAACCAGACGATCTCGCTAGAATTTGACTTGATGGCTCTAGCCAGGGCCCAATATTTTAAGCGTTACGCAGTTAGTCGGGTCCTGCCTATTTTCCCCGGTCAGTGCCCGGACTTGAGATAGGGCAATCTAGCCTGGTCCCGGTGAATACCCAACATTCAATTCCACACGGGAACATACGTAAATCAAATAAGAGCAGTAGTTGAATCGATGAATATTCTTAGTACATTTCAAAACTGTATTTACTTTCAAGTAGACTCTAACTTACTATTTTTATATACACACCTACAAACACACACCTCCCTCTACACTACACAAACGCTCGTTCAGGTGGTATTAAAAGTTATTCTTAACGCTGCGGGTTCGAACCCTCTCTACCTATGATTAACGCATTACTAACCTAACGACTAAGCCTCTCGGCTGCGCACGCTTGGAATACAAGATTGAAAATAGCAGTTATAACCTGCAACTACTGCAGGGCCGTGTAAGAAGTGTATGGGCCGCGTGTAATCGGGAATTTAAAAATTTTATGCCAATTTATGATTCTGATTGAAATTTTTAATTATTAAATCGATTTTCTTTAAAATGAAATATTTTTGAAATAAACAGATCAAATTTTTGAATTAAATAACATTACATAATAAAAAGATTTATATACATTTTAGAAGTATTAATTTTTATTATTGTATATTAGTGATACTTTATACAGGTTATGATTCCTTTCATTTTTGTTCAAGAGTAAAATCAACGTATGTTCAGAATCTAAAAAATTTGAGTTTTTTCAATTCCAAAAATATGATGAAACTTTTGAATCAAGAAAATTATCGCATAACGAAATTATGCATTAAAGTTCGCAATAAGTAATTCCAACTAATGAAGTACTATTAAAAAAATAGTACACTTATTTACTTATCAATAGTTTGTTTTTCTAACTACTCTTATGTATTAACTTCTACCGCTTATGTTTATTATGAAAGCTTCAATTGATTTTACTATTTACCCCATATTAATTGAACTACATGTTTAGTTATTGTTATTACCTCGACACAATAAGATACACACACATACACGCACGTGCTCGCATATAATTATTATAATTACATGCGAATTCGAGTTAAAATTATGAAAAAGTTTTCTTAAATTTTGTTGCTTCCTCTTAAGTATTGATCTTATCCAAGACCGTGTTCAGAAAATCTCCATTATTCTCAGATAAGATCAAATTTTAATGGGAATAAAGAATAAAGGTTATGTTGTATCTACTGGACCTAACCTTAACCACAAATATTACAAATAGGGATTCTCTAGTCGGGGCCCCGCCAGATACAAATAGATTTTCCATACTTAAGCGAAACAAGCCCCTATCAGTTTTTTCTGGACTTGAAATACTAATCTGGTGCTAACAGGGCCCCTACCAGTTTTTTCTAGATGAGGAAATTCTAGTCCGGGCCCCACTAGAACCCAACTTGAAATAAGGAAAGATAGGGCAATTTCTACACGGGTTTAGGTGTTCGAAAACATAGTTACATTGTTACCATTCCTTATTTATGCAATGAATGAAACATGAAAATGAAACGGGGCCTTATATGGTCCATGTTAGGGCCACAGTCGGGACATAACTTTGTGACTCTTATCAGGTTAGGCGTTTCATTCCTCATCGGGCACTACACAGATAGAAATTTGGTGGTTGAAAGTACCATTTTTGACGGTAAACCAGAACCATTAGGAATTTCTGCTCGTTAGTCCCAAAAATATTCAACTTAATATAACACGTTTCGGAAAATATCACCAAAAATTATGGTAAAAATTGAAAATTTATATGCCAACTTTTTTTGGACAAAATATACCTTTAAATATGTGTATGCATATTTTTAGCGTTTAGATTATGAGATATTCCATAGGTTGAAATATTACTTTCATGCATTTACGGAATGTTATGATCGTAACGTTCGAAAAAGTTCCCATCAGAGTTCAAACGCGAGAGTAGTCCAGTGGCGTTAGTTGTAGGACGTATTAAGGTAGTTTTCACCCACGAAAATTAGACCTCAGGCAAAAATAGATAATTTTGCTTTTAAGAATAACAATATTATTATTGAAGGGCTATTTTGGAAGAAAAAAGATTAATTTCCATGAAGAAAATTTGAAATACAGAAAAATAATTTTATTAATAAATTTTATTTTTGCCCCAACTTTTTTTCTTATCGCTTCTTACCAAATTTTAAAAAATTATGCGATTTTAATAAATTACAAATCACTTTTTTAAGAAAAAGATTCCCTACAACTTAACCATTTCCAATTTTCGAAAATGAATAAATTATTATCAAATTCATCAATTTGTTTATAAAAATTTCGTTTTGGAAGATTTTTTTATAGTGGCTTCAGCCATTAAAGAATATATTTTTAAAAATCAGAAACGGTGAAGTTGTGGGAAATCTTTTCTCTGAAAAAATGATTCATGATTTATTACTCTCTAAATCTGAATCAATCCAATTTTGACTGATTGAATCAGTGTTTTGCCTTTTCACTGATTCATCAGTGAAAAAATATTTTTCACTGTTAAATCAGTTAATTTCCACTAATTCATCAGTGAAAAAAATATTTTTCACTGTCAAATTAGTCAATTTTTACTGAAATAATCAGTGACATTTGACTGATTTACAGTAACCTCTTCTTAGCTATTTGAATCAGTCAAATTTCACTGATAATCAGTAGATTTTGACTGATTCAAATTTAGAGAGTAGAATCGCATTATTTTTTAAAATTTGGTAAGAAGCGATAAGAAAAAAAGTTGGCTCAAAAATATAATTTATTAATAAAATTATTTTTCTGTGTTTCAAATTTTTTTCATGCAAGGCAATCTTTTCTCTTTCAAAATAACCCTTCAATAATAATATTGCTATTCTTGAAAGAAAAATTATCTATTTTTGCTTAAGTCGTAAGTTCAATTCCCCCTCAGTCGGATCCATTTAGGTAGGTTTTATCGGCTAAAATGTTTGCCAAATGATAAACAAATGAAGGAAATTGACAAGAAGCAATGAAGATCAACAGGGGCACTACGAAATGATGCAATGGAAAATAGTATATTGTGTATCAAAAGGACATCGGTCGAGTCCCAAAATGGCCGACCTCTGTGACACACACGATATTTTTTGCAAAATACGTCCTAATGAAGTATTTCCAGTGTCTGTAGAGTGGTATTGAGAGTGTCCAATTACGACTCGGTGGAATAGGAACATGTTATAACAATAATATTGATAAATATGGTACGAAATGTGGTGGAAAGGGTTAGAGGAGGGTGGAGTCCAGGGCAGAGCCCCAGTGTGGGTGCAGGGGGTAAAGCCCCACCGGAGGGTTGGGATGGGGGGGGGGAAGGCCCCCCCGAATTTCAAGGAACAAATTTGATTGGGGAAATATAATCCATTTCTTGCAACTGTCCAAAGGACGTAAGGAATAAAAGTAGGACATAAGAAACGAAAGTAGGACTTAAGGAAGAAAACAGATACAATATGAACATGCTGGTCGTAAAGGGACTTCTTTACAGCCGCTCTACAGGGGCTCGAAGTACTACTTTAGTGCCTGTTTTGCAAAAAAAAAAAATTTCTTCAATTTGGAATTATTATCATCGGAGATGGTAAAATCCACATTTATTGATTTGAATTTCTAAGCCCTACTGTAGTCGAAATATGAGAATGCTCGAAAGTGAAATGTACGCATCATAAATGGTAAAAAATTGCCTCAATTTCCAAAAATGTTATTTTTTATTCTCTATACTTTCTGAGTATGTGTGTAAATTTCCAGGGTAATCTGATTTTTTTTCTTTGATAAATAAATAAAATTAAAAGTTACTAGGATTTACGAATAACGCGTTTTTAGCGAAAATTAGCGTTTTACGCAAAATACTTGTAGCTTATTTATTTACTAATATTTCTGAATCATACACGGAGAAACTTTTTATATCAATTTTTACTATAGTATTTTTCAATTTAGGGAAAAACGTATCACTTTGAGAATTTTTGTTAGTAAAAATACTAAACTTTATTATAATGATATGAAACTGCAGCATAGTCCATAGCAAATTTTACTATAGTTTATACTAAAGTTTCATATCATTATTATAAAGTTTAGTATTTTTACTAACAAAAATTCCCAAAGTCATAAGTTTTTCCCTAAATTGAAAAATACTATAGTAAAAATTAATATAAAAAGTTTCTCCGTGTATGGAAAATAGTATAACAAAATTACAACTTATTATTTGATGTATTATTAATATTTTTGGATATAAAAATTATTCTAGCTAAAAAAATAATTACAAAGAATTTTTTGTTTATATTTTGGGATATTTTTACTTATTTTTTCATTTTATTTTATTTATAACTTTTTTTTTCGTCATGTTACCTCATTTTCCATACCAAAAAAGTTGCTACACATTGTATGGAAAATAAAAGAAAAAATCATGACAATTGGTTAAAAAACAAAAAAAATTATTCAAAATCAAAAAATGTCAAAAAAATGCCCAAAAGACTGAAAAATTTTAGTTTAAAAATACATAAAGGTGCTGGAATTTAAAAAAGAAGAAAACATTTTAAAATAAAGGTACTAAACATAAAAAAATTATATGGAAGATCTAAACTCAAAAACAAAAATATATATATTAAAGGTTACGAATCCCCCTAAGGTGAACTCTTAATTCAATGAAACGTGGGAAAATAACAAGCTGTATTATGGATAGATCCTTATTACAAAGAACTATTTATAAAAGAAGCTAAGGAAAAGACGTTGCGTCATACTTTTTTTCGAATCAATGATCATATTCTCCCTCTGCAATTATATACCAAATTCTTGATAACATCCCTTTATAAATATCTCGCAGTGGGTGGAAGCCTTTGCTTCACTTTACATTTATATATAACATATTCTTGATTTATAAAGTCGAGTAACACTAGGAGCATCAAGAAAAGGGCTGATATAATAGTTAGATCGATATTCCAAGAGGTGAGCGTCCTGCGCTCTGTCCGTTTGAGTTTCTCAACTACGGTTCGTCTGTTCTTTCCTCTCGAGAAGTTTTAATTGAATTTGCAAAACCGCCTACATCAAATATGCGTCACTAGAAACGTTAATTGATTCAATCAGACATGGCACTAAATGCTTTCTTGAATCCACATTCTAAGAAACTCCCCACGACTCTAAGGAAAGAAATTTAGCTGGAAGGGAATTATTATTTCTCTTGACAGCTTAACACTTTTTTAAAAACTATTGCAAAAATTGAAAATTTGTATAATAAATATCACGAAGTATCTGGAATAATCAAAACTTTAATGTTTTACTTTGGGGTACAATATTATATTTTTACTAATATAACTTTTTCGGTCCCTATCCGTGTTTTATACGAATAAAAAAGAAAAGAGCCAAAGATGTCATTTTAAATGGCAAATTTGCGTTCTGAAAGGCAAACTAGTAATACATTTTCTTTTTGCAAAAGTCACCAAATGAATTGCACTATTTACCATTTTGTTTTATTTTATGAGAGTTGAATGGTAAATAGTGCAATTCATTTGGTGACTTTTGCAAAAATAAAATATATTACTAGTTTGCCTTTCAGGACGCAAACTAGCCATTTAAAATGGTACTTTTAGCTATTTTCTTTATTGTAGGACTTTGTTTCTTTTCTGGTGATAATGAGCCCAGCCAGGTCCCAGATTGACAGCTGGATGCCAACTTTGGCTTTAAAGAAGATGAATTTCTATTTCTTCCTAAATTCGAAACAGTAAAAACTCACTGATTCACAGTGAAAAACCACTGTTTCGAATGTTATAAGTCTTCCATATAGAAATTCAGTAGAATTTACCTGATTCCACCAGGAAAACTCACTGGTTAATCAGTGAAATATACTGGTTAACATTGAAATATACTTGTTAACATTGAAATATACTGGTTAACATTGAAATATACTGCTCAACAGTGAAATTCGCTGGTCAACCAGTGAGTTTCCCTAGCGATAACAGTTAACTTTTACTGATTCTATGTGGAAGACTTATAACATTCGAAGTAGAGGTTTTTCACAGTTTCGGATCTAGGGAGTTCAATGCCCCGGAAACAAGGCCTATTAGTCCAAGCAACAGGGCATTTATTATGAATGATTTATGACATTATTTATTTCAGAAAACGGACTGCGCCATCAGAAGAAAGGTTGGTCATAAAGTAATTGTATCATGTTTTGGACAACGAAATATGATTTATAAATTTTTTATCAACATTTAAGACCAAAAAATCGCATTTTTTTTAGTTTCTTGTTTATAACATTAAAGGTAATAATCTAATCTTGATGACATCAATTGAAAAATTGTAGAAAATTGAATTGCGGACAAAATGAGCCATCGCTTGATCTGATTGGATAATTAGAAGCGGAGAAAATTCGGAAAAACCGGGAAATTTAGCTTTTGTTAAACAAATTAATATCTCAGTTAATTTTTAACTTTTTAAGTTGAGGTCTGGTGGAAAAGTAGCAGACTTTATGCTCTTCAAATGTATAAAAAACGGACACTTTAAGATAATAGGTTTCCGCGCTATTGACACTTTAATTTATTTAATGCGTTAATTGTAAAATGTCTGCTTGTCGCAGAGGTGATCCGATTTTTATTTTGAAAACGGCCTTTAAAAATATAAATCAAGCACAACAGAACGTCAATCTTAGTTTTTCGCTAGAATGTTGCAAAGTTTATTTAAAAAAAGTCCCAAACATGGCTCCAAACGCCTGAACGCAGAAAAGTGACACAGTGAGCCTATTCGCCTTCTCCCCCCACCACTGTCACTTTGCTGTTTTCAGGAGTTTAAAGTCATGTTTGGGCCTTTTTTTAATGAACTTTGCAACATTTTAGCGAAAAACCAAGATTGACGTTCTGTTGTGCTTGATTTATATTTTTAAAAGCCGTTTTCAAAATAAAAATCGGACCACCTCTGAGGCAAGCAGACATTTTACAATTAACGCATTAAATAAATTAAAGTGTCAATAGCGCGGAAACCTATTATCTTAAAGTGTCCGTTTTTTATACATTTGAAGAGCATAAAGTCTGCATCTTTTCCACCAAACCTCAACCTAAAAAGTTAAAAATTAATTGAGATATTAATTTGTTTAACAAAAGCTAAATTTCCCGGTTTTTCCGAATTTTTTCCGTTTCTAATTATTCAATCAGATCGAGCGACGAGTCATTTTGTTGGCAATTCAATTGTCTACAACTCTTCAATTGATGTCATCAATATTGGATGATTACCTTTAATGTTATAAACAAAAAACTAAAAAAAGTGCGATTTTCTGGTCTTAAATGTTGATAAAAAATTTATAAATCATATTTCGTTGTCCAAAACATGACACAATTACTCCATGACCAACCTTTCTTCTGATGGCACAGTCCGTTTTCTGAAATAAATAATGTCATAACAAATTCCCTGTTGCTTGGACTACTCTCTAAATTTTAATCAGTCAAAATCAACTGATTATCAGTGAAATTTGACTGATGCAAATAGCTAAAAAGAGGTTACTGTAGATCAGTCAAATTTCACTGATTATTTCAGTGAAAATTGACTGATTTGACAGTGAAATATATCTTTTTCACTGATGGATCAGTGGAAATTAACTGATTTGACAGTGAAAAATATTTTTTCACTGATGAATTAGTGAAAAGGCAAATCACTGATTCAATCAGTGAAAATTTGACTGATTCAGATTTAGAGAGTATATCTGGGTTCTATCAGGACTTATATTTTAAGCAGGTTCTATTATTTTTAAATGTAATGATGGTTGTAAAAAATGTATGTCCCTCATTGAAAAAATAACAGGTGACGTGATTCACTTTTATTAGGGAAGACAAATTTGAACCACTTGAAATTTTTTCTTATTTTATTAGCTCATTTAGAGCTTAGAGAATAATGAATTAATATACTGAATAATTGATTGATCTTAGTACCAAAAATATTGCATGTAAACGCTAATTTAATGCTGCAATTAAATTAGTCAACAATAAAGAGATCCCAAACAAGGTGCTATATATATAATAATAAGGTTATTGAATTGTAAAATTAGTTTATCTTTCCCTTGGAATGATTTGGTTCAATCCGGTAGAAATTGTGGCTTCCCAGATTTTATATAATAACATGATTAGAGTAATTTAGTAAGAAAGTAAAGGTAAACTCGACCACAAAATCTACGAACGTTTGACACTGAACGGAAATTGTTGTGCATATGTACGGATTCTTCTAATTAGATTTCTTATGACCTTCAATTGTATTTCGCTCTAAAAGATTCAAGTTAACTTGTCTAGACGAAAAAGATTATGAACTGGATGTTTAAGTACATGCGAATTGCTCATGTGTCTTCTCATTACGTTTTCAATTTAGATTAATATCACTATAATAATTATTTTATTTGATGAAAAATATTTTTCATTATTGCAAACATTAATTAATATTCACAGAGGGTGAAAAAACTTTCAAGAGAAATAATAAATATGGAAAATGAGAGAAATAATAATAAAAACAAAAATGATAATGGACGTAAGAATTAATTGAAAATTAATTGATAAGAATAAAATATACAATAAGAATAAAAATAAAGATTTTTTTTCTCATTCTTAATATTGTTGATTTAATAACGTTTGGTATGTAATTAACGCTCTTTATAATTAAAATTTCAAAAAGCTAAGACAAATTATGAAAAATTCAGTTATTATTATTGGAAGTTTCAAAAAAAATATTTAGAGTGTATTTTTCTCCATCTACTGAATATTTCAATATTTTTATCTGAAAATTCTAAAACCTAAGCAAAAAACTTTTATGTTCCAGAAAACTGAAGCTTTATACACTTACATGTAACTGAAAATGCAATCACAGTCTTGTACTTTCAAAATAAATTCAAAAAAATTCAGTAGGATTTGCATTTATGATAATTTTTAAAAAACTAATTGAAATTTTGAAAAAAGGGAGGAAAACAGTAAAAATTCTCAAATTTAAGGATTTCAAAAAAAAATAAGGGAAAAAGAATAAATAAAGAAGTGACTATGATCCTTGGAGTGTATGAAAAAAAAAATTTTTAAATCTTGTTCAGACTTCAAAGTGAGTGGAACTTGAACAATTTCGGGGAATGGAGTCACCCTTTTTTGTTTAAGCGGCATGGAATTCATATATGTGCAGAGTGCATAACTTTCGGTCGAGATATCTCCCTTTGCAATTAAACACACACTCTTCCCAAGGGGTGAGTGTACCCAAAGGTATTAAACATATTTCCACACCCCGTAAGGGTCGTTGCTTTGCGACGTTGCCATCATGCTGTGGACACGTGACTAACCAACCTACCCTTATGAAATCTCTCAACATTGCGGTACACTTTCAACCAACAATATTATACACTAAGAAAAAAGATTTGATTGAATGAAAGAAAATGATTTATTTGAAAGAAATAAAATTTGTTTGGTTCATAAACAAAATATCTTTGAACCAAATAAATATTTGTTTGAATCAAATTAATTTTTCTTCAAAACAAAGAAATTAATGCATTGATATATGGTCAAAGATAGAATTTGTTTGATTTAAGGCAGAAATTTATTCGATTCGAACAAATATTTATTTAGTCCAAAGATATTTTGTTTGAATCAAACAAATTTTGTTTCGTTTGAACAAAACATTTTTTTATATCAAAGAAAGTGTTTCAAACAAATGTTTTTTTTTATTCAATCAAATATTTTTTCTGAGTGTAGACTACAAATTATGCGTTTCAAGCTCAAAAGATCAAATGAATAATATAAATATAATCCGAATGAAAATTTGGAGTGACAAGAATTATATAGGGTAATGTAAGTTATATAGTGACGTAATTTTTCATTAAAAAATTTTCATATTTCAAACAACTATTTATCCATTTTATGATATATCGTATAATATAACTGGTGGTGTATATTTTCATTTTAAAAAATCTGCCCGGCTTGCGGGAACATTCTCTTTGCGTCCTTTGTTTGCAAATTTGAGTGCGTCTAGGGCGCGCGCTTCGCGCTCGGTCCAATATTATTCACATAAATTCAAGTCTAGTTCTTGAAATTTGATAGTGAAACTTGAGTCAATTTTATTATATTGTAAATGTGAATTAGATTTTCTCAGTTACTCAATTTTTTTTTCATTTCAAATGAAAAAGGAAATTCAATTTACTTGAGGCTCTATAGGCCTTAAGGAACACATTCTCATCATGACTTTCGCGCTTCGTGCTCGATTTTCTATATACAGTTCTTTAACTTTTTAATAAATTGCATGACTAAAATAATTTATTTTCTTACAAATATCTTAAAAAGGGAAAAAATCGTAGACTTTATTTAAGGAAACGATTTTGAAATTCAACGCTTGTTTAATATCTCACATATTTTGATTAGAAAATGGAATTTTTCATTTTTAATAGTGTTTTTTAAAATCAATCATAAAGTATACATCCTGTCACAAAATATCATAATGAGTATTTATAGATCTCGTTCAGGCAAATAATTTTCCATCTAAAAGTTTTTTTCGTATCTCACATATTTTGTTTAAAAAATGGAATTTTTGAATTTTAATCATATACTTTAAATCGAAACGAAAAATATACATTTTATCAGAAACTGTGTCAAATAAAATTTGTAGACCTTATTGAGGAGAATAATTTTGTATTCTTACATTTTTTCCGTTTTGCACATATTCTGGTTAAAAAATTAAACTTTTAATTTTCAATAGTATTTTTTCAAATTAAAAAGTAAAACACACATCTCATAAAAAAATGTCGCGATTTCCAATATTGTCTTCAATTACTATGATAAAATGAAACATATAATGGTGTAAAAAGTTTCTCTGTGTTCTAAAGTAAAATGTAATTTAATTGAAGTGCATCTTAACATTTAAAAATTTATTTGATTAGATGGTTTACATTTTTGGGAATGTCCTAATCAAAAACTTTTTTACGCATTATTTGATTCTTTGTGTAGGCGTTCTTATATATATATATAGGGTGTACCAGAAATATCGGGACACTTGAATATTTTAGAAACCGTTAAGTCTGATAAAAATCGATAATGACATTTATAAACCGTGTGACGTTGCGAATTATGCGTCATTTTTTATTATAATTTCTCATGTTCGAAAACTATATCCATAGAAGTTTCTCGTTACCATTTTTTGCATAATATAGTATATTTACACTTGACAGAGCTTTTTTTCTAATTTGAAACGCAAATGAGACTGAAATTATTATCTTAAATATAATTTGACACTTGATGCTAATTATAAAATAAAATGAAGTTCGTCTTTTCATCTTCAGGATGTCAAATTTTAATGTCTTTTGCATCATTATCGAATTTCTTTATTTTCTGATCCAAATATGATAAAATTACCTTATTTCTTCGCACTCTAATTCAAATTGAAAAAACATTGTTAATAAAACTTGGTGACTTGGTATCTGTTATGTGTATTTATAAAAATCTTAGGATTTTAAAGTTTTGAAATTATATAATTTGCTGCTAATTAAAAAGTTTCAAAATTGTCAAGGTTTTAACATTTTTTTTATTGAGATTCAAATATTAGATTTACTAATTTGCATAAAGCATTCAATTTGCATATTTTTTGACATATTATTTAATGTCGCAAGAGAATTAATTATTTAAATTTTAAAATAATAAACTTCTTTTTACTTTAAAAATATCTTGAAGTTCTTGTATTTCCAAAGCTTTATCCAATGTTATAAGAGGAAAAAATACGTTGCATTTACTGAGTCCATAAGTTAAAACAGTGACAGCATAAATATTCTGTAAATTTAACAGATCTTTCAGTACAGTTCAACACTTTGTTGTAAACATACTCTCTAAATCTGAATCAGTTAGGAATCTTAATAATTTCAATTAGTGACTAACTTCTTGCTTTACAATTAATCATTTCTGCTTATAAATCAATCACTTTTGGATAATTGAAAAGCAAGAAGTCAGTAAATTATTAAAATTATGAAGAACTCGAACTGATTCAGGAACAGAGAGTAACACATTTTTGGATAAATATCAAAGAAATGTCTGTTAAATTGTCATTTTAAAGAAAATTGCTTATTCTGTAAATGTAGCAAACATTTCTCTAATATTAATCGACAAATCTGTCATGTTTACAAAAAAGCGGTGAATCGTACTTAAATACCTGTTAAATTTACCGAAAGTTTATGCTGTCACTATTTAAAAATATGAATTCAGTAAATATAACAGATTTTTTTCTCCGTGCAATAATAAAAAATTCCCTTTTCCAAAATTTTCAAACCTTTTAATTTATTATCAAATATCATAAGTTATTTCTTTCTTTGATTTCAAACTTTAACTTTCGAATCTAAAAATATCTTAATTTGTAATTTATCAGAAGTTTTTATCTTTTGAATACTCAATTTTTCAAGTTTCCTTTTAGTTTACGGATGAGAAAATATTAAAATGAATACACCTATTTTTTGTGATTCATAAAGAAAGTTAGGGAGAAAGTACCCATATTTTTTATATTTAATGATAACAGTTTTTATCTAAATGACCGAAAACCCTGTAAAACGCAATAGAGGATCATTAAGGCAAGATTGATAAATTCGGAACAAATTATCTTGGAGCAAGATAAGATTGCGAATAATGTGCATCCAACCATATTTGATAACAAAATTATCAATGTGGGAAATCAAAGTTCAAGTCTAACAGGAAATTCTTATCTTCAATTGGATTTGTGAGCAATTTCGGGTAAACTTTTTTCGAAGTAAAAGCTTTGAAATTTTTGTATTTTATTTAAGTGCATGTTTGACAACTTCACTAATTTAAATTCAATAGCTTTACTTGTTAATTAATAAATAATTTAAACCAATTCCCTAGGGAAGAAGATTTCCGAATCATTCCGAATCATTCCGAACCAAGCCGACGAATTTTCAGAACCTTGTTTGATACAAATCGGTTAAGAATGGATCCGACTCAATCCTATTCAATCTGAATGATTTCGAGATCGGAATGATTCGGATTAAAAATTCGGTTTAGATTATTCCGAGCTCGAACTTATTCAGATTGAAAACTTTGTTCGGATTCATTTGGATTGAAGTCTCGGATTGAGTAGGATCAAGTCGAATTCATTTTTTACCATTCCAAAGTCACCATATTTTTAGAATAATAATAGTTACATATACTGTTAAAAATATTATTGAATTTAACTTAAAAAGGTAAATTAATTTTAATATAGATGAATTTTAATTTTAATGAACCTGTATGTCAGCTGAAATGAATGTACTCAAATATTAAAATCGTAACAAACACACGGAGAAAAATAGTTCGAGAAACTTTACTCAGCTTTTAGCAAAGTTGGGGCATATGGACAAGTTATAAAATTATTGTAATCATTTGTGGCGTACCAAATGTTAAAGAATGCATCACAGTTCGGTAATCTTTAAAAATACAGAGTAAAGTTTCAAAATGTACATCACATATTAGTACAATAGTATTAAATAATCTTTCAACTAATCCGTTTGTCCCAACTTTACTCAAAAGTTGAATAAATTTTCTCAGGCTATTTTTCTCCGTGACATATTCAAATTAATATACACTTGTATTAAGGGGTAACACCACTGTACAAATCTAAAATAAAGAGTTTTTTTTTTACATTCTCATCATGGATGAGAAGGTATTGGTTTTATGTGAAAAATGACTTTCGATATTTTCATCAAATCTTTACGTTTTGAGACCCCCTGAGTCATAAAAAAGGGTTTTTACGAAAGTGTCTGTCTGTCTGTTTGTCTGTCTGTCTGTCTGTCTGTAGGTCGTGTGCGGCATAACTCTCGACAGAATTATCAGATTGAATTGAGCTTTGGTACACTTTATCGGAGCCGAAAAAGTAAGGACAAGTTCGTTAACCAGCCACATCCAACCAAAATTGAAGGATTGAGCACTACTTTTGTGTTTTTGAAAATAATTTTTTGAAAAAATCAAAAATTTCAATACTGGTTTTTCATAGTGCTCATAAATCTCTAAAAATTATCCTGATAACATTTTTTGATTAAATCAAAATTAGAAATGTTACAGCATATTCAAATTCGAAAAAAGTCAATATCAAAATTCCATTTTCCAGTTAAATTATACGAGATACGAAAAAAAGTTATGATACAATATTATTTTCTACATAAAGTCCTACAAATTTGAATTGTAACATTTTTTCATAAGATGCATATTTTTCTTTTTAATTCAAAAAAAAAAAATATTGAAAATCCAAAATTCAATTTTTTAACAATAATATTTGAAATACGAAAAAAACGTAAGAATACAAAGTTTGTCGTTTCAAAAAGATCTACAAATTTTGTCTCACACAGTTTCTGATAAAACATATATTTTTCGCTTCAATTCCAAAAAATACGATTAAAATTCAAAAATTCCATTTTTTAGACAAAATATGTGAGATACAAAAAAAACGTTTAGATGGAAAATTGTTTGCCTAAATGAGGTCTACAAATTCTCATTAAGACATTTCGGGACAGGATGTATATTTTATGTTTTGATTTTTAATATTAAATAAATTCGATTTTTTTCACCAAAATATGTGAGATACGAAATAAGCGTTGTTCTGCAAAATCGTTTCCTTAAATAAAGTCTACGATTGTTTTTCCTTTTTGAGAGATTTGGAAGAAAATAAATTCTTTTAATCATGTAATTTATTAAAAAGTTACTGAAATGTATACACTGAGAAAAAAGAATATTCGAATCAAAGAATATTTCTTTGATTCAAATAAATGGTTGAGCTGGATGGTGACGAATAAATATTTTTTTAGATCAAAGAAATATTTTTATTGTCTTTAAAAAATGAATAATTAAAGCAAAAAAATGTTTTTCTAGTACTATTAAATATTCATTAGATTGAATAAATATGTTATTAACATTGTGTAGCAATTATTTGATAAGAGAAGTAAATTCTTTGATGTAAAATGATGTGATGCATCTTCAAAGAAACAATACATTAATTCAAAAAAATTTGCATTGGTTCAAGTAAATTTGTTTTCCATTCCAATATCTGATTCCTTGTTTGTAATAAGCGAATTGTAAATTGAGAGGAATATTTCTTTGAAATGAGGAGATAATTTTTGGTAGGATTAAATAATTATTTGCTCCGAAGATGTGATTTACTGTTTAAAATGGTCAAGTAGTAAAGTGTATTGAGTAATAATGGATGCTGTTGGATTATTTAAACTAATGTATACAGGGCAAAAATATAATCTATATTCCTAAGTATTTAGACGATAAATCTTACGTCGAGTAGTTCTAAGAAGTTTGGGACAAAGCTTCAAGAGCCGTTCGTAGCTATGTGTAATATTAGTAGTATAAACTATAAAGCATAGATTTGGGCTGTGTATGGCGTATGAATGTGATTTTTGTGGCACGTTCGTTCTTTAGTCTTAAACTGCATCTTAAAGAGAAAAGACCTGCCTTCCAAGTGTCTCAAATAAATTAACTTTTTAATTCTATCTAAAGCGAGACGTTATTTCGGTATTCTCCATAACCTTTTTAAATCCTTTTTTCCAATAGGTTATGGGCCCAGGTACGCGATATATATTTTTTTAATATAAACTGAAAACTTTTAATCGACAGAATTTTTTTTTTGAACACTCTAAGTGCTATTCTCGATTGACAAGTGACAATGGAAAATTTAAAAGTGAAACGTAACATCAAACTCTTTGATGGCGAAAAATATGGTGTCTGGAAGTTTAGGATACGCACGTTGTTAAGTGAATTAGATGTAATCAAAGTTTTAGACAGTGAAATTCCAAAAGCACCAAGTGATGAGTGGAATAAGGCTGAAAGGACAGCCAAAAGTGTAATAGTGGAATATTTAGCCGATTCATTTCTCGGTTTCGCTAAGGTAGAGTGTACTGCAAAGAAAATTTTGCAAGATTTGGACGCTATTTATGAACGCAAAAGTCTTGCAACTCAATTAGCTCTCAGAAAGAGATTACTTGCATTGAAGTTGTCTAGTGATACACAACTTTCTAGACACTTCACAGTTTTTGACGATTTGATTAATGAATTAATAGCAGCAGGTGCCAAGCTTGATGAAACGGACAAAGTGTCTCACTTACTTCTAACTCTTCCTACAACATACGACGGAGTGATAACTGCTATCGAGACATTGTCAGAAGACAATTTAACATTAGCTTTTGTGAAGACACGACTACTTGATCATGAAGTTAAATTAAGGAATGGAAGTGATGATGCAAATGTTAAAATACTTCAAGTGGAAAATAAAGATGTGTCAAGTGCAAAGAAAAATTATTATGAGGCCCCAAAATCATGGAAAGGCAAAAATCGAGGACAATTTAAAAGACAATTTTCAAAATCAAAAGTCAAAGGAAATATCAGACGATGCTATCATTGCGGTAGAAAAAACCATATAAAGAAGGATTGCATGTATTATAAAAATTCAATCAAATATAATGATGAAAGAAAACGAACTGTTCAAACGGTTCAAATAACCGATGAACCAAATAATATAGCCGCTAGTACGTCTGGATTTGCGTTTATGGCTCGCGGTGACTGTGACACTAAAAACGAAAAAATTACTTTTCTTCTCGACTCTGGAGCTTCAGACCACATAGTAAAAAGGGACGATTTGTTCAGCAGCTTCATCGAATTGCAACCCCCCATGAAGATTTCGATAGCCAAGAATGGATCATTTATAAATGCGACGAAGAAGGGCACAATCCTGATTACAACAGATATGGAAATGGAAGGAGTTCTAGAAAATGTACTCTACTGTCCCGAAGTCCCAAATAATCTGCTATCTATCCTAAAAATGCAACAAGCAGGAGTGAAAATAGTGTTTAATGAAACAGGTGGAGTAAAAGTAACAAAAAGTGGTAAGATCCTGATGAAAGGTAAGCCATTGAATAATTTAATAGGTATAGAATTTGTTGTTAAAAATAAAAATATAAAAATTAAAAGACAGGCAAATAATGTTGCATGTAATGATTACGAGATGTGGCACCAACGTTTGGGTCACATTGGAAAATCAAAATTTGCAGAATTACAAAATAAGCAAATGATGAGAGATATAAGCCGTATTGAACAAGTTGTTCCGAATAGTAATATATGTGAGGCTTGTGTTAAAGGTAAACAGGCCCGAATACCTTTTAAAAAGGCTAAGGACAAAACTTATGTGAATCGTCCGCTTTTTATTATTCATACAGATGTTTGTGGTCCAATCACTCCTTCAACCATTGATAATAAAAACTATTTTGTAATCTTTGTAGATGAATTTACTCATTATTGCGTTACATATTTAATTACGTATAAATCAAATGTTTTCAATGTATTTAAAGATTATGTGGCAAAAAGTGAGGTTAATTTTAATTTAAAAATAGCTCATTTGTACTGTGATAATGGAAGGGAATATTTATCTAATGAGATGAAAGAATTTTTAGTGCAAAAAGGTATCAGTTACCACTTGACAGTTCCACGAACACCACAATTAAATGGCGTGTCAGAGCGAATGAACAGAACAATAACCGAAAAAGCCCGCGCAATGATTTTTGGTGCAAGTTTAGACAAATGTTTTTGGGGTGAAGCAGTTCTAACTGCTACATATTTAATTAATTTAACTCCCACCAAAGCTCTGAGACAAAATAAAACACCATATGAATTGTGGCATTCTAAGAAACCACAGTTAAAATATTTAAAAGTTTTTGGTTCAACAGTTTACATACATAATAAAACCAGGAAGACAAAATTTGATGAAAAATCCTGGAAGGGAATATTAGTTGGGTATGAACCAAATGGGTATAAAGTTTGGAATGTGGAAACTGAAAGGTTTAGTGTGGTAAGGGATGTTATTGTTGATGAGACAAACTTTAAAATTTCAAGGCCTGTAATGAGGTCTGAAGGGGTTTATAAAGAAAACTCCACAATGGAAACTGATGCATCTGACATTATGTCAAAATCAGTGGAAAAGTCTCAAAAATCTGTCAATAGTAAAACAGATAGGTTAGAATCTAATATTGAAACTAGATCTAATAAAATTACAAAATTAGGTAATGAGGTTGATAAATCTGTAATTGAAACAGAAATACAATTGCACACAAATTCACCATCTCAAGATAAGCAATTTAATGAAAATGAATTCCCTGCGTTGAGAAGGAGTGATAGGATTAAAAATTGCCTCCCGATATCTTATAATGAAGAAAATGTTTCGGATGATTATATTTTATGTGCTCAATCATTTGTTTATGAAACACCCACTTCATTCCATCAGATTAAATATAGAGATGATAGAATAAAGTGGGAAAATGCCATTAAAGATGAAATTGATTCACTTTTAACCAATAAGACTTGGACGTTGGTGACGAAGCCAGAAAATAGAAATATTGTTGACTGTAAATGGATATTTACAATCAAGAATGATGAATTTGGAAACCCAGTCAAATATAAAGCTCGTGTAGTTGCTCGCGGTTTCAGTCAGGAATATTTGATAGATTACAAGGAAACTTTTGCGCCAGTCGCAAGAATTTCAAGTTTCAGATTTATAATGGCTTATGCAAATCAATTTAATTTAATGGTTCATCACATGGATGTCAAAAGTGCTTTTCTTAATGGTATTTTAAAAGATTAAATTTATATTAAAGTACCTGAAGGAATAAAATGTAAAGAGAATGAAGTTTGCAAATTAAATAAAGCTATATATGGTTTAAAGCAGTCGGCTAAATGTTGGTTTGCAATAAATATTTGAGCAAACTTTAATTAATAAAGGTTTTAGAAATTCATCTGTTGATCGATGTATTTATATTTTGGACAAAGGAGATATTTCTAAAAATATATACATAGTTCTCTACGTGGATGATTTAGTAATTGCTACTGCCAAGCAAGATTCAATGCAAAATTTTAAAAATTATTTGAAAAATAAATTTTGCATGACTGATTTAGATGAAATAAAGTTTTTTATCGGAATAAAAATTGTTAGATCTGAAAACAGAATATCTTTAGATCAGAGTGCGTATGTAAAAACAATTCTCGATAGGTTTAAGATGGCTGATTGTAAAACTATAAGTACACCTCTTGAGAGTAAATTAGATTATGCAGCTTTAAATTCTGATGAGAAATGTGATGCTCCTTGTCGAAATTTAATTGGTTGCTTAATGTATTTAATGATATGTACAAGACCCGATTTGAGTGCGACAGTAAATATTTTAAGCAGATATTCGAATAAAAATAATAAAGCTCTGTGGCAATGTTTAAAAAGAGTATTAAGATATTTAAAGGGTTCGATTGATATTAAATTAACATATATCCGGGGTGATTATGAACAATTCTTATGCGGTTATGTTGATTCTGATTGGGGTGGAAATGATAAATCTGATAGAAAAAGTACAATAGGATATCTGTTTAAATTATTTGAAAACTGTACAATATGTTGGAATACAAAAAAAACAGTTATCTGTACCAGCTTCATCTACTGAAGCTGAATATATGGCTCTCTTTGAAGCAGTAAAAGAAGCAATGTGGTTAAAATCACTAGCAACAAGTATTAATGTAATTATTGTCGAACCAATAGTTATTTATGAAGATAACACTGGTTGCATAAGCATTGCAAATAATCCAACGAGCCATAAAAGATCCAAACATATTTATATAAAATATCATTTTTCCAGAGAGCAGATAGAGAAAAATGTAATAAAATTAAAATATATGCCTACAGGTGAGCAGGTAGCAGATGCACTAACGAAGCCGTTACCAGCTGCAAGATTTATAGAGCTAAGAGCAAGGATGGGTTTAGAATAAGTTTAATTTGATCGAAACTGTAATCAATGATTTGATAATGGTCGGATTGGGTTTTTCTGGGTTTTCCCTAATCCCTTGCACGAATGTTGGACCATTTGTAAATTTTTTTTTCCCCAGAAAACACAAGGAAGGTATCTCTTTGCTCAAGTTAAAATATGAATGAGTGACTCTAAAGATTTTATAAGTAGATTATTTTTTGAGGAGGCGTGTTGGATTATTTAAACTAATGTATACAGGGCAAAAATATAATCTATATTCCTAAGTATTTAGACGATAAATCTTACGTCGAGTAGTTCTAAGAAGTTTGGGACAAAGCTTCAAGAGCCGTTCGTAGCTATGTGTAATATTAGTAGTATAAACTATAAAGCATAGATTTGGGCTGTGTATGGCGTATGAATGTGATTTTTGTGGCACGTTCGTTCTTTAGTCTTAAACTGCATCTTAAAGAGAAAAGACCTGCCTTCCAAGTGTCTCAAATAAATTAACTTTTTAATTCTATCTAAAGCGAGACGTTATTTCGGTATTCTCCATAACCTTTTTAAATCCTTTTTTCCAACAGATGCAAAGAACAATAATGTTACCTATGGTAAGTTAGAGATTTATGTCAAAAAGATGTTACTGATATGAATAAACGTGTTTTGAAATTTAAGAAATATTTCTCAAATTTAAAGTAATATAAACTTCATGAATTGTAAGGAGTCAAGTATAAACGTTGTCATGGTTCTCTTAAATAAAAAAAACATTCTTACCTCGAACCTGCCATTTGTCATCCGATACATATATATATATAAACATCATACAATTACATTCACACCATTCAGTCGCAGCTAATCATATTTTCTATCACAAATACACTTTAATATACAACTTCGCAAATATAAACCTAATGACTAAAACTTATATATAGGACGATACGCTTTCGTCGAATCACGCACACGCTCGCTTACAATCCTGAGACATAAAATTTGGAACTTTCTTATATAGTGACTGCAAGAGTTATTCAGAGCTTGTGAGAGAAATGTGTCGTGACTAGAGCTTTTGAGCCTCACTGAAGTAAAAATAAATCAACTATTTTTATAAATTATTCATAAAATATTTTTTTTAATTATTATAATTATGATTATTGATAAATATATAATATAATTATTAAATAATATTTAGTATACATTTTTATTATAACTATACGTATGAAGTTTAATGAAACTAAATTTTAAAATATATATTCAAAAATTACATTAATATAAAAAAGAATCCTGTGTAAAAACATTTAAATGGAAATTCTTTTATTTTCTGTGTTGTATAGTTTCAAAATATAAATTATACAATTGTGAATTCCAAATTATTATTGTTCCTAAGAAATTTATGTAAAATCTAAATCTTGAGTAGATTTTTGAGATTTAATGTTATAAATTTATCAAGACTTTTGCTGTTTGAATTTTTGTAAAATCAATTGAATTTAAAAAACCTAAGTGAAAAATAAAAAAGTAATGAAATATATTTCACATTTAAAAGTATGTATATGTATGTTTATATCAACTATGACAAACAGTTGAATAGAAAAAAATGGATACTACGGTGGGACGAATATTTGTTTGGAATGATACATTTCAAGTTGATAATGAGAGCGAATGTTTCTTAGAACGGGAATGATAAATTTTCAATTCTATAGAAAATATGTTTCAAGTTTAAAAAACATGTAATCATAACAACTACGCCAAACGTTTAAATGGAATAAACAAATTTTATAAACGAAAAATACCACAGTTTTTCCGAAAAAATACTTCTTTCTTTTAAAAAAATGGTTTGTTTGGTCTGAATTATTCCATATTCATAATGCAAGCGAATATTTTCTAGGAGGAATCCAATAAACATTTAATTATATGAAATATGTTTCAAGTTTAAAAAATATGTTATCATAACAAATATGGCAAACCTTTAAATTAAATAAAAAAATTTTTTAAACGAAACATATCTACAGTTTTTTCAAAAAAATATTTCTTTCTTTTAAAAAATTGGTTTTTTTGGTTTAAATTATTTTAAATTGATAATGTAGGCGGATATTTCCTAGGAGAAATCTGAAAAAGATTTAATTCTACAAAATATGTTGAAAGTTCAAAAAGATTGACAATTGTAACAATGATGCCAAACATTTATATAAAAGAAATTATTTATTTTAACTGAAAGCACTTGCAGTCATTTCAACAAAATATTGTTTTCTTTGAAATAAATGTTCTTTCTTGAATGAATTCTTCCATTATACTGTTCACAAAAAACATTTCTTTCAACTAAAGAAATATATATTTATGTAAACACAATATTTTATTCATATAAAAAAACGTTACATTGATATACATTTATCAACTCTTTGAATCGAATAAATATCTTCCTAAATTAATTAATGAATGTCTCAATTAAATAAATATTTCCTTGATTCAAGAAAACCTAAAGCTTGATTCATCCATGGATAAATTATTTGATTCAAATACGTCTTGTTGAATTCAAAAAATAGGACTTATTGAATCAAATAAATATTTCTTTGAGTGCGAAAACAAGATTCAAATAAACTAGGTACTTAGTTTCAAAGAAATGAATTGGTTGAGTTAATTCACTCACATTCACAAGCAAAGAAATATTTCTTTGTATTGAAGAAATGCCTATCAAATAAATTATTTCTTTGAATCAAAGCATGCGTTTCATGCTTCTAAAAAATATTTAATTGAATTGGGTTAGATTGACAGTCGATGTCGCAGATATGAACGAGATAATTTATTTTTGGTTCTTTATCAACAATAAATAGACAGGCTTGAAAGTGCGCTTGCTATGTCGAAAATATCATTTCCTAGAAAATTCGAAAAATCGTATACTTGTAAAAAAAATATTTTTGGCCAAACAAAAAAACACGTGTCTATTTATTGTTGATAACAAACCGAGAAAAAATTATCTCGTTCAGATCTGCGACGTCGACTGTCAATCTAATATGGAATGACTCATAAGTATTGATATAAAACTTGTTGAGCTTAATACACGCAAAAAAATGTGTAGCTGGTACAAAGAAACATATCGCTATTCCAGCGATATTATTAACTATCCTAACCATAAATATAGCTGATATAACCTAAAACATCCTTGTGACAGCTAAAAACTTTTTTCCGTGTATATAAACTCTTAAGATACATGAAAAAATTTCTTTTATTTATTTTAGACAGTTAGACAGTTTTTGTATAGAAAAAATAAAAATACTTAAATTTTTGCATGAATTTTTATGGTTGAGGTTCAGGATATAGCTACTACTGTCGTACTAAATCTTAAATTCTTTGCTTTATCTGTTTCAGATGGTCCTTCATGAAGACATCATCAGCGCAAGCGATGTACCTACTTTTCGAAGAGTTGTGTTTGCCTGCAATTTTTCTGTACAAAAACTGTCTAAAATAAATGAAAATAATTTTTTTCATGGATTTTAGGAGTTTATTTATTAAGTCCAATAAGTTTTATATCAATATCTATATTAGTAATCTCTAGAAAAATTCTATAAAATAGACTTTGGGGGGGGGGGGGCTTGGAGAGGTATGGTCCCTTAAGGTAGTTTTCACCCACGAAAATTAGACCCCAGGCAAAAATAGATAATTTTTCTTTCAAGAATATCAATATTATTATTGAAGGGCTATTTTGAAATAGGAAAGATTATTTCACATGAAAAAAATTTGAAACACAGAAAAATAATTTTATTAATAAATTTTATTTTTGACCCAACACTTTTCTTATCGCTTCTTACCAAATTTAAAAAAATTATGCGATTCTAATAAATCATGAATCATTTTTACAGAGAAAATATTTTCCACAACTTCACCGTTTCTGTTTTTTAAAAATAAATTCTTTAATGGCTGAAACCATTAAAAAAACATTTTCCAAAACGAATTTTCTATAAACAAATTGCTGAATTTGATAACAATTTATTTATTTTCGAAAATTGGAAATGGTTAAGTTGTAGGAAATCTTTTTCTTGAAAAAGTGATTTGTAATTTATTAAAATTTAGTAAGAAGCAATAAGAAAAAAAGTTGGGGCGAAAATAAAATTTATTAATAAAATTATTTTTCTGTATTTCAAATCTTTTTCATGGTAATTAATCTTTTCTCTTACAAAATAGCCCTTCAATAATAATATTGCTATTCTTGAAAGCAAAATTAGCTATTTTTTCCTGAGGTCTAATTTTCGTGGACCAACTACCTTAAGTGGAAATGGCTGTTAAATTAATTTTATGTGCCTCCGGCGCGTAAACTCGTTTTTACGCTACAGTTGAGAGTAGCGTAATGTTGTGTATTACGATAGAGAGGAATGTAATGTAAAAATTGAACTGCGCATGCGCCTATTACGATACAGCGGAGCGTAATCTTCTTATTCTTCTTCTTCTTCTTCGTACAGCGTTGGCACCGTACTGACAAAGCCTTGTACATTTGAACTGCGCATGCGTCTATTACAATACGCTACTAGTACACAAGATCGAGAAAATCAAAATGGCCGGAAGTATTCGCGAAATGTCAAGTGAGATGGGCGATAATCACGGCAATTTCGACCTTTTCAGATTGGATTCGAGTGTACGCATAAAAACTCGCATATGCGCCGAAGTCACATAAAATAGAATATGTGCCAATGCACACAATTCGTGTAATTACGAGACTCGCTTAAAATGCTCGCAGGACTGATCGCGCCTCGGCTTCGATCTCCTGCGAGCATTGTCGCTCGTCGCGTAATAACTCTCTAAATCTGAATCAGTCAAATTTTCACTGATTGAATCAGTAGATTTTGACTGATTCAAATTTAGAAAGAACCCTTATTATGCGCCTGAGCACATAATATACTAATAAAATAATGATAGAGAATATTTGAAAACTCACCTGCCATCCTTGAAGGAGTAAACTTCTGTCAACGGTTCTGAGCCACATGACGGCGTCACCTGCTTGAAAGTCTCGTAGTCTAGTACATTTAGTATGCAGAAAAAGACCGAGGCACTTGAGCAATTCCGACGTCGAGGCCTGGATTACAGTTTTTCTTGGTCCAGGTGGCAAAGATTTCTGCACCAATTTCTCGCACGTGGGATTGTGCGATGTGTGATTGTTGTTGGAGGCCGGCGCCTTTGTCTGAGCCGAATAAAATGAGGTGTTCAAGGTTGGACCTATTATAGATACCTGTGTCCCAAAGGGTTAAAAAAAGGGGTCAAATAAAATATATTGCCAATAAGTAAATAATAAGAACAAATTTTGCTTTTCTACCTAACACGATAACACAACTGTTATATGAAATAAAGTATTGGATTTGTCAACACTTGCTCCAATAATTTTTTTGATACTTTATCCAATAGTTTTTTCAGAAGGAAAGAAAAATCTAATAAATAAAGATCGACTATCGTAAAAGGAAGGATAAATTTATTATTAGAAATAATATTAGAGCAGGCATTGACAGATTTAATGTTTTATCCAATACTTTTTTTAATGGGGAAAATAAGAATTGAGACATAAGTGCGAAAATTTTCAACAAAAATGTTCACAAGCTTTATTTTGGGAAAATTTTAATTAATATTTTTTATTGTAAAAAGTTGTGTAACTTTATATAAAGGAAAAAATCTGCCAATTTTACAGAACTTACAGTCAAAATGAGAACATTATAAGTTTTTTGTACTCTATGAATCAGTAAATTACTGAGTCATATTTTACTGATTTTTCAGTAAAAGAATGAGCGTTGCTAAAATTTCTATAACTCCTTCAATTGCGAAATTAGTAGAGCATGAATTGAATCTCAGTGAATTTAAAGTAATTAGAAAAGCTAGGAGTAATTTTAATCAAATTCGAAAATTCAAAGATATATTTTGCTCTCTTTTAATTCTAATCAGTTGTTTTTTTTTCTACCTATTTCAATCAGTGACTAGATTCTAGCTTTATAATCAGTTGTTTTTAGTTATAGTAATTGAGAAATCAGTTACTAATTAAAATCAAGAGACTATGTTGGTATTAATTCAAACTCAAGTTTTGTAAATTTAACAAATTTTCCCCCTCTGGTCTTTCATAATTTTGTGAATAATATAACTAATAAATTGAATAATTATCATGCTAAAATTACAGTTGCATTTAATAGTAAAGTTAATTTTGAAACACATCAATTTAATAAACATTTGTATTTCTGCGAAACGTGACTGTAAAGTGCCTGATAATGTCGATTTTTTCTACTGAAAATATTATATATAATTCCCAGTAGATAGTGTAAGTTTAGTCAGACACGCGTTCTCTCTTTACAGTAGAGAAGGAAATTGTAGTTCAGACATGTTATAAATGCATTTAACATGAAAAATAATTGGTTTAAGTTTATTAGCAATAATCTGTGTGGAATTTCTACAGACGAATTTCATTAATATTGAAAAAATAAGAATATTATCAGGTCAATCATTCAAGTAAATATGTATTTAATAAAATCTTTTATTTTTTCATCTATTATATTCTTTCAGATTTTTATTTTCTTGGATTGCAATAATTGACACATATAATTAATTCCAAATAATGAATATTACAGTGAATAAAAAATAAATAAGTTAAATTAATTTCTGTTTTAATTTTATGAAAATTATCGATTCGAAATTATTTAAATTTATTTCACTTGATATCAATAAAATTCTCAAACAAGGACATATTTTACGAGTTTGAGTTTCATTATATAATAACAGCATTATACGATTTTAAACTCCAGGTCTAGTGATGAAGCTTTGCATTTCAGTAAACATGACCTTTAGTAAAACAAGGTCATGACATATTTTCCATTTTAAGTAGAAAATTTTAAAGCAGTAAAAACAAATTTTCTGAAATAACGAGACTGATAATAAAAATAATGATGAAAGTTGATCCAACTATTTAAAAAATTATTATTATTTTTATTTTTCTAGTATTTGATTTCTATTTCTCTTTAGCTGTATAATGTTTCCATAAAATTTCTAAAAGGGATTTATTGTTTGTGCTTTATTTTTGTTTCTAATTTTCAAATTAGGTCAATTTTAATCATTTTTAGTAAGTTCTTAAAAAGTCCTCAATTCTGAAGTCATGAATTAAGTGAAGGATAGAAAATGAAAAAGAGATGAAACTGGAGTATGGACAGAGATAGATCAACTGAAGTACCTACTTTTAAAGTTATAGATTTTCTAAAAATACTCAACCTTGGACAGGGGGTGGAATGAAAGTTTTTTTATAAATCAGATGGGGTCAGTCAAATAAAATGACACACGTATTATTCACAGAAATATGATCCCAGACTTATTTCCATTTATTTTCTAGCCTTTCACGAAAAACGTATCATTTTGTACTTTATCGAATCAATAATTTACATCGGAATGGTTCATTATTCCATTTCTTCAAATTACTTTGAATAGGAAATTTTTTTAAAAATTTTGATTGAATTAAATTTCTTTAACCAAAAAAAGTTTGTTCGAACCATAGAAATTTAGATCGATCTAAATAACTATTTTAATTTTAATAAAGAGTCTTAGAGTTTGGTTTGTTTAGAACAATTGAAAAAATTCCAATGTCGGTAAAACAGGAATTCATTTTTTTAATTGTTTGAAACCAATTAAAATCTACAACACTTTAACAAAATGTCCTTTGTTCCAAAGTTATTCATATTCAATCCGAGTGAATCAGAACTACACCCAGAAAAAATTTTCTTTAAAATAAAAAAATATTTTTTTGACTTGAAAGAGTTTTATTGATTTAAAGAAATTATCTTTAATATAACGAAATAAATTTGCTTATGTTAGAGAATAGTATATTATGCAACAATTACACGAGAAAAATAAAAGTTTCTTCCGTGTTGCATACCATTTTTTTCCACTTGGGGGTCAAAGAATACACTTTTTGACCCGCTAGTCGAAAAACATTGTTTGAATCAACAAAACTTTTTCTAATTCCAAGAAATTATTTCTTTGGCCGTATATCAAAGAAACCTTTCTCTGGGTGTATTTCAAGCCATTTTAAAATCTATTTCCGAAGTAATCCAAAAATGTACCGAATCTCATTTGATGAAAATCTGTTAAGAATTAATCCGATTCATTTGAGTTCAATCGGAATGAATCCGAACCAAGGTTTTAATCAAAATCAATGTGAGAACGGATTTATCTAAATGGAACCGAAATAAATCGGATTCATTTGGTTTGAACCAAAATTCATCGGATCAATTCTTAACCGATTTTCATCAAATAATATTTGAAACGTTTTTTGGATTGGTCCAGAAACGGACTTCAGAATAGCTGGGAATACACCTAGAGAAAAGACTCTTTAGATCAAAGAAACATTTCATTGATATAGTCAGAGAAAAAATTTCTTTAACTTAAGAAAAGTTTTATTGATTGTAAGAAATTTTATTTGATCTACAGATAGAGATTTGTTTAAGTCAATAATACTTTTTTCAATCAAAAGAATTTTATGTTTGACCGTGTATCAAAGAAACTTTTCTCTGGGTATATTTCGAGCCATTTTGAAATCTGTTTCGAAAATAATACGAAAAACATTTCGAATCTAATTTGATGAAAATCGGTTAAGAATCAATCCGATTAATTTTGTTTTAATTCGAATGAATACGAATCAAGTCTTTAATCTGAACCAATAAAAGAACAGAGTGGTCTAAGTTATTCCGAAATAAATCAGATTTATTCGGATTCATTCGGATCAGACCAGAGTCAATCCGATTCATTTTGGTCTGATCCGAATGAATTAGAGTCAAGTTTTTGATCCAAATCAATCCGAGAAAGGCTTGATATTGAATTTTCGGATTGAACCGAAAAAAATCGGATTGATTGGGAAACAAATTAAGGAATAGCTCTTCTTGAATTCCTCTGAATTTTTTATTAGGGATTTGAATCTATGTTTTTTTCAAATGCAAAAACAAACATGTTAAATTTTTTTTCACTAACAAGGTGACCCCGGCAAGTGTTACCTAGACTTTGAGCTCAGAAATTTTTCTGAGATGGATAAGCAAAAAATATTTGACACATGTCTCAGCTTTTATTGAAGGGCTAATTTTAAAGAAAAAAGATTATTTTTCAAGAAAAAAATTTTAAACATAAAAAAATAATGCATTTAACAAATTTTATTTTTACCCGAATTTCTTGTCTTATCGCTTCATACCAAATTTTAAAAAATGATATGATTCTAATAAGTCACGAATAATTTTTTGAGGAAAAAGAATCTTCAGAACTTAACCGTTTCCAATTTTCTAAAATTAATAATTTATTACCAAATTCAGCAATTTGTTTAAAAGAATTTAAGTTTTGTGAAATTGATTTTTAATGGTTTCAGCAATTAAAGAATTTATTTTCAAAAATTGGGAACAATAATGTTGTGAAGATTCTTTTTCCTGAGAAAATGATTAATGATTTATTAGAATCACATCATTTTTTAAAATTAGGTATGAAGCGCTAAGAAAAAGCTGAGACACGTGTCAAATATTTGTTGCTTATCCATCTCAGAAAAATTTCTGAGCTCAAAGTCGAGGTAACACTTGCCTGGATCCCCTTGTATGATCATTAAAAAATGACTCAAAGCGCCTGAGAGCCAAACTCACCTGAGGTGTCTGAATATTCTTGTTCTTGTCTACAATAGGAATATTATCAAGAGGCTGCCTGAAGGTGATATTCTTGTTTTTGTTATCTAGTTTCTTTTTGTTATTATTCGACGTGCTAAACCGTTTCCAGGACAATGCATTAATAAATAACGAATGCTTCTTAAGGTTCTTCTCCAAGGCATTCTTTTCTGAAATGATTTTCGCATTATCATTATTATTCAGATTAATATTATTATTCTGGAGTGAATTATTATTCGTCGGTGGATGATTCGTAGGAGGTAGAGACTGGATCGTCCCGACACAGCTTTTATTTTCCCTATTCTTCACATTATTTAGTTGTTCGTAATTAAAATTATTCAGAGTAAAGTCTGCAGGGTGTTGGCTCGGTGGATAAATTGATCCACGCCTTTCCCTCGGACTGAAAGACAAAACGGTGCCCATGTTGACTTGTTGAGGTTGTGTGTTTTCCTTAGTTTGGCTCGCTTCCCTGGCAAGGCTCTTCTCAGTCTGGGTCTGTGATGATTGGGTTTGGATCTGTATTTGATGATGCTGATGATTATGACGATTCTGGTTAAGCTGATTCAGGTTTTGGTTCTGAGTATCGGATGATTGTAGATCTTGTGGAGGTGGAGGCGGAGGTCTAGGAGGGCTAGGAATAGTGATTGTGGTTGGTGAAGGTGCTCGAGGTATCGAGTCCTTCCTCGAGGGTCCCGTCAGCGGGGTTGCATCCCCTGGCTCTATGGCCTCCTCCACGACGGGACCCACCACTTCACTGATTCGACCTCCCAGCCTGCTGCCTTATTATTTCCCTTTTTTTCCAGACAAAACCTCTTCTTTTTCTCCCCAACTGCTCTGCTCTTTTCTTTTCTTTTCTTCGGGGGGCAGCAACTTTTCCTTTCAAGCTTCTATTTTCACTCACCCCTCACTCAAGAGGAAGAAATGGCTGCCGATCAATAATCAAAGCTTGCTTTCCGATTTTTAATTCCAGGATAAACAACTCCGTACTCTGTTAAGATGATTAACGATCTTTTATGATTATAATTACTCAGAGAGGATTTAAAATTGAGGATAATGGGCGGAAGTCGATAGAGCAGGTCGTGAGGCAAAATGGCGAGCGATCGATGCTCTCGCTCACCGCCCTGTGTCTCTCTATATCCTATCTTGCAAGAAAGTTTTTACTTTTTTTCAGCTACTAATTTGCCGATTTTATTTCGTTCGCTATTATTTTCTGAGTTTGGGGAGTTTTAGGCGATTTTTGAGGGAGGATTCGAGTCTTGCGTCACTTGGGGATGTAAACACAAGTCACTCGCGAGAGAGGCGTTTTCTGTTGATATAATTTTATGAAACATTCACTATCACAGAGGAGTCATGGTTGGAGAACCGGAATTTAGTGGAGACAATCGGTTCCTGAACTGGGATTTTATTGGGGTGGATTATTTTGATAATGTTGACGTCTTGGGGAGCGTTGAGAGTGCTGCTGCGAACTCTCCTCGCGACCTCGCGTTGCTAGTGTGGTCGCTCTCGACCTACGAAGATGTTGTACGCCCCTTCAGATTCCGTGCGCGCGCAGTGGTTCGATAAACGCTAACGGCAAATGTCGATTCGAGGGGGTGGAGTGAGAGAGAGGGAAGATTGTGAAAATTAAAGAGAGAGGGTGAGAAAGGGTTTTGAGTGAGGCCGTAGCCACCTAGACAATGTATAATGCCGATTTCTACCCCTGTCGAATGACTGCTGCTGCTGCTGCTGCTGCTGCTGCTGCTGCTGCAATGGGGATTGCTCTTTTGGAGTGTGCCGAGACATAAGGAAATAAGAGATTCCGAGGCACGAGTTTTATGACATGGTTGCATAGGTCAGGGAAGGTTTTTAGTGTGGTGGGGGACAATGAGTTAGACTTGGAACGTGTTTTTCAGTACACTGAGAAAAATGGTTAGTAAAACCAACTACTTCGGTTTGTAAAATATGCCTCTGCTATTTTATTAGTTAGCACAACAATTTTTTTTGTTGGTGTTACTACCCAAGTTCTTGTGATAACAATTGAGATAGTAAGACCAACAAAAAAAATTGTTGTGCTAACTAATAAAATCGCTGAGGCATATTTTACAAACCGAAGTAGTGGGTTTTACTAACCATCTTTTTCAGCGTAAAAAATAGATTGTCAAGTTAGTCTATAAATTAATGATTTCTATTTGCAATTATATTTTACTAATGTTCTTCTTGCTTTATAAAATAAAAAACATAGGAAGGTAGGAGAAAAAAATAGAAAGGCAGAGGAAAAAATCTGCCGACTTCGTGGGCACCATCTCATCGCGCGCTTCGCTTACAAATTTGAGCGCGATTTGATGCTGACGCTTCGCGCTCGGTCTTATGTTCTTCGTGTAGATTCAAGTTTATTTCTCGTAATTTGATACTGAAACTTAAGTCAATTTTATTATTTTGAGTAAAATTCAGAAGTGTAGAGTAAAGTATGAAAGCGTGCATTAAGGGGCACAACTAGTTTGAAATTTTGAAAATTTCGATTTTTTTTTTCGCATTTTTCAACAGCCCAGCAGGCGCTTTTCGAAGAAGAGGAAGGTGAATTGTATGGGCCTGGGATATCAGATAAGCTCTAGGTATGATATTTAAAAATTTATAACAATGAAATCAGTACTCTTATCTTTAAACGCGTTTTTCTCAAAACTACATTTTTCAAATTTGCTGCAGCTGTAACTCGATAACAAATCATCCGATCGACTTGGGTCTTTTTTTAGCATATTGTGTATTTGTTTTTCCATAGAATGACCCTCCAGTTTTATGATTGGATAAAAAATATAATTTTGTCAGGCCAAAAACATTAAGATTTTTGAGCAAATTTTGTTTTATTTTTCAAAAATCGGCCATTTTGTTGAATTTTAATTTTTTTTTACAATCGAGGGTCATTCTATAGGGAATATATTCTAGTTTAATAAAATTTTTGTTTTTTTTTTATTTCAGGCACTGTGAAGGCTACAATCACTGCAACAGTGGGAGAACTTATTTTTTGAAAGACTCAGGAGATGGTGGATAACTTGCTGAAAATCGAATATTTTCATTTGAAAACATTAATTTGTATTCATTATTTATGCACAAATATATCTGCAAAATTTTAAAACATTCGATGCAATACTTTTTTTTATTTAAATTCACAAAAATCACCTTTTTTCAGGTGGTCAAACTAGTTGTGCTCCTTAAAGATTTCTAAAAATATATATTACTACTCGTAGTATAATTATAAAAATCAAATCTTTTATTCAATCACAAAATACTAGATCTTTCCGTTTATTGTACTCTACGCTTCACTCGAGAGTTGAGTAAACCGTGAGTCGCCAGACTTGTTCCTCCAGCTATATCTATTCACGCAGGGACGAATGAAAGTAATATGCGCCTTGGGCATACATAAAAGCTTTCTAATTTCAGAAAAGTGTTGAGTTTTCAGCATACTGATATTCCACGTTATTATATTTAATATTCGAAACCAATTATAGACATAAAAATACAATTATAGTTTATTTTAGCACACGGAGAAAAAAATCGTGTAAATTCAAAATGGAGCTCCGTTTTGTATGGCGACCGATTTGAATTAGCATGGCACCGTGTTGCTGTAACACGGAACTGTTGATTTCGATTGTGTTGATTGATTTTAAATTTTCAGTAAAATGCTTGAATAGCAAAGAAAAAGGGGGGATACCAAAGAAAAAGGGTTAAATCTGGAAGAAAAAAGAGGGATGAATAAGAAAAATAGTTGAATAGAAAAGAAAAAAGGGGGATGCCAAAGAAAAAGGGTTAGATCTAATAGAAAAAGGGAGATGCAAAAAAAAGGGTATATATGTAATGTAAGCATTAAACTATTTTGTTCAACGAATCAAAATTTTCAATTGGATTATAAATTTCAGATAATTGAAGAAAAATAATCAGCTCAGAATCGTTCCTATTCAAAAAGAAACACAGAAATATCCATGTTTAGAATGAGAACATTTTCATCATCATCGCTGTTTTAAATCCCGAGAAAAAAGTATATTGAATCTAACCATATTATTTGAATAAAACAAATTATTTGGTCGATCTCACCAAATTTTGCTTAGATTGAACAAAAATTTTCTGAGTGTAAAAAATAAAACTCTTAGTGCATTGGGGAGCTTTCTGAAGCCATTGAAGAATTAGTAAAATAATTCAAATTGTTAAATAGAATCAATCTTTGGGCGAATTAGATTTTTATGAAGTGAAGGATGAAGTTGAATTTTTTATCGTAAAATACGTAATACCAGAGTCCAACAAAAATCCTTGTTTTGTCGTAAATAAAGCTTTTAAATAAATAACACAGTGTTGCAATACTTCATTCATTGCACAAAAACAAATGAAAGCAAATAAATCATATAATTTATTATTAACATAATTCCACATTTTCAACTTGAAAGAAAATTTGAATTCTTGATTCAAGTGTTGAAAACATTTCCGATAATCAAGTATTGTACTCAAATTAAATATTCAATTTTTAACGCTTTTGGCATTAAATTTGTCTTCATTTGTATCTTTTGTACATGGAATGCTGTAAAAATTTAAAATGATTTAAAGTTAATGAGTCAAAATTTATACGCGGACAAAAATGGAAATAAGGAAATCAGAATTGATTATTGACATTTTTGTAAAAAAATGTTACGTTTGGTTTTTTTCAACTGATTGCCCAATAAACAGAAGAGAGTATATGACAAAGATTGGGAATGATTACTGGAATTCAGTAATCATTGCCAATCTATGTCATACACTCTGTTCTGTTTATCAATTTGTTCATAATCAATCCCTATTCCTTTATTTTCATTTTTCTCCGTATACTGTTACAAATTTAAATGATTTACAAATACTCTCAAAGAATAAAACATATTTTGACTTCAATTTATTTTTTATAATTGAAATTAGGCACATTTTACTAGAAAATTAATTAGTTTGATGGCGAATACACCGTTCTAGAAATAAGTGAAAATTACCCAATTTTCTCTTTCAATTCATAAGTTCTATACGTTTTCGAAACGATACAATAGAAATTCAAAAGGTATTCTGTCAGTATCTCTAGAATTCAAAATGGACTAAACGAAAATTAAATTCCCGGGAAATCAATACAGAAATTACAAAACACATTGATCAAATGACAGGAAAATTTTACTGGAATACGTATTGCAAAGAATTCACACTAATTTGCAAAAAATATTCCAGATAAAATCATTTATTTTGTTCATAGCTTATATATTTTTGTCAAAAATACAATAAATTTTGTTGAAATTTCATTAGCTTTGGTTGAAAATTCACTCAACTACATTAATTGTAAGGAACTTTAACTACATTATGCTTTGTGGTTGAAAACTAATTGTTTCAGTTGGAAATTCATTAAATTTTGTTAAAATTTCATTAAGCCACAATAATTGTATGAAGCTTTAACTAAATTAGTTGCAGTTTTTCTAACAATGTATATATAAAAACGATTTTCGTACTGAAAATTCAATTTGTTCACATTGCCATTGAGATAAGTTAGGTACAAATAAAAATAATTAATATAATAATTCTTCTGACCTCTTTCTGAATTAAATTTTCGTATCTGTATAAAATATTTATAGATGTGATATTTTCCTTCAACTTTCAAAAAGCCATCCTTATGAAAAAGGCTCTTAGATAGATATGATGAGAATAACAAAGTATGTCGGAAGCAAGCTTTTCAATACTTCAAGCATAATGAAGCTTTGTTTTAGAACTTCTATTGACTACATTCCAAGGCCCTTAGGAATTACAAAACAAGCAGAAATTATGAAAATAATTATTATCTGATTATGAATAAAGTTTTTAGCATCAAATTAGTATAATACCCAATGTTAAAAAACATAATTTTTCATTACGCAATAACTTAGTTTAAATTTTTTTAATAACAAGCAATTATGTGATTTAGATTTAAAATAATTCTCACCAGGGGTTAAAAGATAGAGAAAAATTGCTAAGAAATGCAGTTTTCTCTTATACTTTTTATTTTTAGAAAATTAATGCAACGATGCACTTTTGTGTTTCTAATGTAGATGAACATCGTTGTTTCACATTGAGGTCATATTACTACCGCGTGAACAAGAAATGATCAGCGATTTTACGCTAACAAGACAATAGAGAATTCTTTGAGTGAACATTAACTTGGATTCCCTGCATGCACCCGACAAACTGACACGCTAACTAAGATCTTTACAATTTTGAAAGAAAAATGGTAAACGTACAATATAATATTTGAGTCCAATTTGATCAATTCGATTAGTGAGAAAAATTTCATACATTCCTTTGGTTAGTGCATCTGATATTTATTAAATCCTATCAAATATAAAACTTTATTTTTATCTCTCGAGTGCCATAAGTGCATATGACATAAGCTGTAAACTTTTTATAGGGAAAGAGAAGTAAAAATCCAATTAAATAATTAGAAACTCTCGTCGTAAATCATAAAATGCAACAAGTCTTTTTTTATTACTTTTTGAAATAGAATAAATCCAATTCAACTTTGTCGAAGCAGTCTAAATTTTTTTTGTCCTGAACCCCAATAAAATTAATTGAACTGACGAATTCAAAAAGTAAATATTTCACGAATTCAAAAATAAGAACACTGAAAACTTAGAAATTCTATTTCTTAAAATATCATAGTTATGATTTCTGAATGAAAAATTTTACTTTCTCTTTTCAGAGACCATTTACTCCATCAGAGCCAAAAAAAAAAATCAGCTTTTTATGCTCTCGTTCAGCCTGCCACAAGTTTATCTAGGTCAGATGACTAGAGAAATCCTTCACTAAAATATAAACTATAGGAAACCTTGAATAGTTTCCTACAGGGAAAATCAGTTTTCCTATATCCTCGGACAGAACGTGTTTCAGAGACATTGTCGAAGTTCTCAATGATGGAAAAGACGTTTGTCAGCATGACCTGGTTAAGGCCACGGTCGATGGAACCAAGAACATCTGCTTCGTATGCACTACAGGTGATTTACTAATCCGACGAATTTCAATTACAGTTCTGAAATTTCGGATACCTATTTTTTATTCCAGGATAAGTCGATGAAGTTTCGTACCAGAACTAGTCAAAGTTCTCTCAACTTCCCTAAAAAATAAAAAACAATGATTTTATTATTTCACCATCACTGAATTATACGAAATCTTAATCAATTTTCAACTAAAGAATAATTATTTATTAGTTTGATGATCTTATCTTTGATATTTCTTGTCACATCCTGGTTTAAGGCGTTTTGAAAAAAATACTTTGTATTTTTTATTTGCTGGTCTAACTAATCTTAGAATTACTCCCTCTGATCTAGCATATAATTAAGGCATTAATTAGCGCATAATTGATGGAAGTACTGAAGCGCGTTTATTCTATGGTGCTTCTATCCCGTCCCGACCTAGTCTAGATTTATCTACTCGGAGCTCTGCTTTCTTTGATGTTTTAACCTCCATTAAGTTCTTCTTTCCACCAAGCAATTTTTCACAATTTCTATTTTTCCTCCGTCACAAATTTTAATTTTAATCTCTCAATAAACATTTTCAAGTGCTTTTATATTTATATTGAATAATAGATAATTAATACAATAATTTCTCGATTCTAAACCCTCATGAGTTGAAAAGTGCAAAAAATAGTAATAAAGATAGTCACTTAAATCAACAAAAACAAATTTTTGTCATTTTTGATTGTTAAAAAATATTTCATGCCATTAAAAAAATTGTTTCCAGTAATTAACACGTGAAACTCAGAAATATATACACCGTCATCTAAAATATAAATTAAAAGCAAAATATATCTACAATGACGTAAAAATTATAATTTGCTTTCAAAGTTTGTAATTTTTTTTGTGAATTGTCCTTTACTTTTCTACAATATATTAACATTTTTTAAAATCATTCCCATAGGAAATTATTATAACATATAGAGAATTGCAAAAGACTTTACAAATCATTGCAACTTTTTTTATGAATTAAATAAATTACAAAATTTAACTAGGCATAAAAGACTTACAAACATTACAAGTATCATATTCTTGTGCGTTACTATAAATCATAATATTTGATTGCAAAATACATTCCTACACGAGAAGTTAGAGCAATGAAATGAGATCGCAAGATTTTAGCTCAATGTAATATGGGAAAAAAGATTGAGATTGAAATTTTTTTATTAAAAATTTGAAAAACTCCAGGTGAACAGAAAAACCCCGTCATTTCCCCGTATTTCCTAGTCTTCAAAAATTTCCGGCTTTGCTGGTTTCCTACAGTTCAGTGATCACCCTAAAGTAGGAAGAGTAACAAAAATTGGTTTTGCAGTCTAGAGTAACTTATGCGGAAAATTTTATAGCAAAAAGTATTGCAGAGGGACATCATCCCCTTTAGTAATGGTCCAGACAGACGAGCCTGAGGGCCACCCTCTATCACTCCAGTCATCGCCATAGCAACCCCTATCAACCAGCCTAATCCAACTAGTGCCGCCCTTTCGTCTTGCTCTTCGCAAGTTTACTTATTTTTCTTCGTTCAAAGCCCTTCAAAAGATCCCATCAGTCTCCTTCAGTATCATTAGAATCTTCAATTTCTTCTCAACCCAAGACACGTCTCATACATCTAGAAATATTATTTCATCCAGAATATCTCTCGTGAAACCTAGAAGAGGAAGATGTAGAAAAAAATGCGCTTAATATGTTTCAAATGACCATCAATTAATAAAACTGTTCTTATTCCAATACATAGAAACGTATAGAATTTTTATGTAGGGAAGAGAGCAATGTAGGAAATTTTTATTTCAACTAGCGTGTCATAAAGTGGATTTTATTACCCCATGCAGGGCAAAAAAATTCACTTTCTGACTCCCTAACAGAAAAAAAAATCGTGTGCGACACGGGAAAAATATTTATTTTCCTCTAGTTGCACAATATACTATTACTTGCAGTAAAGTATGACTGAACCCTAATGGAAATGTGTTTTTACCATAAAATGCAATAAATTGTAAATATATGACAAGTCAGTAATTTCACAGGTAGCACCGGTTACAGTCATTTCCGAATAGTTGTAATTGATAAGTTTAGTCTAATATAGTCTCCACTAAGTAGGTATAAGTAATTGTATATTGATCATAATGATAAATATATACATTTTTTTGTGAATATTTGTAAATATTTTTTAAATTTGGTAAAATACAAATGACTTGAAAAATTATTATATTATTATTAACTTGTGATTATAATACTTTCTAAATTATTTAATACTGTTCAAATCTAACAAACATTTTAGTTTCTTCTAAATTTTGTTGTAATTTTCTACAACTTATAATATTTTTTTACAAAAGGTATAAATGATTGGAAGTTGTAGCCAATAACGATAAAATTAACAAGAAACTAAAAGATATGAAATTCACAATTTGTAAAAGTTTGTAATAACTCGTGAAATTTGGACAAACTACTCAAATTCTAACAAAAATGTAGTTTTTCCTGAAATTTTTTGTAATTTCCTACATCCTATAACAATTTTCTACAAAAAGATACAAATAAATTTGAAAAAATGGTTATAAGTTATAAAAAATAAAGAAATTTTCAAAGAATTTACAGAAGACTACAGTTATTCTCATAGAATGTTAACAGGTTATCAAAATTACACAAAGTAATTACTCTACACTAAAGAGCTTATTGAACCAGATGGAAATTACATTAACGTGGCAATAATATGACTGAACCTAGTTGAATCAGATACAAATTTCTATTTATATTTGATTATTTTTTTACGATTGTAGAAACACATTTCATTCGGGAAAATACCATAAAATAACTATATCATAAAAATATATAATAAAACGGAAAGAAATTGTTGTTTGATAAGAATATAAAATGCTATCCTGTCGTTAATCTCGTCAGTTCAGTCAGCGAAGCGAATGATTAAGAACATCCTGACATTATTCATAATTTTCGGGTCTATTAGATATAAGCGGAATAAATTGAAGATGATATTTCAGTATGCCAAGTCATGTTTACAACTTTTTAGTCGTTGATTTTTCTCTTCAAAGTGAATGTGGCTCGAGCTGTGCCTACCAAGTAAAAACAAAAATTAATGTGTGAATTGATAATTTGTGTTAAAATTAATTAAAGGTGAAATGATTCAATTGATTGCAAGAGTGGTATGGCTATGGACATTTTTGGTGTTGTTAATTAAGTCTCAAAGTATCAATACATTGATGCTTCCGAAGCAGGAAATTTCTACAACCGAAACGGAAAGCAATACAGTTTATATGTGGTCCACTACTAGTTCACCGGAAATTATGCAAACATTTCCAACTGTGCAAACAGTTGCAACTCGTCCACCAATAGCTTCCGATCTTTATTTTTCTGGTATGTCGTTATAAAAAATTTCATTTTTAATAGAAACGTCCATTTTGATAAAAAAAAGTTATTCAATATGATTTCAGAAATTATGCAACCCCAGGTGGACCAGTTTCGGAGTGAAAATTTTCCTTATATTTATGATGCAGAAACTAGTTATGGATATCCTGTATATCCCCAAAATCCTGAACACTCTGTAGGACCGACGACGAAACATTTTGTGGTAGTAAGTTTTATTGGCTTATTGCTCCTCTTCGCTATAATTCAAAATTCAATTCTATCAGTAAAAAGAAAAGAGGGTTTGCTGGACGTCCTGTCTAGAAGGAAGAGAGATCTTATTGATTCAAGGGATTTAGTTCCAATGGTTAGTAGGAAAATCTGAAAAAGTTAATTATATTTTTATTTCTGAACAATAAAATCTTTTTAATACAAAAGCTAATTTTACAGTCTCCAGAGCAAGAATACATTTTGAACGATGACGCAAGGTTGCGTTGTATCCAGAGAACAGTTTGTTCAGAAAATAGGAAGCTCTTCAAAGACTTGGGATTCATTGGAAAAATAGTAGCAAAATATTTAATGTAAGTTTTCATAGACTTGATTAGATGATAATTTACAAATAGTTTGTTTGAGTCTAAAACATAACAAAAATTTCAGGGTTAGTATAAAAGAATCTTTGGATGAATCTTCAGGTTGGAACCGCCTCGTGGAAGACGCTGGATCTGCTGGACTTCGTGGTGAAGAATGTAACGTTCTTTACAGAGGATGCAATTTTCCTTCGTCACCATATGTTTCCAAAATGAATCATCTGAATCCAAATGATAATGATGATGATCAGGTCAAGCCAGAGCTCAACAATTGACGAAATCTGTAATTGATCTTAACACTTAATATAAAATTGAAAAGTACCAATTGTAGTGACTCCAAAATATTTAAGAAATAAAGAAATAGACAAAATAAGAAGGGACGAGTGTGTCTAGGAAATCACTTGAGAAACATTAATTACTATTTGAAATAGCGTTACTACTGTTACTCAATATACATTCGAAGAGAAAGTCTTTACCTCTTCAGAAAAAATTATTTCAAATTAACTCTTTACAAATGATCGAATTTCAATCACTAAACAGCAATTAATTATTACTAAAAAAAAAAAATACATTTAACAAATTTTTAATTTCCCTCTTAAAGTACCTATGTATCAAGCAACAGTATGATTGATTTCCGAAGTGGTAACGAGTAATTTTTTTTTCGAATCAAGACAGCGTTCGATTTTCTTTAAATATAAAAATACCTAAAAAAAAATGGAAGGGGTCACTATCAAGTTCACGAATAAAAATCTAGATTGTTAATGGTTTTCAATTTTAATTACAATACGCTGCGTGTTGCCTTTTTGTTTACCCGCTACAAACATTGACATCCAGCCTGAACTATTTCAGACAGCAGCCAGTCCTACACTCAACTCGTCTCACAAAGTCTGAGATATTCGTAATCATACATTTTTACTATGTATATACAAAAATACCAAATGACCAACAGAATAGAGATGTACTGGAGACAACTGAATCCTGTAGTGTATCTTGTTGTATTTCTTTAAAGTTTAAACTAATATAACACTATCATTATTATCGTTAACATTAAGGCATTACATATTTATAAACTCCTCGCCTCTCGTCGCTATACAGCAATACCACGCTAACTCGTAGACTTAAATAATAGACGTGAGATCGCTCGTTGCAATAGTCCAGGCTTAACACAAAAGTGACAAAAAATACATACACGACAGACCGGAAACGGCGCTAATCGAGTCAGTCTGTTTTTCCCCTCTTAAAAATCACTTCATTCGACACTTAAAAATCGAAACTCGTCATTAAAAATGTTTTTTTCAAAAATAAGTGAAACGCAAGCCTGCGTTTAAAAACTGTACTACTCCAAGTTTATTTATCTCTCCAGAGAAAAAATATCCTCGACTCGCTTAGCGCCAAAGCGCGCATATTTTCAGATCACTCTCATACGCTTAGTTAATCGCCTATGATAATCGCAATATAAATTAAATTAGATGCATTTCTCTAAGCATCGCAGTTACGCAGGCGAAATAATGCCGAATTCAATACAATTCGCTGACCCTTGTCCGCGTATCTGCTCGATATAGTTTTCGTCATTGCTATTAAAAAAAAAAATAATAATAAAAAAACAAACTTGAAAAAATTTATAAGAAAAAATCTAGAAAAGTACGATAAATTGATCTTTATAAGCATCCTCTCTTAAAAACACGACACATTCGTAAAATACTGAAATTAAAATCTGAACAAAACTTAAAATCACATACATCACAAGAAAATGAAAAAGATACTTAAACGTATCGACTTGAATAAATTTCACCTCCGTGGAATCGTTTTCTTAACTGAAAGTTATCACTTCGTCAAAGCATAACAGCGATTAAAAAGCGTTTTTGCAAATCTAAAAAAGAAATGAACAAAAACTACAACGAAACAAAATTCTTTGAAATGATATCTTTTCAAATTAAACAACTGTACCCGAAATTTCTCCTGGTCCTGGGGAAACGGATTCAGTATCGGGGGCAGCTTCAATTTTGAGTCTCAGTAGTATGCGATTAGGTATCTTTAAAAAAAGTATTACTATTTACAAGCCCCAGAAACACTGGCCTTACCCGCGTTCGAGTCGAAATTACTTTATCGCATTCCATTGCGTAAGTTTTGAGATTCCATGCATCCTCGGTTCGACCGATAATGGCACTGTCCTCGTCAATAGAAACTTTTTCGTTAAACCAGAAACCTAAATTGATAAGCAATTTGGAACCGATTAAAAAATCAAGTGATATTTTTGTTCAAAATGAAAAACAAGCTTCTTATATCAGAATAGATACAATAGAATTCCTACATTAAATAGATTTTAAGGAATTTAGAAACTAGAATCAAAAGAGCAACAAACGATTTGATAATTTCGATTGCACATAGAAGAGTTCATTTAGACAAAAATATCATTCTCGGAGTTTCTAAGGAAAAAGCGCGGTCGAAGCACCGGGAAGCTCGAAGATCGAACATGGTAGATGTAAGAGAATTCAGTCGTCGCAAATAGAGCTATCTAATGACTTGAAGGGGAAGGATCGCGCGAGACAAGAGAGAGACCTAAGAGGCACCAGAAGATTTCGGATTCGATAGACTCTCAGTGCCAGCAAAATCACTTGTCATCTTCTTACTCTTTTTTTCCGTTATATTTCTTAGTTCTCAGGACACTAAAAGTCATAGGAAAGTCCAGCGGATTTGTCAGTTTTACCGAAACAAAAAGATCGTGGAGTAGTCGATCGAACCTTCCGTTTAAAACGGATCCACATAATGCAGACTAACACGATAATCGATTAGACTATCAATTGATATAATATTATTATTAATATTATCAATAATAATATGTACAACATTCTAAATCTATTTGTCCTGTCTTCATGCTCGGTACGTGATACAAGTCGGGAAATTATAAAACAGTAGGGTATGCTTTTTCCTCAAATGTGTTTCAAGAACGCACATCTTTGCATTAACGTCGTAATCTTTGTTGGTTTCAAACTCGTCTTAGTAAAATTATCGCAATATTTCGCGTGATAAAATTCCCTCCTATTATATATATATATATATTTAAAAAAAAATTCCAATTAAAAATGCGCCTTGTGCGTACTTTGCGAAAAGAGAACGTGCGTAAAACGATTACCGATTTACAGGAATCTTGTCTTCGAAAAACGATGAGAAATGTGATTAACTGGCAGCTCGTGTAACTTTAAAGACGCACATATTTTTCGCTGAGTCGCGTATTGTTTGTAGTCTTTGCGATTTGCAGTATCGTACATTTTTCTCTCTCTTTCTCTCGCTGTATCTCGCACGCGCATAGTATTCTCTCTCTTTCTCTCGGTTTATGATACTCACACACCACTATACTTTGTAAGACCTAGCATGCTTAGAAAATACTTGAAAAACGAGTCTATTGGAAGGTGGCTTTTCGGCTGGCTTTCTTCACTATACACACTTTTCTTGTAATCAATTATAATCTTCCTTCCTGAAGATTTTGCTTCTCGCCCTGGCTCGTTAACTTGCTTCATTTGTTTTCTTTCGTGTCTGTTTCACCGCCTCGTAATGCCGGACTAGAGCGAACTAAAAACCCAGCTCAGAGATCCGAGATGTGCAGCCTCCAGGCTCGACTAAGTCTAACTTTTTTTTTTACTGGCCAACCGTGAAGCGCTGCGTGAAACGCCGCGTGTCTTCGTCGACGAAATTTCAAAAGCTCGAGTCCCGCTTTTCTCTCTATACGTCCTATATTCACGCTGTTTTCTCGATTATACGCAAACTTCAACAAAGTGAAAATTAAAGAAAAACATGGAATGCGTGCCGATGCGGGTTGCAGACTTGGCTGGTATAACAATTAATAAAGACTCTGCGATTTTTATCGCGTCGACAACATAAAACAACAAATATTATCTAATAATTTGCTAGTCTCAGATTTCGTCAAAGCATCGTCTTGACATAATAACAATGCTGCGAAATCGTTGAGAGTCGACGGTGACACGCGGCTATCAGTAGACTGTGCTCGATGGCATGCGAGGGGTTCGGCGGGATCCCTGTGCGTTATAGTGATAACGATATCGCGTTGTGATAGTTATAGAAGTGATCGCAGTTTTTCTGGCAGCTCAAAGGGGGCCACTAGGTGGTTACCTCCTGTCTCGATACAAGAGATAAGTCTTCATCGCCTGAGGCAGATTCAGCTCGTTTAACCTTTCATCCAAATGGCGTTTTCCGATCCGTTGCCGAATCACTCTTCGACAAAGGTCCATCAAAGGCAAAGGCTCAGCTGTTAAAGAAAAATCAAAATAATTAATAAATTGAATAATTAAAAAGGCAGCAAGTAAGTTCCAGAATAAAAGATAACTTACGGTCAAGGCCTCCGATGTATTTCATAGTTATTTCACAGTGTCCCCATACTGCAGACACAATAGGATGCAATTTCATTCCTTTCAGGCCTCTAAATGCTACTCCAAGGTACTGACCGTCGACTACAAAAGCTAACGTTCCTTCGTCCATATCCAAGACCACTGAAAGACAATTTCTAACATTAATACTTCCAAGAAAATAAAGATACACATTTTTTATTATCATGTATATTTCTTGAATAACTTAAAAAAAATTCACATGAAAAATAAAACTAGTGGCCACTTTAATTAATAAAAAAATTTCTTGATAATTAAAAAAAATCTTTGATGAGTAATATTTATACAATGGACTTTTTGCAGAAATTTGTAATTACTTGTTATATTTTAAAAAACTGTTTCAATTCAAGTGAAGAGTTACAATTTCATGTAATTTTTTATAGAAATGAAACAGTTTCACCAAATCCAAAACATAATTATTAATTTTTACAATAAAATACTACAAATTGCAATAATTCTATGTGTAAAAAATGTCAATACAAAATTTCTATAATTTTATTTCCTTTTTAAATTTCTAATTAATCGAATTTCATTGAAATATTTTTATCAAACTACTTTAATTTTAGAAATATTTTTGAAGCATTTAAAACGTTTCTTATTCAAAATTTTGATGATTTCTAGTCAAGAAGATTCTTTATTATATCCTAAACCAGTGGCTACTTTGGAAATAAAAACTATTCAACTTACCTAAAAATTTGTCAGGAACGATAAAAGACTCGTCGGGTTTGAGGAGGGCGGGGTACGTGACCCCATTATTATTTTTGGAATCGTGATAAAGTTTATTTCTACCAAGGTCCCATCCCCAACTTAGTTCGTTGTTACCAACGAGACTTTGATAGCCGACGCTGTGAAGAGGTGCGTCTGCCGTCGCGACGCCAACAACTGCGTGTGTTCCACGTTGCCTCGTGCTCCAGTGTAATTCCCATACATGCATACCCTTCGTGTAACCAACCTTCCCCCGTATGCAGTCAGTACTTTGTGCTACAGGGTGTCGATGGAAGGTCAACTTATCATCCTCCTACAAAAAAAATATTAAGTTAGAAAACTAAAATTAAATTAAAATTGAAGATATATGTTGATGTTGGTAATTGGCTTTAGGGTCCAAGGTTGATAAAAACTCAGAGTTTTACATAATCAGACGTTTCGGCTCTGATCGGAGCCCTCATCAGTGATTTATTCAAATCTAAAAATACAGAAAAAGGTTTTGCTAACATAGGATATTTTGTATAAAAAATTTTTTGTAAAAATTTTTAACAAGTAATTATCATTATGTTTTTACATGTAGGTAAATAAATTTTGATATTACTTTGAGGTAAATATTTCATTCACATAACCTAACAAACTAGATACCAGAAAGCATTTTTTGGACGGTTGGAATTAAGTGTCTAAATATAAAAAATATTTTTAATTGACATTCGTGCATGGAATTGTAGATTGAAATTTTTGTGGTGTAGTTTTTAATACAATATATATACATGCATACATAAACAACTACACACACACACACACACACACATACATTGAGTCCAGAATATGAATATTAAATTAAAAAACTAATTATTTCACAGAGTATAGTGGAACGAATCAAGAGCTTACTACTATACGCTGATCGCATCTCTAATAAAAAAAAACTTGGAAATCCGTTGAGAATTAGTAGGTTGTAGATTAATTTAAATAGAATATTTTCGATGCGCCCCATTGTGCAGCAATTTAGTACTTCAATTTTATAGGAAAAATTGGTCAAATGGAGAATTTTTTCTGTATAAATATCTAGAGTTAAAAAATATTAATAAATGTATTCTTTTCTACATCTCCACATACGTGCGCATCTGGGTAACCAAAATTGGTTTAATATAGGATCCTTCGCAACTTTATAAGTATACAGGGATAACTACACAATATTTTAGGATCTGTGATGTAATTTCTAGAAAATTAATCTGACTTGAGATTGATAAAATCTTAAGAAGAGAAAAAGAAATGTTGTGTAAGCAAGAGCGAATACGCCTTGCACTCACCTAATTTTTAATTCCAAAATTGTGTTAAGATACAAGATATCAGCCTAACTTGATTAAATGTTTCAGGCCGGTTTATTCAAACTTCTGATAAGTTCCAGATAAATTTATCACATGTTGAATCTTATGAGACACATTTATCTGGAACTTATCAGAAGGGGGATCAACTGGCCCCTCAGGATGGTAGCAATTAAATCTAAAAGTAAGTCAGGAGCATTGTTGCAAAGTTACGAGTAACTTCAGATTTTGTACGTAATTTACCATGTAAATTTGGCAAAAAATTAATATAATATACTTAAGGCAACTTACATTCGAAACCGTGGCCAGGAGTATATAATCGAGTGCTAACTTAACTTCTATTTGCACATAGAATTAAATTTTTTTTAAAGGTTAAAAAAGCTCTCTGGTTACGAACATTGTAGGTGTTTTTGAAAACCGCATCACTTTGAATAAATTTTTCGCATTTTATATAATAAATTTTATAAATTAAAATAGTGAATTCATAGAATTTTTTATACTTTTTCTTTATCAAATAAAAATAAAACTGTATAATAATAATTCACTATTAAGAGATCATATATGGAGACACAACATGAAGTGAAAAATAAAACCTTTTTCATTATTTACGTACCCTAAAGCCACAAAGGAAAACATTTCCAAATAAATCTAAGATTAGAAAAACTGGTTTATCACTTCAGACTGTAATCGCGACCTTGTCAGCCAAAAATATTCAGAAAAAAATAAAAACTTTTATAATTCCAGTCGGTGAAGAAAAGTATATACAAATAGAAGGATACAAATGAGGACTATTAAAAAGAAATTTCCTGTGATTAGTTATTTTACTAATAAAAATTGTTATAAACAATAGGCACCAGATAATCCAAGCGTTACCCAAGAAAATAATGATCAATGAAGAAAACAAACGTATTAAAAAATCTATCGAAAGAACTTCTGAAGTTGTAGTCTGCGAGAAAAGGTAGATTCAATACTGATTTGGATGTTTTGAAAGATAATGTAATTCAATAATCTAATTGTAAAGGATCCTACATAGAAAAACATCTGGGCTTTGGTGCAGGTTTATACAAACGGACCTATTTAGGGATTCACAATAGGATAAATTACATTCTTAGATGTCAAAATTCTATACAGTTTTACAAGAAAAACGAAATTAATACAAGTTAGTATTAGTTGCCTCAACCATTTAATTATTTGAAGCAACTATTTAATTTGTTAAACTACCAATTTGAGTAGTTATATCAAAAAATTAAATTGTTGTGGCAACTAACACAAACTTGTAAAAAAAAGTAGCTGGCACTACTAACCTTTTTTAGTGAATTATTACTTTTATTAAGAGAAGGATAGTTAAGGTAGGTCAGAGATTGAATTTCAAAGGAATGGGAAAGCGAGACGTACCTTGACAAAAATATTTAAACTTCTGTCATCTGCGTTCCAACTGTGGTGTATTTGAGTTTCTCGAGAAGCGGGTGGCATGTCTAAAAGGACGTCCAGACGGGTGGGCCTAGAAAGGTCTTGAGCCAATTCCCTAGGGACGACTGGTTTGTACCCTACTGCTGCGCCGCCACCGACGCCTACGCCTCCCTGAGCTGCTGCTCCACTGTCGCGTGTCACGCTCTTCACGCTGCCTGCAAATTTATTTTAACGTTAATACAATAAATACTTCATAAAACAGATCAATTTGAAAAACAAATTTATTTTATTTTTTTCCTTACAACCCAATTTAGAAATCAAAATGGCGCTCTACCTGAATCCTGACAAAACCTTTCAGTTTTAAGTCACAAATTCATAAAATTATATACCTTTTGAACAAACTTTTAATTGCAAATCATTCGATTAATTTATTTCACGTTCAGAGAATTTCAAATGACATTTAAATTTAATTGAAATAAACTCTTGTAAATTTACAATTTTAACAAATAACCATTTAAATATTGAGATTAGAATAAACAAGAAACCTGACGAAATTTTCTCAAGGAATGTTTATTCAATTGAATTCATAAAAACACTGTTGTCAATTAAAATTTCTAAAATAGGACACACGGAGTAAATATGAAGGTCGTTAAGAAGGTTGCACTTTGCACTGTTGATAAACTTTCCTCTTCAAATCTACATAATAGACACTATTATTCGTACACGTGGCATTCACTACAAAATCACAAAGCCAAATTTTGTTTACTTTTTACAAAAAAATTGTATTTTGATATTTATTTATTTTAACTCTTTATCATTGCTCTCTCACCTCGTCTTTTACGAAAACTAGTTGAAATCGTTCTTCTTTTTCTTTTCAAATTCATACTGAAACTACACTAAGGGATACCAATGTTGATGTTACTCAATCAACCGAACAGGGGCGACTGATCTCAAGGACACCCTTTTGAACAGCACCTCCCTCCCCAGCTCCTTGAAACGATTCATATCTACCCAACCCCTCTCCTTTCTATACGAATTCAGGGGTTTTTTCTTGAAAGTTAACGATTTTCGGGAAAAGAGGTATCAAAGTAAACAGGCCTTTTTGGAAAAATTTTAGAATGGAATTTATTCAGAATTGATTTTACAATGAATTGTGAAAAGTTATTTGTTTACCGTTATCCAATATTGACACTTATCTTGTATTTGTATCGTTTGAATTATTTTGAAGTTAGAAATGTGAGTCATAAAATAGGCAGAAATTTAGGGACTGATTATCTGTGATGCAATATACCATAAATTGCTAAGTGTGAATCATAGAACACCTATTTGGGATTCAAAAAAATTTAGCAAATAAAAATATGTATTAAATACGAACCTAACCTAAAATTTAGATCATAAAGGCATTTTCGGCAATAAAAATTTGATGTAACTAATGTAAATTCCAGAAAAAAATTAATAATTAAACATGAATTTAGAAATTCTTTCGGGTCACCGACATTGAAGTATTTATATAAAAAAAAAAGCTTTTTTGAATTAAGAACTTTTAACCTAAAACTGGTGGAATGTAATTTTTCTGATACGAGTTTAGTATTTTTTCACTTTAAAATAACAATTTCTTTGCATAAAAATCTAAAACTAATTCTGTTTACCAAAAATGTAATATTGTATTTACCGATAGTACATATTTATAAATTAACACTCACTGATTGTAAGATTCAAAGTTTTTGTAGTATTCCACCTAATTTTTCAAGTCCAACCGAACAACTTGAAAAATAAATAAAATGTACGAAAATCGTAGAAAGGAAAGCTGTTAAACAGATGGAACTGGAAACAATATAAACTCATCCTATGGAAAACGGATCTTGTGCAAAATTTGAGGTTTTCGGATCCGTTGGCCGCTGTTGATTTGCTTAAACAGCTGTTCCTATCCCAAGATCCTCCGAAAGGACCGTGAGGATTTTCGAAGGTTCGTACCTACCAAGGCAACTGAGGTGCTAAATACTCCCAATCAAACCCAGGGTACTAGTTTTCACCCATCGTAGATCATAGACCGTAAATTTGCCGATAGACCATTATAATACAGCAGCTGAAGACGTGAACTATCGCAGTACTAGCAGATTAATGAAATTTCTCAGACCTCAAGACTTAAACGTTTCAGAACTTCAAGTACATATTTTTAATGTTGAGTTTAGAATATTCTATAATTAACATGTTTACAACTCCCTGTCGAAAGTGTCGGGATGGAATTCAATCCAAGCCAGTGCAAAATTTGTTTCCAAACCAATCCGAAAAAAGTTTTTTATCTCGTTCTATGAAAACCGGTTAAAAATCAATCTGACTCAATCTAATTAATTTCGGTTCAATCACAGACTTTAATTCGATGAATCTAAATCATTTGGACATCAGATTTATTTAGATTGGAAACTTGGCCCATACTTATTGGGTTGATCGAAGAGTTATAGGATTTTTTTAATCAATAAACTTTCATCGCCCTTTGATTCTCTAAATTTAAAAATTTAGTTTTGATGGAATATCGCAAAAAAAATTTCTAATCAAGCCAATTGAACTAGAATAAACAATTTAAATCAAGGATGAAAGATAGAAAATTACCTAAGCGGATAGCACGTGGATAGATCTGATTGATGATTTGTTTTTTCTTGATAAGAAACGAAATAAAAATACTTATATGAATGTATAGTTAGGATGAACTTGAATGAAATCTGAGCAACGTTCATCATATTAGTTCAGAGCTCTTAGCGATAAACGTTTCTCTTGATTAATGACATTCAATTCACATACTAAGCATTGCGTAGAACCGTAGGTGTTTCCTGGGCATATTGAGAGATGAGAGAACTAAACGAGAGTGAGCCAAGTGAGAAAAGACAAAGACAGAGAAGGGGAAAATGGCCTAAGGGGACATTAACGATTACCGTCCAATGACATAGGTCAGTGATTGGCTTAACTTGCCTATGGAACGAACACCACTAATAAAATTTAATAAAACAATCATTGACATCTTATGCTCACATAATAATATTAACAATCAAAGAATTTGCTTAAAAAGTTTATCGTTGTAACTTTGTCTGAATCGAGAATCAAATTATAATTTATTAGAGAGAAAAGGTCAAAAGATAAATTAATCATTAAAATTATATTTGTCGTTACAAATATTTTAATCAGGGTTCACAATGATGAAATTTGTTATTCGGGGAATTTTTTTTCAATCAAGGTAGTGATTGAATGTTAATAAATTAATTTTTTTAATGATAAAACTCGAATTGTATTAAAAAATAAAATTACATTCCATCGTTAGATTTTAAACTTTGTTGTTTTTTTTTAAACAAGAATGCAGAAAACTGAATATATCAGTTAATTATTAGATATTGTTTTTTATATGGCTAATTCAATAAAATTGAGACACGCATTTTTTATAATTTGTCCTATGGTTGTTTTTAAGGTGATTCATGAACAATTAAACAAAAATCCGGAAAAGGGGAAATTAGCAATAAAATTCTTAAATATAGAAACGTGCGGAGGGTTTTGGGAAAAGTTGATAGAATTATCAGTTAATTTTAACTAAGTTTGAACTTATGGTAGCACGAAGACTGCAATTGGTAGTGGAATAGTAATTAAAACTATGTAATGAATTGCAGTCAGGTAATCAGAGAAATCGAAATTCCAAACGATGTCAAAACTTGGCAATTCCTTTCCTTTCTAGACCCATTAGATTCCTTCTGTAAGTAGAAGCCAATTGAAATCGCTGCTGTTTCTTTGAATTTTCGAATTTCTCAGATTTAATTGTAATTTTCTACTCTAAATGTAGAAGAGATGGTTTAATTTATTAATTAATGCTTCATTAATAATGGTCAGCATTAATCGAAGAAGACCTTTATATAAAATGCCTCTTATAAAAGGAATGAAATGAAAGTTGATCCACACTTCCTGCGAGAAGAAAATTGATCTATAAATTTATTAAGAAATTTTTATATAGACTGGAATCGACAGTTTTGTTTATGGTGCGAATCTTGCATATCAATCTTTCTGTCAATCAAGTTCCATTCTCAAGAAAAATAAGAGACAAGATTAGTGATATATGATTTCAACATATCTTGAAAATCTTCTTTGAATGGATAAACGGTGTTTGATAGAAATCTGCTTCAAAACTAATAGAAAATACTTTCAATTGAAAAAATCAAAATCAATTCCTTAAGGTAGTTGATCCACGAAAATTAGACCTCAGGCAAAAATAGACAATTTTGCTTTTAAGAATAGCAATATTATTCAATATTTTTGAAGGGCTATTTTGGAAGAGAAAAAAATTAATTACCATGAAAAAAATTTGAAATACAGAAAAATAATTTTATTAATAAATTTTATTTTCGCCTCAACTTTTTTTCTTATCGCTACTTACCAAATTTTAAAAAATTATGCGATTTTAATAAATTACAAATCACTTTTTCAAGAAAAAGATTTCCTACAACTTAACCATTTCCAATTTTCGTAAATGAATAAATTATTATCAAATTCAGCAATTTGTTTATAAAAATTTTGTTTTGGAAAATTTTTTTATAATGGTTTCAGCCATTAAAGTATTTATTTTTAAAAACCAGAAACGGTGAAGTTGTGGGAAATCTTTTCTCTGAAAAAATGATTCATGATTTATTAGAATCGCATAATTTTTTAAAATTTGGTAAGAAGCGATAAGAAAAAAAGTTGGGTCAAAAATAAAATTTATTAAAAAAATTATTTTTCTGTTTTAAATTTTTTTCTTGCAAAATAATCTTTTCTCTTTCAAAATAGCAATTCAATAATAATATTGCTATTCTTGAAAGCAAAATTATCTATTTTTGCCTGAGGTCTAATTTTTGTGGGTGAAAACTACCTTAAACTTGCAAAAAGTGAAATTTGTTTTTAAGAAAAATAAAGTTTATTTCTTAAAAAATTTCTGACTTAAGTAGGAATTAAAGAAAAAAAAGTGAATCAGGGCTATTCTGAACTATTTCTGACACGATTCATTCCAGTCAAATCCGAGACTTCAATCCCAGTGAATTCGAACCAAGTTTCCAGCCCGAATCAATTCGAGCTGAGATTGATCTAAACCGAATTTCCAATCCGAATCAATCTGATATATTCCGATCACGGATCCATTCTGATTGATTCGGATTAATTCGAAATGAAATTTGAGATTCAGCCGATTTACGTGACACTAGATTCAAAACGTTTTTCGGATTGGTTTGAAGTGATTCAGAAACAGATTTCGCAATTTCTCGGATTGTATTCCTTTCCAAAATTTTGACCAGGATAACGTTTGTTGATGCCTCCCTTCTTTTTAGGTCATGCGTATAAGTTTTACTGTGTTTTTCTCTGCGCAGAACCTAACCAGATGTAAGGCAATAATGAACATTACTAGATAAGGTCCAGCGTTGCCAACGGTCGAGACAAAAAGTCAGGAGCTTTTTATCAGGAGACTTAACAAAAAATCAGGAGATTTATAAAAATGATGAATTATTCTTAAAATAATTAAAATACTGTTAAATAATATAATTTCATTATATAAAAGCAAAATGACATGAAATGAAGCATTTTTCAGTTGTAAACATCATTCTTTCACATTTTTCAACCAATGAGATCGCGGATTCGTCAGCCACCTTAAATTTTCTCGCGGGAAAATTTCAAATTCTCTTGACGCGAAAATGATTATTATTTTTGAAATAATAAGCAATGCAATTATACAATAATTTGGATAATTTTATTTCTTATTATACCTGCCATAACAAATTTTAAAGTTGATTTTACTTAAATTTTTTAAAAACGATTAGTGAATTTACATCACCTTTCTAAAAGATTGAAAAAAAAACATTCAAATTATATATACGATTTCAGATCTTTTTTATTTTTATCACAAAATTTTACAAGCGGCTACTACAACATCCATTATTTTAATTTTGATCAAAAAAAAAAACAAATTTAACTATAGCTTAACAGACCAATTTTTAGTCCAACAGGCTACGATGAGCACCCACGATGAGACATTATTCTGTCTTGGTATCTAAGAAACTTTGAAAGTATAAAACTATAAGATTACTAATTTTTTTTACCAACTCCAATATAAAATTTTTCGCAAACAATCCTCTATAGGCTCCTGTGCACTTTGCTCAAGTGCCGAAAAAAACCAGGAGACTTTAAAGAAAATCAGTATATCAGTAGCCACTCTCAAAAATCAGTAGCAATGGCAACGCTGATAAGGTCATACTTGTAAAGAAAACTTCCAAATGCTTATAAAAACTTGAAAACTTATTTTTAGCACAAAAAATGATTCAATTTTTCACTGAAAAATACATATTTTAGTACCAGACGAATCGATGATATGCTTAAGTACTGGACTGTTTGGTTTCATTTGGATTCGGCCTTAACTTTATGGGTCGAACGGTCTCTTGTCTGGAAGGGATAAAAAGAACCTTAAGAACCTGCTCACGGTCTACCTGAATCAAAGCAGGTAGAACTCGAGACTCCTCAAGACCTTGACCCCGGATAAGGCGAGTCAACCTTAAATCCTTTACGGTTTTACACGAATAAAATACCCGCCTTTGTGAACGGAACATGGCGAAATTTTATATCTTTACTTGCCAACTCGTAGTTTATTTTTTCAGGTACTACATTGTACTGCAAATAATCAAAAAAGTAATTTCTATTTTTCGAACTTCTCAGCTTTATCAAGTTTTATTTAAGGCCGTGGACTAACCGAACCACATCACTAGATTTTCACTTTGCCGCAATTTCAGTGTGTGTAAACTAATTTAGATTCAAAACGAGGTACTGAGTTGAAAATTTGTCAAATTTAATAAAATGGACTAAGATAGGTGGTCTGTCCGGTTATGTTTTATTTCACGAATTTTCAACTCGGTACCTCATTTTGCATGAAAATGGGGTTACACAAATAAAAAAGCTGGTAAGGTCGGGATCTAGTCACGTAATCCGGTTGGTCTACGGCCTTAGGGCCATGGATCAACTGATACAGCTGACTAAATCATTAAAATCAGTTTCCCTCAACATTTTCCACCAATAGTGAAGTTTTTCCACTGAAACTTTAGGACATAATAAAGGACATATTAGCGGATGGCTGAACAATTAAAAAAATTATAGTGTCGGTAAAACAAGAATTATTTGTTTTGATTGTTTAGAACTAATTGAATACAGCCATTCGCTAATATGTCCATTATCATGTCCTAAAGTTTTAGCTAAAAAAAATACATTGTTTACTTCCTTCAATTTTGATATTCATAGTTGATATCGTGCGTACCCAACCCTGAAAATGCTTAATTATGTTAGTCAGATCACAATCCCCATTTGAGGAGAATAGGGCAATAGATGAATAGGGGAACAGGATTCAACCAATTAGATAATTGCATGGATCTCAGTAGACGACCTCATTGACTGAATCCTGTTCCTCTGTTCATCTATTGCACTAATTCCCTCAAGCGTGCGATCAGGAGGAACACCTAGGTGTACTCTGGGTATTGCATCCATTTTCTTATGGGAAATAGACATAAGGAGACCAAAGTAGTGTAACCGAAAATGGAGGGATTTGAGTCGTAAGTTAATAGTTACAAAACTTTCCGAGTATGGTGCTAGTGCTACAGTGGCAGGAAATGGCCGCCGTTGTATAAACTTGCGCTATCCATGACGGTGGCCATTTTCTGTCACTGGAATACAAGCGCCATATTCAGGAAGACATAATACTTCAAAGCATTAATGAACTGACGAGAGAAAACTGCTCGCTTTTCATAAATTTAATTTAAATTACTTTGGTTTCCTTATGTCTATTTTGCATATAATTTCTATTCATGGAAAGAACACTTGTGTAAAAAGACAAAAATCCCAGAATGCACTCGGATGGTTCTTTTGAACGCACCCCGACATGGTACTGCGCCAAGGTTGTGCGGTTAGGCGTAACTCCAAGTTTTTTAGATAAAATACATGGTTGTTTACATCAAGTAAAATCCTTATTTTATGTACCTTATCCCCCACCCCAGAAAAAAGACACAGTCCAAAAAACTAGAGACGTGAAATACATGGTAAAACGTTGTTGAAATTTAAGTAAATTACCTAGCGTAATTTACCTACCCACCCCTGGACTGCGGCCACACTCTAATGGTGCATTTATACCTCTGTCTGCCTGACCGGTGCGGACAGAAAATACATAAGAGTAAAAGAGACAGACAGTGTAAAATTGGACAAAAAGAAAACGTCTGTCTTTTTTGCTCTTATATAAATGCACCATAATGCAATCTTAAGCGCGCAAGATTCAAATTTAGACATAAATTACGTATTTTACAGGTAATATTTCACGTAAGTGAACCTAAAAATACTCAGCTGAGGTTAAAAGTAATATTGTGGGGTTATGCGTAACTCGAGGTTTCTTACGTAAAATACGTATTTCACCTCCAACACAGGAAAAAAACTAGAGGCTAAACAATGTAAATAACCAAGTAAATTACGTGACGATCTCTGGTTGCCAGACTGATTGAACACCAAGCGCGGTAAATTTAAATTTAGATTTAATCAAATGAATAATTCCAGTGAAGAAAAGTAACTAACCTGATACTTTTTGGCCCATGTTCATGCCCCGGTGATGGAATCGGTGATGGGGATGGTGCCGGTGATGATGGAGATGGTGACGGTGTTCGTTGCACTGCTTGCTGACGGTCAGTTTGTTGTGTCTACTATGTCTTGTACCAGTTGTGGGGTGAGGATGATGATGATGGTGTCCGTGGATGTTTAGATGATGATGTCCGTTACTTGGTGGTACTGGTACACCTTCAGTTCCTCCGTTCCCCAGTCGCGGACTAACTCCCCTGGGGCTACTCCCTCTGGGGCTTCCCCCGCCGGGGCTACCCCCGCCCCCTCCTCCCCCGCCGCCGCCGCGGCTACGAATTCCTCGTAACAATCCGGTAGCACCCCCGGTTGCCCCGCTACCACGGTTACCGTCCCCGCTCACGCAACGTAGACTGTTAATGTACCTGCAATAAAAAAAAATTCCAAAATTAATCGGTTATTCAATCGTCTAATACCTCGTTTTCTCGAGTAGAAATAAATCAATTGATTTTTTTTAAGTAGTTTCCGCCGTCAGGCTTCAAACCGAATTTAGTCAATCTTGATCATTGGTTAGAGTAAGACAAAAGTAATTATGCTCAACTTTAACCAATGGTCAGAATTTGATCAATCCGGAGCAAATTCCAACCGTGGAGACATAGCACTGTTATACATACAGGTCTGAAAACTGAGGTGGAGGGAATGTAGTAAAAATGACTTGCGATTTGAAATGTTTTTTAAACAGCCACCGTTCTTGGGGCGCAGTGATCGTAAAGTGTATAAATAGCATGGCATAAACACGCAAACAAACAAGGACGGGGAATGAGCAAGAGTTAGTGGTAGACACAGACGTGTATTGATATTGTGTAGTATATATACTTTTCGATCGTTGCGCTCCATTAGGTTGCGAGTTTCAGAACTGCGCCATGCTTCAACTTGTGAGTTAACCCCAACCACCTGAGTTCCGGACCTGTATATACGACCGTAAGATATAGCAAATGATGCTAACAGTGGACGACAGTATGTGAAGTTATGCGTAACTCGAGGTTTTTTGCGTAAAATACCTAGTAAATTACATGATCTAGATGGAGGACATGTAGAAGTACACATAACCTCAATTTTATATGTATTATAAGTTTTATCCATGTTATTTTTCTTACCATAATAATTTAAAAAGCACTTTTTATTCAAAAATATTTATCAAGAATATTTGTAATTAATATATTTATGGGTATTCTTCTTTATATTGATTATCCTAGCAGAATTTGTATCGTGTAATAAACTTAAAATGTGAAATACTTAGTAACTTAGTTACTTTAAAAAATCATGTAATTTACTTGAGGCATTTTACTTGCCCATCCCTGGTGGACGACCATAGACATGACCAGAGTTTCAAATTCTTGGTGTGTCTTTTTTTAGTCTTATAGCGCTATGTTTTTCTAGTAAAAGATGCCGTTATAGCTTAGAGAAGGACGCATCGAGAATTGTCGAACTTAGGGATGGCACTCAGCTCTTGCTTCATCGACATATTCTTAGTAGTACCCTAATCTCCTAGAGTGCGCTTGTATCGATTTACCCATCATTGCGCATGAGTGTCGTTTGAAATTCGTAGGGTTCGTAGTGACTATCACGTGATCAATGGAGAATGGACATAAGGAAAAGAAATTAAACTGAAAATAAACAATCTTTTGACGGATATAAATTATGGTACATGAATTTCCTGAGGGGCTCGCGTATCTTTAGACTGAAAAAATGGCCACTGCATATGGTTTTTGAATAGCAGCAAGTTTTTTTCAGTGAATTTGAAAAGTCTATACATAAGACTTTGGTCTCCTCATGTCTATTCTCGAAAGCGTGGTCAATAAACTCCTTGGAAAATAAATGCAGGGTTTGGAAGTAAAACACGACAGGGTTGTTAGACTAATAACTTTTAGTTACTCGAACCTCCACGAGGGCGCACTTATTTGAGAAATTGTGTCGTTAAGACTATGTATGACTTATCCGATTCCTACCTTACCAATACTTTTTTTCGTCCATCGCATTTTCATATCAATTAAGATATCGAGTTGAAATTTTAGGTAATCAAGTGAAAAGCACTAAGGAGGGTCTATATGCTCCTAAATATTTATAATTATAAGAAAGAATGTTTCCAAAAATAAATTTGTAATTATAGATACTTAAGAGTAGATAAACGTTCTTTAGTGGTTTTTACCCAATTACTCGGTTTAAACTCAATATCTCAATTAATGTGTAAATGTGAAAGACGAAAATAGTGTCGGTAAGGTAGGGATCATATAAGTCATAGATGGCTTTAAAAAAATAAATTGAGTGTCATGCCCATATAAAAGACTTTAGTTTCTGTGAAAATTTCGAGACAATTTTGAGCCGAACAATACTGTTCACTAACAAAGCGCGGGTTCATTTGAATTATTTTAAATGTGCTTGCACTTTTTAGTCAACGAAATTGGCCAGCTTGAATTGTCCAGAAGTCCGAGCAATAAAAAAGTAATAACTAAACATTTTCGTTATTAGTTTGGATTAAAATTGTTTTGAAAAAACGAATGTTTTTTGTATTAATATATTTTTACAGCAGTTATTGATATGGAATATCATTAATATCGGGTTTAAAATGTTTATATTGCATCATTAAGTGAAAGTCGTTTTTTGGACTTGGCGTAACTGCGGTTGGCGTTAATTGATATTTATCCCTAGAGATTATTTGCTACTGTATTGTCAAAAGTATTTAATTGCAATTAAATATTAAGGACGTGTATTAAGTAGGTCACGTTATCGAGAAAAGTAATTTACTTTACTCCAAGATTTTTCTAAATAATCAATATTTCTGACTAAAGTTTTGGGACGTGATAAAAGATATACTAACGGATTCTGTGGTTTCAAGTTTCTTTTATATTAATAAAAAATGAATTTCTATCTTACGATATTCAAAATGTAACATTTCACTTTGTCATGTTCTGAATTGATTGCCAAAAATATTCATTACTTCGGACAAATTTTGAGTGTAACTAAAATATTTTTTGTTATCACATGACTCACTTGAAAAGTGCCTTTAATATTAAAAAAATTAAAGAAATGTATGTCAATAAAAAGCCTAGATGGGATTCATGTGTATAAAAATAAACGCCAGCAACTGGCACGATTTAGCGACTCTTTTATTCTCTTATCGCCTTTTCTGATAAAAAACGTCAAGAGGTTTACAGAATCAGTCATGGCTTGCTGACGAGACGTGATGGTTGTGAATTGTGATATTCTTTCGTAGAACAGACGTGTAACCTTAGCAAAACGTTTGCTAATGCCGGTGACGAAACGCGTATGACTTTCTTAACTGTAAAAGGCATAAAGAAAAAAGGACAGAAAAAAAGTTCGGCAATCTTTACCAAATGAGACATAGCATTTTGAAATTGTACATTAATTTTAGTTTTTTTTTATTTTATATTGATAATTTTAGTGCAATTATAAGTTTATTTGATAAATCATTGGATTTAGTAATAATGAGATTTATTTTAATTGTAGGGAAAAGCTAGAATTTTGCATGTCTTGAAGGACATTGAGTAAAGAATCTTCTTGTATAGATGACTGAGTGACGTCTGGTAAGGGACAATACAAAATAAAGGCACGTCGTATGTAAAACATCAACCTTGAGTTGGAGAAAGGCAATACCTGTCTTTATACGAGATCACGTAGACCCTTTTTTCCATAATTGTCGACTTTTGTCGATGAAATGTCTTCTGTTCTTGGACACGACCTGATCAGAAGATAAAAGGATATACACTCAATAGACTGTCGAGGCATGTCAATATCCGCCTAAACAAATGCAATCAATAAACAACTGGCGGTCAACGAACGTTGCCTACATTCTTATTAGCCTGAAGAACTATTTATTCTGTTTCCAGATGATGTTTATTCATCAACCTTAGCAAACTTTTCAGAAAGGAATTCAATTTCAACACGGAGAAAAATAGTTCTAATTTTACTCAACTTTCGATCAAAGTTAGGGACATATGGCCAAGTTAGAAATTACTTAGTATCATTGTTTTATGTTTAATAATCGAAACCAAATATAAACATACAAAATACAATTACAGTTTAAAGAGGTTTATCATTTACAAGAAGTGTGAAAGGGGATGGAAAAGAAAATGGGAGGATGGAAGAGAAAAAACGGGGGTTGGAAAAAAATAAAAGGGATGGAAAAGAAAAATGGGGAATTGAAAAGGAAAGGGTGGATGGAAAAAAAAAGGGAGGATTGAATAAAAAAAGTGAGGGTGGAAAATAAAAGGGGGGTGGAAAAGAAAAACGAGATGTGGAATAGAAAAAAGGAGTGGGGGGGGTAGAAAATATAAAGGGGTAATGGAAAAGAAAAAGGAAGAAGAATGGGGGGAGGTGGGACGAAAAGAAAGGTGGTGGAAAAAAAAGGGAGTGAAAAAGAAAAAAGGAGGTGGAAAAGAAAAAGGGAGAAGAATGGGGGAGGTGGGACGAAAAGAAAGGTGGTGGAAAAAAAGGGAGTGAAAAAGAAAAAAGGAGGTGGGAGAGAAAAAGGGGGGTTGAATCGGATTGATTTTTAACCGATTTTCAACGAATGATTCAAAACGTTTTTCGGATTAGTTTGGAATAATTCGAAAATAGATTTCGGAAAGGCTCTGATTAACTCCGATTGAATTAAGATTTCGCCAGGGAAATAAAACTTCCTTGATTCTTATTAGTAAGCATTTTCATTTTTAGGAAAAAATAAAAACATTATATAGTATATTGTGCAACTATCCCAGGAGACATTTTGGAGACAATATTTGCCGATCGCAATTGAGGGGCTTTGGGGAATAATTGCCATTATCTGCGTCCGCATTTTTGTGCGTTATTTTGTCAAAAGCTTTGACAACAACACAGTACTGAAACGGTTGTCAATAAATGGGCACTTTCCTTGAGTTCAAAAGAGTCATGCCACCAAAGTTTTACTAAAAAATTGACCATTAAACTGGACTCCACGTTTTTCCGTAAAAATTGACCTAATTTCGAGCATTATGCTCGAGTCATCTTTATCCATGACTTTAGGGTGGAAATTGACGACTTTTTGCGCCTTTCATATGACACCACGTATTTACGGAAATATTGCTATGATCTGCGGCCGCAAAAAGGCGCAAGTTTTGCCCTTCACGTTTGGGTTAAAAGTGGCCAGATATTGCCCATTATTTGAGCCGATGTTTTTTTCCTCATAACAGACAGTGAAAAATAACGCAATTGTAACCCACTCTTTTCGAATTCAATGCCATGGGCAAAATGTGGACTCCACACGTGGTCGCACATGATTTTTTTTTCTACTAGGGGGTCGGAAAATGGATTTTTATGCCCCGCACAGGGAAATAAAAGCCACTTTTTGACCCGCTAGTAGAAAAATACCTTATACAAATAATCGATAAAATGCAAAATAAATATTCCAGTATGTATGAGAAGATTTCCAGGAATTTCAAAGGAAATATAAAATGGAACGGTGAAATTTTAGGAATCCATGAGTTGTTGAACTCTAATGTGGCTTTTAGAGAGATATTTTCATGGAAAATCAATGCGCTGGAACTCCATAAGTAGTAACAGCGGTTAGTTCTGGATAGTTAAAACTCTTAGCGGTTTTGTAGCGACCGCTTGGCGTATCGCGAACATGACTGCAGTCCTGTCTGCCTTGTCGTCAACTTCCGGTGCCGGACGCCGAACTCGGATCCGGTCGATTTTGTCTGCCATGTGATACAAGTCCGGAACCGGAAGAGGCGACGTTTGCATTATGTAGGTCTTCTGTTAAAAATACAGTAACTTTGTTTAAGGGCATGTGATCATTTATAAATTATCAAATTTTATTCATTTTAAATTTCTACATCTTTATGTCCAAAATAAAGAAATTTTTTTTTAAAAAATGGACACAGATAGTTTATTTTTAATTTGAATGATTTTGAAAGGTTTAAGGTTGGTAAATTTTTGACTTTGCGAGAAAGAAAGTAAATCTCCAAAATTTTTATTCGACTACTATTTGATAAGAAGTTTTTCTCTTAGCACTTTACAATATGAAGATGTAATTCAGAATTAAAGTATCACCCAAGGTAAATTACATTCACAATCCTGGCCAGGAGTGTATAATCGAATAGTCACTAAACTTCTATATGATGCTCATAACTTTGAACAATTTTTTGAAAGGTTAAAAAAGCTCTCTGGTTACGAAGTTCGTTAGTATTTTGAAAATCGCATCATTTAAAATAAATATTTCGTATTAAATTTACAAATCAAAACTATGAATTCACAGTCAATTTTTTAATACTATTTTACATTCTCATCATAAATGAGAAGGTATTAGTTTTATGTGAAAAATGACTTTCGAAATTCGCATACGCTTACTTTATCGAAACCGAAATTTGTTTGTGTTTTCGAAATGTTTTTTAATGAATAAGTAAAAAATTAGATAAGTTAAAGTAAGTTAAAACTTGAAAAAAGTCATTATCTAAATTCCATTTTAAATTACAAAAAAGTTATACACGAAAAAAACGTAAGAATGAAAATACGTGGGATACGAAAAAAACGTTGATGGCAAAATATTTGCCTAAATGAGATCTACAAATTCTCAGTAGGAAATTTTTGGACGAGATGTATATTTTATGTTGTAGTTTTAAAAAAAACACTATTAAAATGAAAAATTCCATTTTCTAACCAAAATATGTAAAATACGAAATAAGCGTTGAAATGTAAAATCGTTTGCTAATTATTTTGGACATATACTTATACAAACTCGACTAGGAGGAGCAAAATAGTTTGAGGAACTTTACTCAACTTTCGAGCAAAGTTTGAACATATGGACAAGTAGGAGACTATTCAATATTATTGTAATAATTTGTGACCTACATTTTGAAATCTTATTCTACATTTTTGAAAATGGTAAGAATTTGGTACGTCACAAATTATTGAAAATGTATTAAATAATCTCCAACTTCTCAATATGTCCCAACTTTGCTCAAAAGTTGAGAAAAGTTTCTTTAACTACTTATCTCCGTGTAGGTTTGCTAATAATATAATTAACAAGCCTTTAATATTAATTATGCCAACAACTTCTACTATTATTGGCTATTTACCTATTAATTATCCTAGACAGTCAAATTAAAAACGCTTTAGCTTCTAACAAGAAACCAGAAGCGGTAAAGTGGAAGCTGATAAAGCTCCGAATAATGTGGATTATAGTGTATGTTCTACATCAGCAGCAAGAGATTATGTAACGCGATCGTAAACGTCGAATTTTGTGGAGGTAGGCGGACATAAATGCTGAACTGACACAATTGCTGAGTTAAGCTTTCGCGTATTTATACGAAATGGGTGTCACCTAGTAGATATCTAGTTTCGACACTTCCCTTTCAAGTTTGCCTCGACTTCTCTACATATCTACGATTTTCAGAAAAGAAAATAAAAACCATTCAATAATTTGCAGAATGCAGTCTTCACAATTTTACTTCCGCGTTCAACATTAGGGGCATGTAATACTTACGGAATTAGAAAATTTTATTGATTTTAACTTTCTACATATTTGCCTCCAAAATCCATAAAATTATGTTTTGAAAATTTGAGAATTGGTAGAAAAGATAAAAACGGACGTAGATAGACGACTTTTGCTTTCGAAAATGAAAAAAGTTCAATTTCACAAAATATTTTTGAAATTTTATTTCCATTATCGAAATCAAAAATAGTCTTTCTAAGTCCGTTTTTATCTTCTCTACCATTTCTTAAATTTTGGAAACAAAATTTCATGTATTTTGGACGTAAAAATGTAGAAACTGAACCAAGTTGTTCATATGAATTTGCTATTTTTCTCAAGTATCACATGCCCTTGAGCTCGAACAAGTTAGTAAACATTTGATTAAAAAAACAGAAATAATATTAAATTAAACCAATCGTCTTTTCCCAATTGATTGTTCTGAATAAAACATCGGAAAAGGAGAATTCTTTTTGATTCGCGAAAAGTATTTATTTCAGAGATGTTGTCTTTCGGACACTTGGTGCATCATATTTTGCCAATTTCAACTCGATATGATGGCGGCTGTGGAAAATTCCAACAGGACCAATTCAGGCGACAAGATGGGGCATCAGAGGTTGAACGTGGCGGAGGCGCGACCGGTTGCGGTATTGATCCAATGCCCCCCCCCCCCCGTCCCATTACCCGTCTGCCCATCCTACCAAGCTCGTCGGCCCCGTCAACGCCCGGACCAACCCAAATCCACCCTCAACTCTCGCAAGCAGAGCGGCAAAAATGTCAGGAAAATCCAATGCTAACCAGTAGTTTTGCTTGTTAAAAATATCTTCCTGAGTAATGAAAAACAATTTTTCATTTAAAAATTAAAAATAATTAAAAACTTAAACAATCCCATCATGATCCATCAGGATTTAACTATAAAAAGAAAATAATTTTCAAATGATTTAAAATCTTTTAGTGGAAAAATAAACGCTTTTGACATTTTAACTCTACTATCAAAATTGTAAAAGATAAAAAGTTATATTTCATCTGGCATTATACTTTTTATCTCCGGGTACTTTTGCGATAAAGATCTATCAAAAGCCTTCCTAACGTATTATTTGATATTAGAATTTCAATAATTATTTGCATGTTAAATTTAGCTAAAAAATAATTTAAAAATTTTTGATTCGACGAAATATTTGTCTAACTCAGCAAAACTTTAGTTAATGGAATGTGATACTCAGGAAATTAGCAAATTTGATTGATTTTAGGTTCCTACTTTTGGTTTAGAAATTGAAAAAAAGTTCTATTTTGGCAAAATATATCGGAAAATTTGTTTTCATTTTTAAAACTAAAAGTAGTCTACGTCCGTTTTTATCTTCTCTGCCATTTCTCAAATTTTGGAAACAACATTTTATGTATTTCGGACACAAACATATAGAAACTGGAGCAAATTATTCATATGAACTTGCTACTTTTTTCAAGTATCACATGCCCTTAAAATAACACCATATAGGTACGTTGTATACCAAAAAATTGATAAAATAAAAAGGAAATTGAACTTTAAAAACATTTGCTGCTTGAAAGTATTTAGTTACAAACTCTTTAGTTCGATCCTTCCAAATATCTTTCTAGGTCAATGTCAAAATTTGTTCAAAGAAATTCTTCAAATTGGGGATATTTTGGTTAAAAAATGTTTATCTTGACTTGTGTTGGATTTCATCATGTATAACAGAGACAGGGATACGTTTGAAGTTGACGAGGCAGAGATCGATCAAACACTATATAGAAGAGTTGAAGCAATGTGCGATTCATCACGCACAGCACTGATACTACCAGCTATACACAAGCATAAACCAGTTGCCAACCGGTACCAAATCTGAATCGCCAGAGTTCAACGATCGCAGTTAAATATCAAGGCTCTCCTACTCAGATCATTTGAATCATTCTCATCGAAGTACATGGGAAAAAATAGTTCAAGAAACTTCACTTAACTTTTGTGCAAAGTTGAGACCTATGGACAAGTTGAAGATTATTTAATATTTATTTTAATAATTTGAGACGAACCGAATGCTAAAGAATGCAATACAGTTCGGTAAACTTAAAAAATGTAGTGTAGAGTTTCAAAATGTACTTTAAAAATTATTACAATATTATTAAATAATTTCAAATTAGATGTTGTGTTCGAAATTTTTGCCACTGTCTCTTTAACTTGTCCATATGTCCCAAAATTGCTCAAAAGTTGAGTGAAGTTTCTCCAATTGTTCAGAGATTAGAAAAATAGATGTAGAAAAAGGATTCGTAAAATATATGGGAAATTTGGTACTTATTTTTACAATTTGACTTTTTGATAGAATTTACAAAAAGTTCAGTTCAATCAACAGATTTTCATAACAATTAGTAAAATCTACAAAATACAAAAAAATTCAAGTTTAGTCGATCTTAGTGAAAAATCGGTGAAACGTACAAAAAAATTTGTTGAAGAAAATGAAATTCTTGTAAAATGTACTAATAAGTCAAATTGTAAAAATAAGTACCGAACGTCCCGTATATTTAACGATTTTTTTTTTGCGTGTATGATAAAAGTTTAAATTGCCTGTAATACTTTCGCTAGCAAAAAGAACCTTAAGAAAAAATATTATCGGAATCATTACAGAACGTATTATAAATAAATAATTGAGGTAGTTTCCCTGCGGAAGAACAGGTTGTAGGAAAAAATATATAATTATACTTTCAGGAATTGCAATATTATTAATAATGATATTATTCGAAAAAGGAAAGATTATTTCTTTTGGAAAACTTATAAAAACACAAAAATTATTTATTTAAAAATTTTTATTCTGGACTGAACTTTTACTGACATCAATAAACAAACATTTTTCAAAATTGATGGGATTTAAAAAATGAGTTTGTTTTTTTGGGATGAAGATTCTCCACAGTTTGAACTCATCAAATTTCTAAAAATGAATTTTTTAATTACTAAAATCATGAAAAAATAATAATTTTTTTGAATCAAAAAATTTAAAGAAATAACTGCATCTGGTATTAATTTAATGGTGTTAAAAAATTGTACGCAGTCACGTTGTGGAGAATCTTCTTCCCGAGAAAATAAACTTTTATTTGTTTAAATCCCAGCAATTTTGTAAAATTGATTGATCGTTAGAGGAACAGCAAGGGAGGAATTTTTAATATTCAACTGAAAAAGAGAGAAGATTATGAATCGTTTTGATCAGATCTGAGAGAAATATAGAAGCAGTAAGAAAGAAAATATAAAATATCTGAGACTGAATTTGTAGAAGAATTTCCTGGATTTTAAAAGCTACAAAATTATGGCGAGACTTCAAGATATGTCATTATCTTCTACTCTAGTCTGTTATTACTAACTTGAAAGTTTGGATTATCTCCTTTCATACTCCATTAGGAGCACTTAAGAAACGCTGATTTTAAACTTAAAGACAATGTAAGAGAGAAAAAAAAATCTTATCAGAGATCAAGGATTGTACGGTATTTTCCTTATTTTTGAATAATCTCCCCAAAAATATCTCAAATCCACAAGCATAGAAAAATATTTGGTTGAATCAACAACATTTTTTCTGGCTTAACAACAGAATTTTGTTATTATAGCGTCAACAAAATATTTAGTTGAACCTACCAAAAAACTTTTTCCATTTTACCCAAGATGGTCTGTTTTCCTACAATATGGTTAAATCAAACAAATATTTTTGTTCGCTTAACAAAATCTTGATTAATCTTTTATTTGATTAAACCAAAAATCTTGGTTCATTTGACAAAATAGTTTAGTAAATAAATTTTCGTAATAAAGATTTGAGACTAAAAACTAAATTAACGTATTTTTTTGTTTTTTAGAATGTAAAGTATTTGAAAATTAAAAACTATAATTTTAAATCTTCAAAGATTACTCATTTCAAAATTTCAAAGTGCCAATTATGAAGACCTAGAAAATTTGAAACTTGAACAATTTCTGAAACTTAAGATCACTAGAAATGTTACAATTTTTATATTATTATACTTTCAGATTTTGCAAATCATTCAATTTTTAATGAATTAAAATTCCAATTTAAACTTGAAATTTAAAGAGAATTAGAAGCTTTTAAATATCAGTAATTTTATGAAGAAACTTCCTTAAGTTTATAATTTACAATTTATTATACAATTTTCAAAGGAAAAAAAGGAAAAGAAAAAAAAACTGTAAAATGCAATTACTTTAAATTTAATTATAAATTTTATGTGCTTTAAACTAGAATATATCTAATTAAAATAATTTTTATTTGAATTATTGTTCTTAAAAGATAATGAATTTAGGTTGGAAAATTTGAAATTCTTTTTGGGTTAATGATTGAAAAGAAAGCCGTCACTGAGTATCTGATAAAGAATGGAGTTTAAGAGTAGTGATTCGACATTGTGAATTAAAAAGAGATAAAATTGTAGTTGCAGATATATGGCATGAATGAAAAAGTTTGCAAAAAAAAAAATGGGTTTTGTTAAAGGCTTTTCTAGAAACGGAAGGTGCGATCGAACATGGTGAATGCGATTCATTGTACAGCAGACGTTTACATGTATCTGCTCTTTCATCTACATAATGGAGTGTGGAATAGAGTGAAAAAAGCAGACTGCCGTGAATTAAAGAACGCTTCAAAGCAACAGAACCTTTGTAGATATACGAGTTATATATGTTCACATGCGTTTCACAATTCAAAACCAGGTGGGCACAAAAACTTCAACCTTTCGATGTATACTTCGGACTCACATCCATGGACAAGAAGCACAAGACTGACCAACGGTCAATGGGTATTCCTTTTTCCTTTTTTTATTTCTCTTTTTTCACGTTTATATATATACGGATGGAAAAATATTTGGTTCAATCAACAACATTTTTGCTGGTTTAACAATAGAATTTTGTTATTATAGCGTCAAACAAAATATTTAGTTGAACCTACCAAAAAACTTTTTCCATTCTACTCAAGATGGTCTGTTTTTCTACAATATGGTTAAATTAAACAAATATTTTTGTTGACTTAACAAAATTTTGGTTGATATTTTATTTGATTAAACCAGAAATCTTGGTTCATTCGAGAAACTAGTTTAGTAAACTAATTTTCTTGATTGAGATTTGAAATTAAAAATCAAATTAACATTCTTTTTTTTGTTTTTTAAAATGTAAAATATTTGATATATATATATGTTCTTTTTAGATCTTTAGCAAAATACATGTTATTTATCTTATTCGAATAAACAGAGGAAGAAGTTAATCAACGAACAAAAAATACACTCGAAACAGTCTAGAGGAAATAACTGGACTAGTTTATTGAGTGATCATTTAATGAAAATTTTAATAATAACAGTTATAAGAAATTTTTTAGTGCTACGTCTCGCTCGAGATTTTCCTCAATAAGAAATGTTTAACTTTATGAAATAAAATTACCGAGTTTAATATTAATGAAGGATATTGACTAGGAGAATTGTACTTGGAGAATGAAAAATGATCTTTCATCAGAATTCATGAAATACATATTGCATTACATTTGTATAAAAAGATAATTGCATGCGGATGATAAATCACTTAGCGACTGATCGTGATTTATAACATGTAGAGAAAAAGCAAAATGGTGGGGCAATGCTCGCAAAATAATAGAAGCTAATTGAAATTCCAATTAATTTCTCTAGAATTGATTTCAGTTTTATTAAAATAAAGTTTAATGTTTAATAACTGTTGGCAGAATTTCACTTTGAAAATGGATTACTTTTTAATCAATGCAATTTTCTGGTTCTTCAAAACTTCTTTTAATTAAAAATTCCTTCTCCGTGAAAATATAGAATCCTCTCGAATTTTAAGCTCTGGACTGAATATTTCTCAGAGAAAACATTTGAATTCAATGAACTCATCTTTTCTTCGTAATTCATCTGACAGTAAATTACGAGATGGAATCCAAGAAATAGAATATTGGAACTCAAGCAGAGATCAAGTTTAACGAAAAACTTGCAGTTAGTATTCCAGATCAATTCCGATCTGAAACTTGTTTTTCCTTTGTCGAAGATCTTGGTAACGACTGCGGGGAACTACGTAGCTTTGTTTGCTAATGGCTTTCTTCCACGATATCGTGGTAATGACTTTCCATTTATCTACAATACATGTGTCTCGAACAAATCAAGGGTATCGTTCACCAAGTAAGCAACGAGATCTAAGAGCTAAAAAAAAGATTCCAAATAGGCGTTAATGTGCAATAACTTTCTTCTAATATTGAGTGAGGGAATCTTTTGCTTCTTTATAATTATCCACTGGGGCAGAAAATCGCTCTCAATCAAGTTTTTAGTCTGAAACTTGGTCGGCTCGAGTCAATGGATGCACGTCGTTTCGGTTTACTTGCCAAAGGCATCATTTACAGAAGAAACCTTCCCGTTTCCCACGACACTGTGAAAAAGGACTCGCGACCTCGAATGACAAGTAAAATGATCACGTGTTGTGTGCTGAAGGTCGAGTGAGCATTGTTTCATGCATTTAAGTTTTATAATCCATTTCCTATCAGGAAAAAAGAATTTTTTCTCTTTCAGGGGGGAACTCTTATAGAATAAGCCTGTATGCACCAGGAATCGCTGATTAAATATAAACTGAAGTAAGTTTCAAGAAACAACAATTTTTCAAAAATAAATCTTTATACTTTTTTATATCGAAATGATTTTTTTCGAGTTTGCAACCACGATTACTTAAAAACTATTTGACAAATCGCTTCTATTCAAAATGCGTTTTCCTTGCTCTTGATTTGTCTTGTTGGCAAGGATAAATAATTGGTAAAAAATCGCACTTTTTTGAATTTTTGATTACCAATTTGTCAATATTTAACTTTTTTCAATTTTTTATGTTCACCGACAAATTTTATGTTACTTTATTATAGAACAATTTTTTTTTTCAGATTAAAATTGAGTGCTATAGAGTGGTTGAAGTTAAGGCCTTTTGCCAGAAAGACGTTTACTTACGTGCTGTATGCATACATAATACATGACTAAAATGAAATAAAAAAAGAATTTTTATACTTTTGAATGGTGAATAGATAGCTCCTGAAAATTTGAGGTCGATTGCTTATGTAGTTTTTTCTAACAAAATTAACAAAATCAAGCTTGAAATCGATGTCCTAAATAGATTTTCTCCCTTCTGAGATTTTGCAAAAAACCACTACACTATGTTCTTTAAATTTGAAGAAAAACTCGTCAAACTGACAACACTGATCAGGAATGAATAGAGTTAAAGTAATTATTACAATTAAGGCCATGAATTAACTGGACCATGTGACGTCGGTAATTGTAATTATACTGGTTATTCGAAAAATAATAACTGAAATGGATTTTTGGTACCAGAAAGACGTCAATAAAAAAGTCAGAAGGTCTGTCTAGTGTGGAAAATCTATTTTTATTTTTAATTTTTGAATAACTTTACATACTCTAAATTCAATTAGCAAAGTCACGTGGGCTGTTTAATTCATGGCCTTAAAGACTTTTAAATTTAAATTCTTCTACTAATTTAAAAACTGCCGCCATTTTTTCGCAAGTAGCTTAATTTTTCATATGCCATAGATTTTTAAAATTTATTCTCTTGTATTTGAGTTTTCCAAACTTGAAATTGAAAAAGTTTTTATTAATTGAAGTTTTCATCTAGTTTTTAAATAACATTGTATATCTTTGCCTTCTTTCATAATTTCAAAATAATTTTAAAGCGAACAAACTTAAATCTTATGGACACTTTAAGCTCGTGTGAACAATTTGCACCAGTTTCTACATGCTTGTGTCCAAAATACATGAAATTTGTTTTCAAAATTTGGGAAATGATAGAGAAGATAAAAGCGGACGTAGATAGACTACTTTTGGTTTTGACAATAAAAAAAATTGTACGATATGTTTTGTAAAAATTCAACTTTTTTCAATTTTGAAACCAAAGGTAGTCTATATCTACGTCTGCTTTTATCTTTTCTATCATTTCCCAAATTTTGAAAAGGAAATTTTATGTACTTCAGACATAAACATGTAGAAATCTAAAATCAATTAAATTTTCTAATTTATTAAGTATCACATGCCCTTGAAACGAAAATTTAATCTTGCCGGTACTACGAAAAATTTATTAGTTTTTCATGTGAAGGAAAACATATTAATAACTGCATTTTAAGTATTTCAATCAAAGTCTAGAAGAAAATGTAAAGAGTGTCGCACAGATTTGTCCTTGACTACTCATGTGGGATTTTTTATAGAAGAAAATGACGTTGTTTCCTTCGGTCCGAAAGGATTGCGTTAACGTGCGATCTCAATGATGAAATTGAGAATCGAGGTAAGAAGATTTTCTCAAGGACCGACTCCCATCGAAGGAAAAACGAAAGGCACGACACGAGGTTGCCACTCGCGGGTGTCTATATTCTACTCACGCGTAAGCATTTGCGTGGACAGTTGAGAGTTTCGTACGCAAGTAAAAATAAATCCTGGGATCAGCAAAATAAACAGGCTTAAGTTACGAGAAATCCTTAAGAGTCGAGCTACCAATAGTGGATGGAATACCAGAAAATTGAAAACTCATTAGCGTTACTTTCATGATATTTTCCTGGTAAATAAATAACTTACGATGCATGGAATGCGGAATTGCATAACACGCATTTTTCATTTTTTTCAATTTGAATTTTTAAATTGAGAATAAAAGAATACTTAACGTCCATATTGTGTAATTTTATCGCCGTCACCTTTAAAGATAAGAGTATCTCTACAATGAAGAAACAAGGAAATCTTGATTCGTAATGATGATTACTCGATTAGCAAAAAGACGAAAATTAATTAAGTAAAGTAACTCCGATTACTAAAAAGATATCGTGATAAAATGCAATCTTACAGACAAGAACAACAACGTTCCGAAATTAATGATAATTTATGATAAAGTAATTTGAAGATGGACTTGATAAAAACTGTCTTAATTCGGAATTTTCTTAAGAAAAGTTGTGTTTTTTGATTCCTTAAGAGAACGAGTTTTCAAAATTTTTATCTGCTACGAGCGAATAAAAATCAAGTGCACTTCTCCATGACAGACTTTATCGAAACCTTATCGCAAAAACAAACTCCAGTTACAGATCCTACATGTGTTCCTATCTTCTCTTTATTTATTCAATGACAATATGGTTGGTTCAACGAACTGAATTCACGATCTCCATTGGCCTTCATTTTCTAACCATAAATGCGAGGCAACGCTAAATTTGCTATTTATATCCAAGATATTGCTTTGAATAAGATAAAAATATATTTCGATTCTTTAGTCTTGTATTAACTAACTCTAAGAAAAAAACGTTTTTATTGAAAAGGAAACATTTTTTTTTATAAATTACGTTTAAATTTTGACCTTATTCGCGCCACTTTCATCAAAGCTTTTTATTAGTTATACCGATGAACGGAGTAAAAAGATTTGCTGTATTAGCAAACCGAATTATTGATATACAACTTACAATTTTTTTTTGATAACCCAAAAAAATTTTAGTTTCTCCCAAAAAAACTTGTTGTTGGTTTAACAAATGCGCAGATATTTCACCTGCGCAGAATTATTGTAAAAGAGTGACATGAACGATGGCCTGTCCCTATTGCGCTTGCATTAGGTAGTGGACACTTATTGGCTGCTTTTGGCAGATGAATTCAGATTGCAGATTCTCAATGCGCAATTTGAGTTCACCCGCTAACAGCAGCCAATGAGTGTTCACTACCTAACGCAAGCGCAGCAGGAATAGGACATCGTTGGGGTCACTGCTGTAAAATGGTCCTGCGCATTGTAACATCTGGTCTACTTCCATCATGGCTTTATCAACGTGACGCAGTTATTCGCAGATAAATTTAAAGTATCTAAATTATGAGAAAATGTTGATAAAATGTTAATAAAAATGGTTCATAAACATTCATTTGAATGTATAAATGCCAGTTAACAACTTTCGCGGATACAATAAATACTAATATTCACAAGGAAAAAATGCAAGTGTCGCGACTCCAGTTATGTGAAGAGTACATAGCCTCTACACTCTCACATTTTAGTAGAAAGTATTCTCGAATTAATTTTCTAGAGGTTAAGTTTGTTAACATATAGCTGTTTTTTTATTTAATAAATTTACTTGCAAATATCTAACATACTAAACCTGATAGTAGCAAATGAACGGCAGATTCGTTTTCAGCGTAAAAAAGTATTTTTCTACAAGCGAGCCATAAAGTCGATTTCATTGCATAATATATGCATATATAATATATATACATATATAATATACTATTATGTCGCATTGAGAAAGATCATAAGTCATTTTTGTTGAACAGTGTGATTTGAACATCGAGTAATCAAAAAATGAGGTGCAAATTCGTGTGGATGTGTATGAAGCTTATGTAAAAAATTGTGGGGTGTAAATGAAGAGGATGGAGGGGGGGGGGGATATATGACGGACAAGAAGCCTAGACAATGAACAATCGTACATTGTTACGAGTTATAGCATTGTTACTCCACCGTGCTTGAACCGTGTTCACATAATTAGGCTGTAAACGTTTCGAGACAATCACTATTGTTTTGCCAACCTCTGGATTGAGAGGCGCCGCGGTTAGAGCCACATCGAGGTATTCCCTCGGGATCTGCCAATGATCCGACGTCTTATCAAGGGATTCTTTATTCAAGGTTATTTCGAGAGGAAATAAAAACAACAGACGTTACTAAGAGGTAGAACGTCTGAGAGAAAAACTGGATAAAACAAAAAGGTTAGGGACCATTGTTCCTGGGGGCAATATTCAAGAGAAAGGGGAAAATTTATTTTTTGTGAGAGAGTATTTAAGAAAATAGTATGGATGAAGAACAATAGCTTTAGGAGAAGATTTAAAAATCTAATTGGAAATATGGGATGTTGATAAAGAAAATTTTAATAATGATGATGATACTAGAGATTAAGATTGATAAATTAGGATAAGAATGTAAATAATAGATAAACGACGATCTTCCGTTCAGTTGAAATGGTCAACTAATGATAAGAGTAATATTTTGTATCGTCTGGCCATGATAAAATTCACATCCAAGCGCATATGTTTACATTGGCAATCAACGAGTTCCTTTCTTTAGTTCAGAGTTATTTAAGATATGAAATGAATCTAGAAGGATATTACGCAGAGAATTTTATTGCAAAAGATGAAAATGGTTAAATTAACTGAGAAACAGATAAGTTGAAAGTTTGTAACGTATAATAAATTCCTGATTCAGTTCTGCTGATAATTATGTTTCGGTAAATGAAACACAAGGATTTCTTTGCAAATCATAATTATATCGAAATCGATAAGATTATATTTCCCCAAGCATCAAGGCGAGTCTGGCAAAAGGCGAGTTAAAATTGAAAGTAGTCCTAGAATGTGGAGTTTCTTCGAGACCCAAATGTCATGGTATGAGAACGCACTGACTTTAACTGCCACGTAAAGCAAGAAAAGAACGGGAAATTTTGTTTATGAACTGCCTGAAGCACATTGAGATGGAACTAGAAAGATTAAAACATTAGAAGCTTGACGAGAGAAAACTTGTTCTAGTGATAAATCATCAATAGATACATTGAATGACAGAATTTGAAGACATATCAAGTTACGGGATTGGCAGATTGAACCCAAAGATAGAAAGGAATTAGGATTCCAATAGTAGGAGTTTAAAGAGTGGAAAGGCATCGAAATCTCTGTATGCTAAGTTTCAAGATTAGAAAGGCATCACTGTCTGGATACAACTGAAAGGCATTAAAACTAGTGGTACATAACAAAAAGTCAAAGAAACTATAACAAGACATTATAAATCTTTTATATTCCATTTCATAATCACCACTCCACAGAATCCACTACTACCGACAAGATTTGATTAGAATTGTGGCCACCCCAACCACAGAACAAACCCAGCTTTACCACAAGAAAAAGGAACAAATGGCCTGATGAGCTGGACAACTAAAGAACCCTCCGCGTCATCTGAATCGTGGAAATATACAATCATCAAAGAAACTTGCCTCAGGACAGGTTTATCCTTTAGTTTCGCGTCATTCTTCAGCAAGTCATCAGTCAAGTTCAAAATCCGCCTATCCTTGGAGCATAATTTGCTTGATGTCTGTTGGTTCAGCTTTAAGATAGAGCTAGTAGCTGTAACTTTGTAATCTTAGTAAAATTTGATCTTAGAGGTATGATGGGAGTTAGAATGAGGCAAGTGGCAGGAGATAATTTATTGTCATTCTCGGTGCATTCGATGACGCTATGCATTCCCAAGATGGCCGCTTGTTCGCGCCCGTCGACCGACTGGCACTTGGTAGCCGTGACCTTGTCTGGTTCTGACCTCATCGTGTGTGTAGCTCGAGAACCTACATGCATTCACTTACGCGACACACACGCGTGGTTTGCTTTGTGCCTTTCCATCGAAAAAGAGAAGGCGCGGAGAAGAGAACTTCGATAGTGAGGAAACGATCTTAAAGTGGGGGAAATGCATCTAAAATGAAGGATAAATGAACGTGGAAGGGAGAAAAGAGCGAAAGATGCAACCGTTCAGTTGTTACCTAATTTATTGAATAGTTACGAGCATGTGTGAGAACACCTTAAAGCTCGTTAGTTCATCCATCGGCGTAAAATCACAATGGAAGCACCAGACTAACGAGCCGCGAGGTAAATGTGGATTTCGCAATTTTCAGTGACGAGGATGAGTCCTCTTCTGAAGGAAGCAGCAAAGCCTTTGTCCTGGCTGGACAATGGGTTTGCAAAAAAGAAGGCTTTAGTTTAAGCAGAGCTATTAATTCTGATTAATCTCAGCTAATGTGCAGGGGCAAATAAAATCAGTAATTACTGACACAGAACTTGCAAACGCACAAATAGGATTAATAATAAGAATACAAGAGTAGCCGTTAACAATAGCTATTGCAGAATTACGACAGAGGAAGCGGAAAAGTCGTTAATGAAAGAACCTGCAAAGTAATGCACAAAAAAGACGGGTATCAAGAACTTTGCATAAGTTTTCATGTTCATTGGTTGTATAACCATATTCATGTGTGCATTCACACACATTGCTTGTAACATTGTGTAGCCTTCTGTATTTTAATATTTGTTGAGTTGGTGAGTGTGCGTTCAATGGCGCATTGTCCCTTGAAGACCAGCGCTTCATCCGCCGGATGTGGAACGCGTGTCGACGACATCCTACACCCCATGTAAAGACAATACGTTTATAGTCCGTGTAGAGTCTTCCGCTTTCAGATGGAGCCAATTAGAGAGTATCGAACACCCGTCAACGATAAATAGGACTTTAGAATGGAAATAGATGGTAAATGCTTGCCATGTAGCTATTGTAGTTTTCGTAATATTCTTACGTTCTGTGGAATCGAGGTCAAGATCGATCAGAAACGTCTTGGGAAGTAAAGAGTCTCTATACACATAAACGATTTGACATACAATATTCTAATGAATGATATCTTTTGAAATCTGTGTAAACTAGGATGCCGGCAGTCATTAAAATCAGTAAAAGAAGGTCAAGTCTTCTGCATTATTACGACACCTAAATCATTTGTTTCTGGTTTCCTAGTGAATAATTATGATATCTAAACTTGTCGATTGCAAACTACACTTGTTACTGATCACTTCTCAACAAAGGAAAATCAATTCTACAAGTCATCATGTTTACAAGATAACGTCCAGATGTCTAAAAACGTGTTTATAAATGAAAGAACATATAGATATCTAAGTATGACGTGGATAGCAAGCATCTGTTGACTCCATCTTATACATTTCTTCGACTTTCTTTTAATTACTTTCCATGTCTCAAGAACAAAGAAATACCATTTTGAAAACAGCTATGTCATAACAATTGACGATTCCTCCTATGTCTTAAATGTTACTTTTCCTTTGTTTATCACTAGGTTCTGTGGGAAATCAAATGGCCTTCCAAAATACAAATATCCTTTAACGACACCTGTTTAATTTCTTTATTGGTGTGCCTAGAACTATTTAACGTTCCAACAGGCAGTTTAATAGAAGATCAAGCAAGCGTTTGCTTTTCTTCCCGTTGTGTAACCATGAGGCGCGTCTACTGTAAGATTCGCGGTGTGCAGTTCGAATAATAGTACCTTGAAACCAGTATTAATAGCATCGTGTAACTTGTCTGTTGGCCGTGAAACCAGTGAAAGTATTTCGCAGACAGACGCGAGGTCCGAGCTTATGTGTGCGAAGTTGTAGAGATGTTGGTGTGTTCTTTGTACCGATAGAACAGGCATAAAACGTATCGCAGCAGAGCGATAGCAGCGCCAGCATATCTGGGCCTTTGTCCTCTTTGTCTTGAAAGCAGTCAACCCATTCCAACCCTTAAAGCCTTTGCATAGGGCTAGCAGAAACCCTGGTCTGAGTCCTTGAGACTCTGTCTCGACAGAATCTCTGCAGGGGGTTAACAAATTTGCTCTCTGTAACTATGGTGCTGCATAATAATCATTGTCTTTACTCTTTCATGATCTTTAATTTCAATATATTGAGATACATCTTTTTCAGACGAATTACAACCTTTATTCTGCGGTAAAACAGAGTGATGAATCCTAAGCTGACGATTTTTTGTGCCTTTTAGAGATCGCGACCTAATTAAAGCATTTCAAAGATGCATGTTGTGTGGTACTGCTTTAGAATAGTTTGGAAGATTAGCGTAGTCGGCTGTTGGCTATTTGCTGTCTATGGCTTCGGATGTGGGTTCAGTGCGCCGACAAAAAGCAGGCACCGATCGATCAATATTGTAAGTCTTCGCAAACGTGACTTATACAAGTTTTGCAATCGCACGTGCCATGTGATATTAGGTCGTTTACATATTCAGGCGTGCATGGAGAAAAGTCTTGAACAACCATCGATAGTAGGCAGCTGCGTTTTCGATATTACTCAGAGCGACTGTTGATAGAAGAAGAGCGATTGAACTGAAGTAGTTACGTCATCCACACAATCGCGCCAATTCGTCGGATCTCATGCACAATTTATGTCTGTTACTTGACAGGGGAGGTTGTGGAAAATACGAAGAGGAAGTTCATGTCTAACTTTGACAGATGGTTATGATGATGATGAAGGAGATGAAGATCGAAAATGATGATATCAATACAGAAATTGATGACGATTCAGATAAGTATCAAGACAAAAAAGTAAAGGTCTTTATGCTAGGGAGTCGAATTTCTAGATATCGTTTATTCACCAATTGTAGCCTTTACTTCTTACTTCACAAAGGTTATTTTTTAAATGCTTATTTTGAGAACGTATACACCCTGCTGATATTAAGAAATTGTTGAATACCCCCTCTTTCTTTCCCCTTCTTCTGTGTGCTAGCAGCCAAGAAAGTGCTTCTAAAGAAAGAACAAGGCAAGACCCGCATGTTTCTTGTGTTAGGGTCTGCTGAAAATACTGGAAGGACCGCTTGGTAAAAAAAACCCTGAAAAAATGAAGGTTCCACACCAGACCCGGTTAGAGAATTCTTTCATTTATCAAATGGCTTTGATGTATAGGCCCACATCACTTTTACATGGGAGTGTACCAATTCGTTCAAGAATAATGAGGATGCTTTAAGAAGAAAAGAGAGATTGTTGAAACTCGATCTTTTAACCTCGACCTCTTTGATGATCTTCCGGTACCTTAGAGATTGGCAAGAATTTTTATCAAAGAGGTCAAATTGCTTGTCGCTTCTTGACTTTGTGAAGTCCACAGTTTGTAAAGAATCAGAGGAGCCAACTGGTATCATAACCACATAAGGATTACCTTATAGGATCTTTCGGTAGAATTAGTTTAGATTTTAAAAATAATTGTCTCGTCAGATGAATCTAACTGATAAATCTGATTGAACACATTGTTTCTAATTAGTGAAAACTGAATATAATCTGTTTCCGATGATTAAACTTTATTTCTGAACTTGGCGACCTTCGAAGAGCAGTTCTAACGTTCAAACAAGGCCTTGTAAAATTATTAACATATATTTTTATTGGCACTGCTGCTAATGGTGTGCGTTCTCATTCGTGCCCTCTACCTCGCGCAGGGCATAAATGCCTAACTGCCCTTTCCCTGGGACCTCTATCGAGCACCTTGACAACATCGGTCTTTGTCCAGGATCGTATTAATACTAGACAAAGGCGTCTAGATTCAATACAACGTATTTTATGAAGTTCTTTGAAAAGAAAAGATGTAACCGTTTTCCCCTTTTGGTAACTACTCATGGATCTTTAAGAAATGGTTCTAAGATGATTCAAATGAAGTGAAATTTTTTGTTTAAACATTAAAAAATAAGATCATTGCAACTTCTTTTGAGAATACGATCAGGTGAAGCGAGTTATATTCAGTTTACCTCGTTGATCTTGAAATACAGTGTTAATGATTTATAAGTGTACCTTTCAGCCAGAGCGTAAATTTCATCGTTAAAATCTTGAGTGATCATTGTCAGTATGAATCGAAGTACAAGGAAAAATCTGTATTTTTTCAAATTTACAGCATGCCGAACAGTTATTTCCATTCATTCGTGAAAGAACAACCTGGTATTATTTTACATTTTATTTTTACTCATCACCAAGGAAGGGACCAAAACGACGGCATATTCCGGAAAATACTTTCACACTGTTCACTCTTTTATTTCGCAGTTTGATCGTTAAAGCGCTCTCTGAGATTACAGAAGGCGAAATTGCGGTTTTACAACATTAGACATCTTAGCTCGGACGTTCCATTGGTCCTTTCCCACAGGCGATTCGTTCTTAGAATTTCACGGGTAGTCTGTGAATTTTACTTCTTGATAGATCTTCATAGTGTTGGTTATGATTTATGTAAGGTCATATAAAGAGTTTCTATTAATGTTTCTAACAATAATTTTGATGCTTGGATATTTAGGATCAGTTTATACTTTCATTAGGGTATTGATGAGCGATTTTGGCGGTTCGAAAGCTACGTTATTCATAAAGTTTTGTAACCTGTAGAGGTGTGTGGCAATACGAGTCTCGCAGTTTCACAAATGGGTCACCGGGCAGATTGGTAAGCCTGGTCTGTACATTTGGTAATATATTTATCGTCGCTTACGAAAAGGTACTCGAAGGCATGCGTGAGCATTTTTTAAGAGTTATTAAGCGCAAAGCCTGTCTAACACGTGTCTGTATGAAATCTTGATTAATATTAGTCACAGTGCAATTTGCCGAAAAGGGGAGGACTTAAGTGAGCCCCGTAGGAAGCTCGTCACGAGAAAGTGCGAAACGGTGCTCTAATTTAGAGTTGCACTCACGTGGAACAAGAGTGCAAAACCTATGGTGAAAAATGAAACGAGGGCCCCATACAATGCCCGAAACCTTCGAAACGGATTGCTTGCTTTATTGTCTTTGCTCTTGTGAAACCACTTTAACCTCCATTATGACACAGACGAACAGAAGTTCTTTTTACTGGTACAAAGGTCACCAAATTTCTCAACATTTACCCAGCCTTCTCTTGGGTAGAGTAATTATTTTAATATTCAAAACTTCACGTTACACCATTAAAAATGATGGCATTTGATACGAGCGTCAAGATCTGATAAGGTGAATGTTAATAAATTTCTATCCTCATGTTAAAAAAAAAAGCTAAGATAAATGAACTTAATCCATTGAATGCAGGCACACCTTGAGAGTGATTTATCCCGATGCTTCCCCCTTTTATGATCGTCGATTGTATTCAAATTTCCTTCGTGAGTAACGAGGCATTAAATCGGGAAAATATCAGGACTCTCAAATCAGTTTTCCTTGGGAACGTTGCAAATGATTCTTCTGAGGAGCTTTATGGTGGAGTCTCTGGAAATTAAACTGAGAGAAATTTTAAGACAAACTGCGATACTAGCGAGGCTACTTCGGGCCTTTATGGAAAGCCCTTTATCGAGAGAGACATGTTGACTTTTTACGAGGAAGCTCTTACGATGGGGATTGAAAAGAAGAGGTAATCCTAGTGCAATGGACAGTGGGATGTGAAATAAATTTACGATATGGTGTAAATAATAAATGTACCATGCGTGTAGGACAGAACGATAATTTAGAACAGCCATTGCTAGAACTAACGCCACTTCGGTCGGAAACTTGACGTAAAGGGAGAGGAGTGCATATTTACGAGCATGTATTTACTATCCGTTTCACTGACATGTAAGTGCAGTGCCTGGCAGTGCCGTTACGACTGTATTACTTCTTAAAAATTGTCTTTAGTTTACCTCCTCCGAGGGACCGACGTATGCACTTGCGATTCGACTTACTCTTCGTATTCACAAGTGTACAGTTTTTGAGTATTTACACTTTCTAAAAACACGCTTTAACCAGTTTCGTAATGAACGACTATAACACATCTCTGCATACTTAAGATTTTTTACGAGCATGAACATAATTTGCAAACGTGTATGGCGATTTTTTTTTGGTTACTAAATGACTTTTCTCGTTTGCAGATCGTTTATGAACAACTGGAAAGTCATAAAATGATTTTGAAGATGAGAATTACTGTTCTGGCATTTTTTGGAATATGTAATAATTTTTTCCCTTGTTGGCCAGCAATAATCATCTGTTTGAGAAAATATTTTCCCCTTACTTCATCAGAAAAAAAATTATGCTGTTCTCAAACTGACTGGAACAAATTTCTAGACTTCTCAACAGAGTCCAATTTCACTTTTTAAGTGGCATTTAAGTTACAAGATCCTTGAAAAGATTTGTGTTTTATCTATTTTTTCGCGAATATAACGTGACAACAGTATGATAGCGTCATTGAGTACAAAACTTGATAGCAAAAGTAGTTTGTCTTATGACGTTCAACGGATCCATTAAGATTAATTGACCCTTATCACGTATACACGGGTCTCACGACAGATTATAAAATGGAGTTGCGACTGATCTCAATGACTGTGTAACGAGAAAAATCCAGTTGAACCGAAAACAAGAAATACTCGTTCTGGGCACTACTATTCATGATTTTTTTGTATTTTTTTAATGTCTGATATACATTTTAGTTTTATATACGTTAAGGAAAATATTCAAAGTGCATAAAGGAATTATTCATATACAAATTAGGTTTGGGATAATTAAGCTTTAGTTCCAAGTAAAGAAGTAGAAAAGTCGTTAGGGTTAGTGCAATGAAGAACGTGGCGGACGCGTAATTAATTGTGCCGCAAAGGAAGTTGCTAACTAAGAAGGGCGACATTGAATGAAAACAGCTGCTATGATGACGAAACGGTCTCGACTTGTGAACGTTATAACGCTGAAACGCCATTAGCTTAGAATCGGTGCTATTTTCATGAGCAAATAAACCAACGCCCACCCGCATTACTAATCCTGATAAATCTGAATCCCATTTGAGAAGCAAACGAAAATTAATATTTTCAACATATTTTAAACCTCTTCTTTCTAATTGCAATACAAGAAACTTATTCACCTTTCAAATCAAATATTTTACAGAAAAATGAAATTCTTTTATACAAAAAGGATTACTTTTTGATCGGTAAGGGAAAAATAACTAAATAACCCAATCTGAAATGATAGAATTTTACATACTCGGAAAAATATTAAATCAAATGTTGTTTGAGTCAATCAAAAATCTTGGCTTATTTAATAAAATGGTTTGGTTAGATCGAGCAAATTTTTTGTTCTGGGTGAAAACATCAGTTCTCAAGCAACCTTCCAAAAATTAATTTCTGCAAATCATGAAATCAAGCTGTGAATATTAATGGAACATCTTTTGGAATACCCGACGTAGCTTCCAGGAATAAAAAAATACAAAGAACGAAAAATCTGCGAGTTCCTTATGTAAAATCATTACAATGCTTCATTAACGAGTTATTGAGTGCGGAAGATACCTGTTTTTCTGGGATGTGATGCGTCATCTGTTACAACCATAATAAGCTATGCATTATCACCATGGCAATGAGGCAGGTTAGGTAGATAGTCGGTTAGGTAAGAGGTAAGTAGGACGTTAGACGTAACGATTTTAAGTGACGGTTTTTAAAAGGTAAAGTAACTGTACTTCTACGATCACGTGCACTTATCTACTTCCGGAGAAATGTACAGACTTGGTAGTTCCAAGTCATTAGATACAATTGAAAAATCTCACTTCAATTTAAATTTTTTCTCAAAAGACAAAAAAATTGCCTATTTTATTATTAACAGAAAAAATGACCTTCCCTAAATTCCTCACAACTCAATATACTTATATACTATTAATATATTAATTACAGTATCTAGTTTTTATAAATATTTACTTCTCATGCTTCTTTAACAAATTTATTGACCCCTTTCAGTTTCTAACCTAATAATTTGTATTTCTTCTTTGTTACTGCATTTATTTAGATTGCAGTCTTTGTTCTTTCTCTTTCTTTATTCCAAGTAAAATATTCTTTTACTTCAGCTATGTGAATTTGCAATCTGAGTGGTATTCTTCCTCGCGAAGAGAACAGTGTTAGCAAAGAAACGATAACAGCCTCTATCGCTTATTGTGCTAGTTTTACTGTTCAACTACAATCGACTCTCAATCTTTCAAAGAAACATAACTATTTTTATGAAAATATACAACTTTCTAGACCTACTAACTTCTGAAAATGACTATACGAATCTCGAAAAAAAAATACCCACCCGTAGGGGAGTCGAACCCCTCTCCCTTTTAATTCTTCTACTTCGACCGCCTTAAGGGGAGCGATCCATGTCATGGGTTGAAAAAATCGATTATTTCTTCTTCAATAAATTCATTCTATACATATTCAAAAATGTGTCTGCGAAGTTTTAGCTCAACACTACATTTTTGATGATTTTCTGTTTACAAAATCCGGTTTTTCAAAAGGGCGTGACGGATTGCGCAAGAACTACTTGACCGATTTTGATGACTTCCAAGAAAACAGCTGGGATTGAATGTACCTGTTTGGCAAAAGAAAAAAATGTCTTTTAATAACAATAAAAAAATTAATGATTAATTATTAACAAAATAACAATTATAATTATGTGTTTGAAAAGTTTGGAGTACGTAACGTGAATACTTTTTTTCAATCCATGCGCAAAGTTAAGTTACGATTTTGGCCCGAGAGATTGATCGCTCTCCTTTTCCTGATTGAAGTCGTCAACCCTTTGTTTTTATGTAACTAATAGATTCCTCAAAATCAAAAGTATTAGTATGTATTTGATTTATGGGGACTCGTGATTTTGTTTCGGAGTTTCGCCGATTTTGATGAGGAGTCCCATAAGAATACGCGTTAAACTGGCACTCTTTCGGTAACTATGACATCGTCAACCATGTTATTCCCTTTTTTCCACATGAATCTAGCATATTTTAAATAGATAATCTCTAAGTTTCAGAGCCGTCAGTGATTTGTTTTATAAACGCCGAAGTGACCTTAACCAACATAGTCAAACCTCCTTCATTTTCCAAATGTCTCCAGTCACGAAATCTCTTCCCCCATTAAATATCAAGCAAAATTTGATCCTAATTCAATGTTTGGACAGAAAATGATAGAAGAAAAGTAACAATTTGAAATTTCGAGTCTAACTTTCATGAAATGAATAAAAGCTCTGTGCCTGGAATGAAGAGAGAAGCTCAAGTGTTTTATCAGGAGATTTGCTTTGCACTCGCACTCTCGCGAAGGAATCACGAGTAGAGAAAGGAAGGGGTGGGATAAAATGGGGGGGGGGGGGAGATTAAAGGAAAAGACTGTGCTGAATGGGCGAGACGAATGGTAGCAGGCTGCCCTACAGGCCACATCCTGCCCGATACTTTGTCTGGAATTTTAAAGCGAACTGAGGCTCAGGGCCCTTGAGAAAACCAGTCGTACCAGGCGCAGGCTCTGACGGTTTCGACCGACAAAGACTCGTGTACCACCACGCCAAGGGTCAGTATTTCTTTTCTATGTTTATTCCAAGCACAGGTTTAGCTTTGGCTTTAGTCTCGAACCTTAAATATCGTTCAGCACCCTCTGGGATTTTCAAAGGGACTAAATGCCTGGATTTTCGACTTTCCAAATTCTTATAATCCCTCCATTTCTATCACGGTCGAAACTTGATTTTCCTTTCAGGTTACAAAAGGCAAGTCTAATCAGGCCCATCTACCATTTTTTGAACTTTTCTATCCCGTATATAGAAAATTAGTATAAGAAAATAATATAGATTGGTGAGAAAATTAATTGCCCTTGTAGGGAGTTGGGCTACAAATTCAAGGGTCTAGGGTTCTATTCCTAGCGGGAAATTTTTTTTTCAATATATTCTGGAATATAAAAAGCATTTTAAGAAGAAAAAGTAGAAAGGAATATAACTGAAATTAATAACTATCGATTGGGAAATGTATTATTGCCTTTCTAATGAGAAGCTGATTTTGATTATGCTCGACGGTTTCCGTCATATTTCCTATTTCCGGTCACGGAGGATCTCAGTCTAGGAAAGAAGTACAATAGTGAACAGAATAATTCACTAGGCTTTGGTGGAAGGGGGCAGTTCATCACCATAGGGCTGCCAAGAAGGTAGAAGTCGTTACACTCAATTTCCCCTAGATTCTCATACAAAAAGTCTACTTTCGAACATCGAGAATAATTGCAATCCAACTTAAAAAAAATGGTTATTTATTTTACTTCATTTTGGTAATTTAATTATATTCTATACCTTCTTTTGTTTCCCGAGCTATTCGAAGAGGGAACAATCTCCCGAATCGACCTTTTCTTGCTTTCTCGATTGGTTAACTCGGTTCGCAATGTCTTTTTCATTTTTTTTTGCGAGAAGAAATGTCGCGATGATGCGCCAACGCTAAAATTTATTGAGTCGTCGTCAGTCTATCGATTTGCAGCGTCCCATGTACTGCGCCTGGAAATTCTGGAACAGAACCGAGGAGGAAGATTTTTCCTTTATATTTCATTTTTTAGTTTGTTGATTTGAATAAAACTAGAGTGAAACAATTAATTTGCACTCAAAATAATTGCAATACATATATACAAATAAATAGCCAGCCAAAAGTTTATCTTCTTTCAATAAGTTTATTTGTAAGATTCGTTCTTTAGTTTGGAATTTTTAAACAAACATTTATTCCTAAGAAAATAAACGTACCGTTTAATGATAAATTTTATCTCCGGCAAAAATTCAAAGCAGCGCACGATAAGTCTCGTTCTGGCCTTGAATTAAAGTAACACGGGGCGGAGAAATCAAGTTTGGTCAGTACTTTGGCAAAAGAAAAAAAAAAGAAAAAAAAACTCAACAGGCGTCTAAGGTCAGAGATAGGCCACTGAAAATAATTACGGATAAATTCACGTCCACTCAATAATACCGCTTAATTAGCATACAAAATATTGCGAAATTTCAAAACGTGTGATTTTTGTGCCACTAATTATTGATCCTCAAATCCTTGTCAAATGAAGATAAATAACATAGAATTTAGAGGCAAAAAATGGTGAAAAAGTTTTATCGATTTGCTAAATAATGACGTATATTTTGAGCAAAATTTGTACTCACACGTGCTGACTGTATGAGTCTGTATCGCGTGTATCAAGCTTGTAAATACACGCCGAGGAGAATTTGTAATATGGAACTCCCTTTCACGTTTTGCATTTGCCGCGGACTCGAGAATGTTTATTTCAAGATGAGAAAACGTTTGGAGTCCAAGGCCGAGATTACACAAGACTTATATGAAAATGGAGCACTCACTTTTTCTTACAACTTTTATTTTCTATAATCGTGTCAGTGGCAAGTTGAATTGCATTCAAGAAATATATTCAGAAGTCTAGCTAAATTTTAATATCATAAAAGTCAAGTTATTTTAACAAGCAACTAGGAATCTGGTGATTCAATAAAATATTGCCATTATCAATGTCAGCTGCTATCAACGAGCACATTTTATAATTGCAGAGTTACAAAAGTAACGTGCTCTTACAAAACTCGTTTTAGTTTATGACGGTAATTTGTTGATGATAACAACTAATTGATAATTAAGATACTCGTGTATACTTTTTTTTTATCAAGAAGTAATAAGTCTTCTTGTTTCTTTATTTATTTAAAACAATTTAACTAATTTTCAACATGAGTTTCGATTCTACAAATTTGCAAATTGTATTAAAATTCACTATCTCAATTGAATTACTTTTCAAGAATTAATGATAACAGCACGAGTTTCTAACGGCAGTTGGTAAAAAAAAAAGTGAAGTAAAAGTAGAAATAATTTTGTTCCGATCGACTAGACCGAAGTTATCGATAGAGTGGAATTTTTCTCTCGATCAAGCAACCTCAACGTTTGATAATAGGCATGTTCAAATTTCAAAGACTAGCCGCAGAATATCTCTCCATAATCCACATTCGCAGAAAATAAGTGGAATCCGTAATCTACCAAGTGGAAAAGACGTTGAACTCCGATCTGCCTATCGGCAAAACTAATATAACTGAGAAGAATCCGAGATATACTCAAGAGCAGTTATTAATTTTGAAAATACACGAGCGATTTTCTAGAAAGACATAATGAAAATACGATTTTGACTAATTGCACCTGCACCAGAACCCTGAAAACAAGGTCCATTGGTATCACAGGTGTCTTGACAGTCGTAAAAAATCAAGGAATCTCATGTTTTTTCCCTTAGCATTCCGTTGTTAAAATATGCCTGGTTCGAAGCAGATAAAGCTTTCCAAACTAAAGCAGATTCCGCCATTTTAGATCTCCTGCACTGATATGTTTTTCTTTTCGTTTTTAAATGCACTAATTTCTTCGAAGGAGATGAACTGATGGTGTGGACCGAAATAAGTCTGTCCAGGAAACTACAAATGATTACTGCTCTCGAAGGAAAGCTGCGCACCATATGGTCGGCAGATCTCGGCAGTTTTCAATCCTAATAGTTTCTTGTTTGCGGAACACGGGAGAAACGAATTCATCCCATGCGTGAGCCGTCTCCAGCCCTCCAAGTGAGTAAAACGGTAAAACTGTGGTAAAGATGGAATTTTAGTATGGGAGCAATAAAAGCAACTTCCGCTCGCGACAAGGCGTCTCGCAATGAAACTCATCCTGCCTTAACTGCTTGCCAACAGAGAAACATATTCTGTTCGCGATGTTTAGAATTTTTAATTCCGATTACAATTCTTCCTGTGCAAGAAATTACTGTTCTATTCCCTAACAACAAAGAACTTTGCCTCTTTTGGGTAACTATTTGTTGAGAAAAAAAGTTGAGCCATTGAGAAAACCACATTGTTTGATCAAGATTGTTGTAAGATATTACGAAGAACTCGTTAATTTATGAAAATAGTATTCAGATAGATGCTTAACCTTCTCAATTTATAAGTAACTATTGATTTTAAAGGTTGTAGCACATGCTGAACAGTATGTGTAACAAAAATCGAGATCAGATGTTTTAAAGAAGCTAAAGAAGGCTTGAATGCTGATTTTCCGGAAGAACTCTAAAAATAAGTTGTCAGACTCAATGTTTCAAATTCTTAATTCGGTTAAGAACTGATCAAGACCGTTTTTAACTTCTCTGTGAATTTAAATGATACACACGTTCTATGATAACCTATCAGATAAGATTTATAAGGCCTGATAACTTATCAAAAATTCATTCGATATTAAACATTCAGAGAATTTGAAATCAGATTTCAAACTCAACCACTCATTAAACATCCAATCCATAGCGATATACTTAGAGAATGAAATTCACAAGCTAAAACGGACTTTTGCTAATGTAAATCTGCAAGAACAGTTAGCAATAATAGATCAGATAATGCTCTTGGGATTTTCAAATCTGCTATAATCACCGCATGACATCATGCATTGTATAAGATTAAAATCAGCAAAGACATTCTGATATGCAATTTTCCTCTTATCTGACCGAATCCTGCGGTCAAAAAACTTGTCTGATAAGCAAAAACTCTAGGGACATGAAAAAACATAGGTACTTCGAAAAGGGATTATCAGTTATGGACCTCTGTATGAGCCAAGATCTGACTCCATAAGACTTTCTAAAGCTATGTCTAATATCGTACTAAAGAATAGATTTTTTTATCTATCGCAACAAATCTGCCCAATTTGAATAACTAGGATTAACCTCGATCTTGCGAAGAAGTCTTTCGTTAAAGATCTTTCGAATAGGATAGATTTAGCTTCATTATTCGAAGTCTATGAATCAAACCGAATACCATTATGGGATTTACTAGATACACATTAGCATTATGGCATCTATTTTGGACCTAAAATAATCTGGCACGGCTCCCGAGCAGGAAGTTTGCAAGTGTAATCCAGAAGGTTTCCGGTCGCACATGTGATGTATACGGATTCGACTTGACGCACAGGAAGAAGTCCGCTGGTTTCAGGTACCAAGCCCGTCGGTCATGAAATGGTATCGAGCGTTTGGTGCGCCTTGGAGCGAAGCGACATAAAACCCCGCCCCGTGGTTGCGCGCAAGCACAAATTTGATAAGAGCAACACTAAGGCACATGATGAGACTTTGTTTTAAAAAATCAACCTTTTGGACTTACGTTCCGCGCGCCTTCACCGCCCAATCCATATCCGCATGCGACGTATCCAAAAGAAAACACAATTTTATTTAAACTTGCGCTACGTTTTAGCTTTTTTTTAAATATTGCACTTGCACACACACCACTGGCTTTACTACTACCCGTTCCTCTGCAGATGGGTTACTTGGTCCGTCCTGCAGGGAAAATCGCAAAGACTTTTCTCGCACAAGTCATATGAAAAGTGTCAGAGCGTAAGCGAAAATAGTAATTACGAGGTTATTGAGGGGAAAGCGGTGATTGGAATCACGGAAAAAACTAAAAAAATCCGTAGCAGACCAAAAGTCTATTCAACGACACCGCCCCTCCGACGGCCGAGTAAAGACTGGTGACTGTCACTGACTGAGAGCGGCGCGGCGCGGCGAGGCGCACCGACTGCGACGCACAAGGTTCAGACTGAGGTGGAAGACGGGGGTAATGACAAGGTTCAGTTCTGTACGCCCTGCATAAGGCGCCCTGCAGCTGCAGCTGCAGTTTTACCCTGCCTGAACTCCCTACGCGTTACGGTTTATGCTTGCGGGTTTACGGTTTCTTGCGCTGGTTAGCCTGGCCTAACGTAGACCGCTTTTTCTTTTAGATACCCGGTAGGAAGCTGCGCTTTCGATAAATCGAACGATAGTATTATCGCAATTATGATAGTTCTCGAGCCCCGTTAAAAAAAAATGGGGACTACCAAATGGTGTACTGTTGAGAGGAGGATGATTATAAACACTGATATGTATAATAAGTAGGGCTTTGTAAAATTTTATTAATCGAACTTGTATTTTTTCATTGTACTTTCGCGAAATTACTTTTATTTATGTATATATTACTCGTACTTTTATTCTGAAAACTTCGTTTCAAAAGATTGGATGTTGTTTTCAACACCAATTTTGCAACGTCGTCACAATATTTTTAAATGAACTTTGTGCAACTTAGTAGTGTCTTTTCTCTTTAATACTTCATATTTTGAAATCGCTCAAAGCTTTTTCTGAAATTTTAAAAACTTCCCTGAAATTTGTATAAAAAATAAAAGTTATAATTTACAATAATATGAGATTTGAAAATTTGAAGGTGTTCAGATAATAAAAGGAACATTTCTTTTATCTAGGGTGCAGAAGAAAATACAGGGCATGTTGAGATTCTAGAGCCGCTACTGAAGTACACTATCATCCCTATCATCCAATTCGATTCAGTGAGTCGAGTCACCGCCACGCATCGACTGTGCCAAAGCGAGACAGCAGCAGAGGGCAAAGGGAAGAGGGAATTTGTGGGGGTGTCGGAGGGATTGTAGGGGGGGGGGGGGTCTCAACCCTCGTATATTGGGGTTTCACAGATCTCTCCCTCTCGGTTCGACTGGTCAAACATCAAATTAATCCAAGTGGAGTGTGTGTATCCGCTCGGTATGTCATGACCACTCAGTAGCCTCGTTACAACTTGCGTATAACTAGAAAATGTTATACTCAATATTGGTATAAAATGAATTACAATCAGATTATCAATTATAAATAATCTACACAATTTTTAAAATTATTTTAAAGGCGTGAACTAAGTAGGTCATGTGGTTAAGGAATCAATTTGAGTTTCTCCCAATAATTTTTTACAATAATGAAAATTACTCGCTAGAACTTTGAATCATAATAAAGAACATACTCTGACCAAAGGTTCAGATTGGAATTCAATCCAAGCGATTCATATCAATTCTGAGTCATTCCGAATTCTGTTTCAGAACCAATCCTAAAAACGTTTTGTATTTCGTTTGACGAAAGTCATCCAAAAATCAATCCGATTCATTCCGCTTTAATTCGGATCAATACAATCTAAGTTTTTAATACGACTTAATCCAAGGTAGAATTTATCTAAGCCGAATTCTCAATTCGAATTAATCTGAGGTCGAAATTATTCGGATTTAGTCAGATTAAAAATTCAGTTTTGATCAATCAGTACTCGGATTTATTCGGATTGAAAAATTAGTCTGGATTAAGTCATGTTGCAAAGTTTCAGCCAAAAATATTTATTATAATAGAAAGATTTTGATACTGAAATTCCTTAATCACGTGACTTATTTATTCAATGCCCTTAAGACCATGTAATACTTGAGAAAAGTAGCAAGTTCATGTGTCCAAAATACATAAAATTTTGTTCTCTAAATTTGGGAAACGGTAGAAAAGATGATAAAAGGACATGGATAGATTACTTTTGTTTATAAAAAAAAAAATTAGGATAGAATTTTCTAAAATTGAACTTTTTTCAATTTCGAAATCAAAAATAGTCTATTTACATCTGTTTTTATCTTCTCAGCCATTTTACAAATTTTGAAAAGAAAATTTCATCAATGTTAGAGACAAACATGTAGAAACTTAAAATCAATCAAATTTGCTAATTTCCTGAGTATTACATGCCCTTAAGAGCATGACATGGACGTTAATTAATCCAACAATTTTCATGCTTTCCGTTCTTAAATTAATAACTCAAATGGATTATTCATATCATACACTGAGAAAAACGGATCATAAAATCTGGATGTTAAAAGTAAAGATAGTATTCGGTAACATAAAATATGTTAAAGCGTATGATCTATAATCTTTATCTAATATATAAAGATATTACTAAACATAATCTCCAGATGTTACATTCTTATAATCTTCAGAAAATAATTCGTAACATCTGAAGATTATAAACCTACACTGAGAAACTTTTCGTTAGAGTAAATGATGAGATTGAATGATTACTAAGTTTTCTAAAAATAAATTTAATAAGTCGAACAATGAATATTATAACCTAGAAACCATATTTGAAAAATTCATATTATGAATATGAACTTGCCAGAAACCTTGCGACGAGCAGCAAAAATCAAAACATTCATTCACGGTTTTTCATATAATTCGTTTCAGAATGTCGTCCGAATGCTTCCGACGTTATCCGAATAGCTTCGTAGACTCGAATCCAAGTCTGCCCAACTCAGTAGTGGTTTATAACCGACATTTATTTCGGAATATGGCAAGCGAGAATAGCCGAGAGGCTTTAGGCGTTAGGAATGCGTTTAGTTAATGTAGATATAGGTAGAGTTAGAGGGTTCGAACCCAAAAACGATTCTGAAATTTAATTTCAAGTGTATGCGATAATAAATAGTGTAGCATTGTGTACTTAAATATGTGAACATAAATAAGGTATGATAATAATATTTGTGTATGTATTCCCAGTGGATCCTCCCCTCTTCTGATTGCCAAAGCTCGCCCCTCTATCTTTCTTTTGTTTTGCACGCGTTCAATCTGGTATGTTTCAGTTTATAATCCAAGATGTTATCTGATACTATCTTTGTTTTTAACATCTACAGATTATAGTTTTAATAATCTAGATCGCTGTCCCATAGTTAATAGTCCAAGATTATACCCGGTAACATATTTTTCATTACCGTTTACAATCCATTTTTCTCAGTGTATAAACGTAAAAAAAGATCAAGGTACGTTTATATGCTATTGAAAATCCATTTGATTATTAATTGAAGAACGGAAGCACAGAAAGTGTTGGATAAAGTCACGTGAATGACATGCCCTTAAAGTCCTAGCAAAGAAGAAAATATTTGCAGCGATTATCGAAATAGATTTTTCCAAAAATTCGCATCATGATAAAAAACCTTCAAATGGAAGTTAGGTCGTTATTTTAGAGAATTATTCATATACAAAATTGCAGTGAGAACTGGATTGCGTTGGTCACGTGACTCAAGTTTCATGTTTCCTTGAGGGCAGGGATCAGATTCTGACATTACAGATTTCAAACTGCGGGTTTACTCCGGAATAATGGCAAAAATTAATTTTCGGTATCAGACAAGCAAAAGGAAAAAGGTAATAAAAGTGACCTGGTACAGAAAGTTTTTTATAATATTATAGTTTTCGAATAAGCTTTCGAGTAAACTAAGGAACATGCAATCGGACGTAGATATACTTAAAAATTTCGAAATGTTTTAAATAGAATTTACATGTGTAATTTTTCGTTACAAGTAACTGCAGTTTGAAACCAGAATATCATTTCACAGAGAAAATAAATATCTAAAGTTACACATAATAAGATTTTTCTTATAAATTATTTAATACACTGCACGGAGAAAAATGGATGTTTAACTATGGGACAGCCATCTTAAATGTTCAATTGTAATATCTAGATGTTCAACTGTAATATCCAAGATATTAATCTCAGCATATTTTAACATCTTAGATATTACAGCTGAATATCTAGATATTACAACTTAACATATAAGATGGCTGTCCCATAGTTAAACATCTAGATATTAATTCTAAACATCTATTTTTCTCCGTGTGGTCGTAGAAAACGATAAATTGTTTTTTTAAAGTGCTAAAAAGAAGTAAACAAAACTATCTAACATTATATGAACAAGTGATAAATAACAAAAAATTGAGTCTAAAATTTTTTGACTGCTTTAAGAATTTTTCCTAATTGCAATATTAAGCCACAACCCCTTCTCTTTTATTTAATTTAGAAAATAAAAGCTTACTGAAGTGAAATTTAATGGGAGTCAAAATGTTTGAAATAATGTAACTTTGTGTTTCATTATTTGTAAACCCTAAAGCCAACTTATAATTCACACAACGATTAAAAATATAAATATGATTTAAAACTAAATTCGAACCCGTATCACTACAAACTCAAATTCATCTCAAGGTCCAAACAAAAGTGTAATTCAAAACTTCAAGAATTCAAAATTGTTCGAATCCTCAAAATATAAAAAAGGACCAAATTTGGACTAAAAAAATCGTTTATTTTAGGAAATTTTTTTGGTCCAAATTTGGTCCTTTTTTATATTTTGATGGTTCGAAAAGTTTCGAATTTTTGAAATATAATTGAATTTTCCATGAAACTTGTCCAGAAAATGAAAAAACATTTTTTGAGTGAGGAAAGAATCCGTGATCAAAAGGGGAATATTGTTTGAAACAGATGGAGATTGATCTTACCATGGAAGCAGATTCTATTTGGGAAGCGATTTGGCGAAAGGATATGACGACGCAATAACGCGTCATGATTGCTCACACATTTCTCAGACATTAGTAACTCGAGGAGAATTTTTAACTTTTCAAATGGAACCCAGAGACTAAGAGTGTAAGAGAACGGTCACGAACCACCGATTTCCGCATATAATGGTCCAGACCATGCTACTGAGAACAAACCAAACTTGGAGGGAAACTCAAGGCCAGGGACTCACACCAAACCTAAAGGCCCTTTTAGGACTGGGTCTGATAACCCTCTGGTCCAGGTAAAAGGAAGTCAGCCAGGAGGCTGGGAGTGAAGACTAAAAGGAATGACAAATGCGTGGACGGTGAAGGGAAAGGTGAAAGGACCGTAGAACTGGCCAAGAGTTCCCTGTTTTGGTGAACAGAATTTGCCATTCACGAGTCAAGCTTATAGAATATTTTCCATCACTCGGTTCTCATTTCTTACTTTGTTCATTTCCTAACAGAATAACCATTCTGAGATTCAGGATATTGTTTTAATTTTTACTCAACTCTTTAGATTCTGGAAAAAAATCGGTAATATTAAGAAACAAAATCTATAGAAGTCTTAAAAATTAATTTTTTTAATGCGCGCCTTAGTTATTTAATAACTTTAGTCTTAGGTCTTGAAATAGTTTTTTAACTTTAGCTTATCAGGTTAAAATTTCTTTGGAATCTTAGTCTTTTTAAAAGAATTTCGTTTTAATCTGTTCCTGACTTGAAAGAATTTACCGCCAAGTCTGGGGTCTAGATACGATTTTAGAAGCAGAGGCAAGGAAGATGCTGCAACGTACAAAGGGCCATCTGAACCCCTGACCTGAAATTCTGAATAGAACGGCTCTACCTGTCGGTGGTGCAACGTTCGTATCTCTCGACTGCAAACATCTTGGTTAGAATTTAAAAATAACTATTTACACTCTCAATTTGAGCCAGAAAAGAAATATACTGATAAATTGTGTAAATTGACTCACTGAATTTTTCTGATGATTTTTCAGGGATTTAATATACTAAATTTTATATTTTGTCTTTTATTTTTAATATTTAATACAATAATTCAAATTAAATTGAAATAAGCAATTAAAATTTATTTTACTTTTATGGAATTAATATTCTTTGATAAATCATAAATTACATTGACTTTCAATAAATAATGAATGTAGTATTAGATTAGCTTTAGGGTCATAAATTCTTAAGGGCATCTCATACTTTAGAAAAGTAGCAAGTTCATGTGAAGAACTTGGTCCAGTTTCTACATGCTTGTGTTCAAAATACATGAAATTTTGTTTTTAAAATTCGGGCAATAGTAGATAAGATGAAAACGGATGTAGATAGACTACTTTTGGTTTTGATAATGAAATAAATATTCCCCATATATTTTGCTTAAAGTTTATGAATTTTTTAGATCCAAAATGAATCACTGATGAGGGCTTTGATCTGAGCCGGAAAGTCTGATTGACATTCAGTTTTTAATTTATGATCCCAAAGACAATCTATTACTAGATGAATTCTTCAATTAAATTAATTTCAATCGTTTCTTTTCACCTTTAGCATATGTCAAATATTTTTTCGCAATCTTCCAATATTTAAATCAGTTTATATTAATGTTTTAGAGACGTGAGTAACGAGAAGTTGGGAAGTCATTGAAGACAGTGTGAGAGTTCACGATCTTGGTAGAATACGAGAAAATTATATAGCTTTCACGAAACGTGAGTTGAAAGAGATTCTAAGATGAAACCGGTACATATCTTGATTGCTAAACGACCAATTAAGCATGCTACCGCGTTTTATTCTCGCTCATACTGACATTATCTAATTCTCCTCTCCAGAAAATACTTTATGTCAACCAACAATCGGTTTTCAACTGAATACTCTTCTTAAGGAGATCCGCCACCTTAAATATTTTTATTTTTTGAGTTTAGAATTTCCATTAAATTTTTTTTTACGTTTAGTAACTATTTTTAGAAAGGTTTTTCACAAATTCCAGCACCTTTATGTATTTTTAAACTAAAAGTTCTGAGGTTTTTAGGCATTTTTTGGACATTTTTTAACTTTGAATAACTTTTTTGATTATTAACCAATTATCATGATTTTTTAAAAATTTTGTTCCGTAGAATGTGTAGCAACTTTTTGGGTGTGAAAAATAAGGTAAGATGACTGAAAAAAAAGTTACAAATAAAAAAGAATAAGAATATTCCAAAATATAAAAAAAAAAATTTTATTTTTTTTTGTGACAATGGAATCGTCATTTAACATAGATTGACTATGATTTTTTCCGATTTAAAAACTTGAAATTTTATGTGAAATTTTAATAATTGTTTATAACAAATTGATAAACAAATGTCTTCTTCATCGGATTTCGACTGGAAAAAAAACCACACGTACTTCATTCAATTATATTTCATATTCCGATGAGAAAAAAAATTGCCCGCATTTTGGAACGATCTAATTCGGTCGAAAACATAGTCACACGAGATTCCAAAACTGTGCCGTTCGCTCGCGCACATTTATTCTTCACCGCGCAAATGCTTCGTGCTATGTAAAAAGGATTTCTCGGGTGAATAAATAATAGATTTTTGAAACGTATATAAGTAGTATACATTCTTGACATCAGTTTATTTAAATTTAGCACAGAATAGGTAGTATTTTCAAGGATGATATACTCCTTAAGCAGATCACTCAAATATGGTCAAAAATTACTTCTACTCGTTATGGTATTTTTTCGAAAGGCATTGACAATGTGAACTAAAATCCAGATTAATTTTGCAAAAAGATTTTTTTCTCATTTTTATTGTTGATTAATGTAATGCCAATTTAAATATGATCGAACGTTCAGAGCACTCTAAAAACAAGTGTGTTACTTCTACACGTGAAATACGATAGTAACTTTTTAGGCATTTAAAGTGTGTATTTTTAATACACATTACAAACGTAACGTTTAATTTTCAAACACTTTAACGTTTTGTACCCAAAATGTGTGTTAAAAATACACACTTCAAATGCCTAAAAAGTTACTATCGTGATTCACGTGTAAAAGTAACACACTTGTTTTTAGAGTGAGCGCGCTTCGACACGGAGCGTTCGACGCCTTTGAACACGTTAGTTGCGAGCGATCGTCATTTGTTTTTTTCCGCATCATTATTATTTTTGCTTTTGTAGATCAGTCTTTTCACAGTCGAAACTGAGCACATATCTCTATAAAAAATTAACGCGTTATTTTTGTAGTGGTGTTCTAGAATTTCGAGTGTTTTTTTGGCAAAGTGGTTTATGCTATATCTGTCATTATTATTATTATCATTATTATTATTCTACAGAACCAAAGCACGTTTTGTGCAAAATAGTATCGAATTCAGATATTAGTACTCTATGCAGGATCGAACGTTAATTATTATGTATCACTTGGAGGCTTAACAATATGATGAGTTAATTTGTAAGTTTTCGATCAGCCGAAGAATCAACACATTATTTGTAAAATATTCCAAACACTTACATTAACCAGAATTATGTGTAAAATCAGTCATTTAATTCAGTATGTTGTACTACATATCATTCTTCTTCTAGTTATTCATCATTAAATGTTACAATCAAGTATTTTGTTACGTTTATTTATTCAACCGAGAAATCCTTTTTACATAGCACGAAGCATTTGCGCGGTGAAGAATAAATGCGCGCGAGCGAACGGCACAGTTTTGGAACCTCGCGCGACTATGTTTTCGACCGAATTGAATCGTTCCAAAATGCGGGCGATTTTTTTTCTCATCGGAATATGAAATATAATTGAATGAAGTACGTGTGGTTTTTTTTCCAGTCGAAATCCGATGAAGAAGACATTTGTTTATCAATTTGTTATAAACAATTATTAAAATTTCATATAAAATTTCAAGTTTTCAAATGGGAAAGAATCATAATAAATCTATGTTAAATGACGATTCCATTGTCACAAAAAACATAAAAATCGGATAATTAGATCAGCCAGAATTAATTTTACAAAAAAAAGTGACAAAAATCTTTAATTGTTAATATTATAAACAAAAAAATTTTTTGAACGAAATCACTTTAGATTTATGTCAGGAATGGTAAACACTATCATAAAAAATCATTTTGAAGTAGATTTGAATTTTCATCCAATTCGGGTGATCCGTTTCAGAAATTCTGACCCAAGTACATATCTAGCAACGGGTTTCACGTGTTGAGTAAATCATAAGAATGTGCAGTTTTTCTGATTTGTTTTCTGCTTATTAAGAATCATTTGTAGTCAGGACATTGTATTGTGTATTGTAACCGGTACATAGCTTGGATAAAACATAACTTAAGAAGCCAGACTTCCTGATGAGTAGGAACGCTACGCGGCAGTTCTTCCTCGGAATTTCGCGAACGCGTCTAAATAATCCAAAAGAAAATAAAGAACAATAAAAAGGAAGAGCAAGTGTAACTTGTCTTAACTTTTTTCCTTTCGCCATAACTTCTTTCTTGACAGAAAAATATTTTAACCAAGAAATAAGAAGTGAAATATGAAAAATTATCGCATAAATGTAAAAAAAAATGTAAAATATTATAAATATTTTAGTCCCCTTTGTATTTTTGCAAATGGAATAAGAAGAGTTGGAACATTTACCCAAGCTTGTGAAGCTTGTGACGCTTGTGGTGTTCTCAACTGCGAAACGTCGAAAAATGCTGCGACCAATCACAATCGACGTTCTCTCCCAACTTCAGGGTTCAAGGTCGAATTCACCTTTCGCAAGCCGATGCGAAAATCCTTGTGAATCTCAACGGGAAAGGGAGGTACAAATTCTTACACTCGGCGACAAGATTTGCTCCGATGATAACTTACATGACATAAAAGCTAAGAAAGTACAAAGAAAATGTTACTAATAAAACTCATTTTCAAGAAATAAATATAAAAATTTGTAATATTGATTCCTAATAAATAATCAGAGAAAGGCAATAATGTGACTTGAAAATTTCACCCCGAAGATGGTCGTGTCAAGGAATTTCTAAAGCTGCTGGTAAACCACTTTTCTAGTCTTCAAAGATCCAAGAAAGAATAAATTGAATAAAACATATCGTTCAAACCAGACCTGTGAGTTGCAGATAAAGTACCTTCTTTATGTCATTCTACCTGGTTATTAAGCTTTCTGAGAACAAAATCTACGTGAAAAAAATTATCTTTTCAAATTAAGGTCATTGGAATAAATTTGTTCAATTATTCAACTATTTAGTACAGAGAAAAGATACGAATTTCGCATTTTAATATTTTAGTTGTAAAAAATATTTAATACAACTTTGGCTGGATTAAAGTAATCAACAGTATTTTAAATTTTAGATGCAATATTCAAATATCGTTGATGTTCTTAGTTGGCTTTAGGGTCCAGGAAAAAATGTAACCAGAAATTATAAAAAACGAATGATACTGGAAATGACTCATATAGCCAGTAAATCTCATGTTGTTAATCAGAGAACAGACACAGAAAACTTATCTGTTTTTTACCTCCCCCTATTAAACAATTAACTTTAACCTCTTCAAAAAATGCATATTTTTTTATCGAGTTCAAAAATATACATCTCTTGTCAATTTTTAAAAAGAATTTACAATGTTGGTAATTTTATAAAATTTCAACAAATCTTTAACAAAAATGTCAGTTATATACAACTACACTAAATTCAATTTTACCCGAAAAACTTTAAATTTTTTTACATGTGTTATAATACCATATACGTTTTATCAGAATATTTAACCCTTTGTATCTGCATTCCAAACCATAAAAAACATAGAATTAATTCTGTTACAAGTTTCACAATTTCCAGATATAGGTATTTAATTCAATCTTAATTAATACGACTGGAAAAAAGACCCCCAGTCACATGTTTCGGTAGATTGTGGTAGAAATTTCTTTCAGTTATATACAGACTGTTTACGACTCGCCTCAAATTTCAATGCCCCTCTTTTGTCACAGCATCCTGGTCATCTTGTGGACATATTTACACTTTTTTTCTCCTTTCCCTTTAACCGAGACTCTCCAAAGAAAAAAACTTCACCCTCCACTTTACTTTACCAAGATTTTTCCAAGTCTGTTGCTAAATGCAACTCAGTTTTGAAGAAAAATCCGTAGGGATAGGTTTACTTTTACAAAAATTATGTGGTCACCCTGTTCGCGACGCAATAAAAGAAAGAAAAAAAGGATATTTGTGATTGTGTCATTCCAATTATTTTTTCACCAACAATGTCGGTCTACTTAATCATATAACAGGTCAGTTCTTGTTTTTTGGTATATTTATATCGTTTTCCACAAGTTTTTATCCGTCACACGTGCAATTTTTTAAGTCTCTTCTCTTTGTATGTTTATAAGAAAAAAGTTTTTGTACAGTGTTTATTTTTTTTTGGAAATTTTAGTTTAGACCAACTTTATAGTATATCACATGTGCAATTCATTAATATCGTTTTTTACTTAAACAAATAACAGGTTAGTTTCCTTTTTTTTGGTGATATTTTATTTTGATATTTCACAATTTTGTCAGACATATTTTATTCTGATAGTTCACAATTTTGTTAGAATTTTCGGACCTTGTTTTTATTTTATTGAATTTAGTTTTTAAGAACAATTTTTACAGTTTTACAGTTTTTACATGTGCAATAGATTTATATTGGTTTTTTACATTGGTTATCCGTCACAAGTGCAAATTTTTTTGGATTTGTTAGAAAACATTTTCTTGCACAGTTTTTTAATATTATCTGTAAATTTAGTTTTAGACCAATTTCTTATAGTATATCACATGTACAATTCGTTTATATCGGTTTTTACCACAATTTTTATCCGTCACACGTTCTATATTTTTAAGTCCCTCCCCTTAGTAATTTTTACTCAAAAAATCTTTGCTAAGGTTTATTTTCTTGTAAATTTGGTTATTTAGACCAATTTTATATTTCCACATGTTCAATTCATCTAGACCGTTTTTACCACAATGTTTACCCGTCACACGCTTAAACTTTAAGTTTCTTCACTTCGTATTTTTATAGAAAAAATTTTTTTTGGTTACATTTTTCAATTTTTTTGCAAATTTAGTTATTTAGATTAATTTTACACTTTCACATTTATATATCATTTATATCATTTTTCCACAATGTATATCCGTCACACGTGCAATTCCTTTAATGTTCTCCCCCTAGTATTTTTACAGAAATTTTTGGTTTGTTATAGTTTCATTTTTTTTTGCAAATTTAGTTATTTAGACCAATTTTATATTTTACACTCGCAATTCTTTATAACATTTCTTATTACAATGTTCATCGGTCACACGTGCAATTTTTTTAAGTCTCTTCCTTTTGTATTTTTATAGAATTAAATTCTCACTGATGAGGACTCCAATCTGAGTCGAAACGTTTGAAAATATGAAACTTTGAGTTCCATTTTTTCCTGGACCCTAAAGCCAACTAAGAACATCAACAATATTTGAATATTAATACTGAGGGTCGATACAAGTCCTGTTCCATTATTATTTAGATGCAATATTTGGTGCCAAAATCAACTGAACAAACCATAATGGGGATAATTAAGAAATTATTCTCTTTCACTAATTATTTGACTGTAGCAACTGAATACTATCGGATTGTCAAATTATTGGTATCGTTTAATCAAGCAATTCACTTGTTTTCTCTCAATTAACGAATTTCGAGATAAATTTGCAAATAATTAAATTCAAGTATACGCATGATAAAATAATTAAACATTATTTAGTCATGCTAGAAATCGAACCCTTATTTTTTAAGCAGTATAAACAGCTGTTCTTTGTCCTTGGTGTGTCTCAATTAACAACTGCTGGACAGGTGTTTGTAGAAACTTTTGCCGTAGATGCTTTTCCAGAGATGTAAAACTCATTTAGTCAATATTCCGTTTAATTTAATTTGATATTTTTTCGTTGGGGTGTCAATTTGAATTTATAATGCTTTTCTGAAAACTTGGTTTTCTAAAGTATAAGATATACTTTTTAAAGTGACATGCTTGATAACATGTCTAGTATTATATTGACCCAAATTCATAGAATTTTTGTTAATTTCTTGTTATTTTGGCATAGAGTCAGTTTCATCTTTTTTTATTTGATTAAAAATATCACTATTAGATGTGAAAATGCGCAAAAATAAAGAAAGGTAAACGTTTCGGCCACATATGGGGGCCCTCTTCAGTGCCATAAATTCAAAGATTAATTCAAAATTTCTGTAGAACATTAGAATATAGGAAATAATTAAATTAAGAATTATCACGGAATTCAACTACTTCATTTTGAATTTCAAGCTATGAGATAAGTTTTTGAATTCCGTGATAATTCTTAATTTAATTATTTCCTATATTCTAATGTTCTACAGAAATTTTGAATTAATCTTTGAATTTATGGCACTGAAGAGGGTCCCCATATGTGGCCGAAACGTTTACCTTTCTTTATTTTTGCGCATTTTCACATCTAATAGTGATTTTTTTATTCAAATAAAAAAAGATGAAACTGACCCTATGCCAAAATAACAAGAAATTAACAAAAATTCTATAAGATATACATTAAAAATGGGTCTCAGTTTGGGTCGAATAGAAATTTTCAAGAAAATTTGGGGAAAATTGATTTTTGCCACAAGGAGAGTTTTCAACAACTTTTAATGAGCAAAATTGATGGGAAGTATATTGTTAATTCGAATGATTTTAATTAGCACTTAATATTGTATCTTTTAATATGTAAAAAATTCTTTTGTGGACTTTTGCTTTTTATATTTGATAAAATAGTTCGTAGAAATCGGCAACTTGTAAAAAAGGCAGTATCATGGCGCAGGTGATTTTGGGGGTTATGATAAAATTGGTCTATCTGAAAAATTCGAAAAGATTATTTCTCCTGACGGGTCAAAAAGTGTATTTTATTGCCCCCTGTGAGGCAAATACATCGTTTTTTATCACCCCCCACCCCCCCCCCCCAGCCCCAGAAAAAAATAATTAGTTTTACTCATGTGACTGTTGCTCTCGCTTTGCTCGGACCTCAAACTTCGCACTCGCAAAATAAAATTTTTTTCTCCATTGTTGCACGATATATTATTTAATGTTAAAAAATAACAAAATAGCGGACATTCAAACTTTAGGTGCCAATTTTTATGATTATTTTTCGGTTTTTTAATAATTCTTTTTTAATAATAGTTTTCATTCAGAAAAAAAAGATATAGCGCCTATGAAAAAATGGTCAACGGAAAATTTGTAGATCACATTGGAATAAACAATTTTGATTCTGAACATTTTTCCGTATTTGTAATGTTAGATAATTGGCTTTAGGGTCCATAAATGAAAAAAACAGTAGTTTCAATCAAACGTTTCGACTCTGACTGGAGTCCTCATCAGTGATCTTTATTTCTAGAATATGAAAAAACAACTAGTGAATATTGTGCATTTGAGTACAACTTTGGTATTGTCTGCAGTATAAAAATATGAGAAAACCTACATAAAATCAAACATAAACATTTTTTGGTGAAACACGAGAGAAATCTTAAGAATTGATATTGAAAAGTAACACATACATTTTAAAAAAACATCTGAGATAAAAAACTAGTCACGTTTATGTACAAATGTAGCTTAAATTGTAGATGCAGATATAAAATGTGAGAAAAAAATAACTCAAAAAATTACGAAAAACTTCGGTAAAACTTTGATGAATATGAAAAAAACCTTAAAATACCTTAAAAATACGCATACAACACTTCATAAAGACTTCGATAAAATTTCAATGAAACCTCTAAAAAACTTCGATAAAATAAGCATGAAATTTCTTTGGGATTGTGTGAAAAGTAAAAACATGAGAAAGTTGACATAAAATTATACATTTTTAAACAACTGAGATAAAAAACTAGACACGTTAATGTATAAATGTAACTTAGAATGTGGATGTGAGTACATAAAATGTGAATAAATAACTCAAAAGGGCAAAAAACTCGATCAGAAACGCCTATAAAAACTTCGATAAAAATTTCGATGAAAGGCTTCAAAAATTTCGATGAAAACATGGAAAAAAATGTTTGTATTAAAAATCGAATTTTTTAAGTAATATTATAATATAGGATCCAAATTCATCATCTCATCTGTTATGAATTTAAATTTTCTAACCTTAAATCATTGTAATCCCTCGGGTTCTGACAGGTTTAATCTTGATTTTAATTTAATCTTTTTCCTACGTCGCTGTTTTTGAAGACACATTTTCACAAACGTACTATAAGAGGATCGTTTAGTGACTGATTACCCTAAAGCCAATTATCTAACATTACAAATATTGTTATTGAGGGTCGATATAATTCCTGTTCTAAATTTTTCCGTATCTCGTATATTTTGGCGGGAAAACTGAATTTATAATTTTAGAAAAATGTTTTTAATGGATAAAACCAGAACTATTGGCCAAAAATCATGAATTCAATTTTCCCGCTAGAATATACGAAATACGGAAAAAATGTTCAGGAACAAAATTGTTTATTTTAAAGAGATCTACAAATTTTCTGTTGAACATTTTTTCATAGGAGTTATATTTTTTGTTTATTAATAAAAAGTGTCATTAAAAATAAGAACTTTTGGTTTTCAAAAAAACTATACGAGATACGGAAAAATCACGGCAAACAAAGCTGTTCATCTCAAAAAAATATACAAATTTACTTCAGAATACCTTTTGAACGGACGAGTAGTTTTCGTTTTAATTGTGAAAAATGTTATCAGAAAATGATAAACTCTATTTTGCACCAAATATATGCAAGATTCTCCCGCCAAAATATACGAGATAAGAAGAAAATCGTCAGAAACAAAATTGTTTATTTCAAAAAGATCTACAACTTTGGTTTTGAACATTTTCTCATAAGAATATATTTTTCATTTATTAATGAAAAATATCATTAAAAATAAAAAAACCTCTTTCTAAGCAAAATTCTACGCGGAGTACGATAAAAATGTTGGGGACAAATTTAGTATGAATTATATGTAAAAGATATTGAACATCGAGCGCAAAATGCGAGATCCAAATATTTCGAAGCGCGATGACCGAAACACGTGCCTCAGGCGCGCTCAAATTTTTTTTTAATGCAAGTCTCTTTGCATCTTCAGACATTTAGCTTGATCAGTACTTCGATTGGCGAGTAATCAATAAGACCCAGAGAGTGTTTGCAATGGCAATGTACTTTGTACTAGCTCCTTTCAATGATCTGAAAACTGTCTTCTTCTGATGTCTGAACTGAACTTTACCAAAGACAGAAAAAGAGTAAGAATAAGAAAAAGGCTGAAGAGGACAAACACAACGAAGCAGAAAGAGAAGAAGGACACGCGAGTTGGTTGGATGCTGGAATGACGGGTCTTTGTGCCCACCAGTTAGGTCCAGTCCCAGAGAGGATTGTACCCAGGATCGGAGAGTATGAGAGAGAAAGAGACCAATTCAGGGCCGTATTTATTTCAAAGGATTTGCCATTTGCTCTTTGAAATAGAAATATCAGTAATGGGAACCATATTCTATAACAGAAACGTCTACAAACCTGGATTTATGAACCGTGAATCGAAGTTGGTTGGCCTTGAGGGTTATAGAAATCTGTAAACATATTCCATCATACGAGTTTTAAAGGAAGAATTTTTAAGAATAACTGTGATCGGAACAAGTTACTTTTTCCATCTGATGTTACTAAAAAGTTACAATAAACAATTATTATATTTGTAATGAATATATGTTAGAAACATATTATTATTGTTATTATCAATTATTATGTAATTTGAAGTGCAACAATCAATAAATGAATATAGATACCCGCGTGGAAAACTTCCCAACTTAGCCCAGTTTTTAGTTTGGCGCCACGTTAGACTCAACTAGGATTTTCATTTTGAAAACAATTGGAAAATTACTGAAAAATCATACAATTATTATTGAGTTGAACGTTATGTGACGTGAAAGTTTTAATGTTGCTTGCTGTTTCAAATTTTCAACCATTGAATCTTGAGTAAAAAAGAACAACACAATGTTAAAATATTTTAGCATTTTCCATTATAAATGTTATTAAATAATTAAAATCGATAGAAAACGTCGTGCAAATGACACATTACGTTCACGGGTACAAAAGCATCGTGTGATTTCGAAGTTTAAAGAGAATTCAATACAAAATCATTCTGACTCAAGTGATGGTAGTAAGGTACACAAAATTTTTTTTATATTTACTGCAAAATATAATTTTTAGAAATAAGTTGTTCTTTATCTCAGAATCTGTAGAACACAATTTGTAGAAGAACAGAATATTGAAGTAGATAATTTAGACCATTTGTTAAATTTTGAAACAGGTATATATTATATATACCATACATTCTACATATAAAAATCATTCATTCAATACTTTTAAACATGTCATTCATAACAACTGCACTGTTAGAAATTTCTGTCTTAAACTTCCATTACATGTAATGGAAGTTTTTTTCAGTAACGTATATTAAATTTAAAATACTTTAAGGGGAGGTTCTCCTCTTTTTTTTTCAAAAAATCGATTTTTTTTTTATCAAATGAAAGGTATGAATGCTTAGAATATTTGTGCAAAAGGATTTTTCGATCCGCAGAATATTTATCTTATTAAAGCGTCTTTGATGCGCCGAACATGCGCGCGCGGAGGAACGCTCAGGTACCATTCTACTGCGCGGCCACGGATGTCCATAAATGACTGTATATGTAAAGAGCACCCTTGAAAATATAACAAAAGGTGGGGCGAATTTTTCGCTTGCCAATTGCAAGGTTTTTCTTGAGTACTCGAGTATCCAGTGATGATGGTTCTCTTGGAACGTGTATGTGAGCCTTACAACTTTAAACGCGTTTATCTCGAAATCCTTTTTGTTTATCCTAACGTCAAGCATAGCTCATGATCTACTGATCCGATTTACTTCATCTAAAATGTTCCTGGAAGAGTATGATTTTTTGTATGACTTATACCTAAAATAAACATAAGCAATTGTTAAATAATAGTCGTTTGATAAGAAAAAACTTTAATAAAAAGAGGGTAAAATCGAACTTTTTCTTTGATTATGCATGAATTGGATAATTTTTAATGAAAATTCTTTAGAAATAGGTATAAGTCATAGGAAATTTTATAAACTTTACTATAAAAAACAAATTTTTGATTTCAGTTCACTACAAGTGGCTACAACCTTGACGTTATCGAACAACGTCTCGCTTTCAAAGGATGACAAGACCCGCCATTTTGGGGCCACCATATTAGATTTTGTCATAAAGAATTTTCTTTTGTATTTTAAAAAAATGGCTTAATAAACCATCATAACCGTTTGTTCGTATGTCTTTTCATTATCCGACAGTAAATTATCAAATTCCGCTTCATTTTCGGCTAAAAAGAGGAGAACCTCCCCTTAATCTTAAAAGATACAAACTTTTAGTTGAATTTTAATACACATGTGTATATATTTTAATAATTTTTTTTAAATTTACTATATTTTGATTGAAAATTTAACTAATTTAATATGAATTTATATTAATTTTTCATAACATACAAATCTATTGATTTTAATTTACCACTCGTATATTAATGTCTATTAAAATTAATAAGATTTTTAACAGTGTGTATGAATAAGTGAAGATACATTTGTATCAATGTTTTACTCGTGAATCTTTACTTAATTTTTGTTCCAAATATTTTTTGAGTGACGAAGAATATAAGTACCCGAATCTTAGTTTTATAGATGGTAAGCTTCTGTACTTGAAAATTTCAACATTCAAAAGAAGTATAGTTATAAATAAAAATTAAGGGAATCGCTTGAAAATCTGTATGAAATATATCAGTAATAAAGTTTAAATGCGGGCATGAAGCAGGTTAGCTTAACTAGGGCCCAACTGGATTTTCCTGCTGGGCTAGATCTGGGTTTAGCGTTACAAACCAAGAAAACTCCCACTTGGGGCAACCCGACTAGGACCCACCTAGGCCCTATCCGATTTTTCCACACGGGTATATAATTAATAATCAATTATAACTGAATAATGAGAGATATTATTTGGTTGTTAATTTTAGTCTAGCACTTCAGTTGCAAATATATAATTTGAAGTAACGTCTTACTTTTTAGATACTTTTCTTATAGAAATAAGGTTACTATTTTTTGAAGCCTGAGTGGTTCTAAGCCCTAGAATAATGAAGGAAATCCTAATAAGAGTTGAAGGTAATGCTTGGTTTTCTCAACCATCAAGAAGATTTCAATGTAACTTGAATTACGATTTAGTAACTATATAGCTACAACAATAAAACAAGAGTTTTTATAACTACCATCGTTAATTAGCTTACAATTTTTTTTAAGATATTAAAGAAGTAAAATTATGTAGGTACACAAGACTGACTAGGTCTTACGTCTTTTTATCACCTGTCTAAAGCTAAAATAAACCAGCAACGCCTAATACGTTGTTTCGTAAGACGAAATAAAACTTTCAGTAACTGACGCCTACAGGTTGTAACTCGCTGAGTGAAATTTATGTCTCTACTAACATAATTTTCAGCACCCCTTCTTTATTCAGAAGCTGGTTCAAGTGTATTGGTCAAGTTCATTGACAGAATTACGATCTATTTCAAAGAAGCTGATCGATCATCTATGATTTTAATGTACTGCAACGGAATATTATTTTAAGGAAATGCTTCCCTCAATTTTAGGGCTTCCGATATTAAATTTGTTATATTTAAATGTCACCGATTCCAAGAGTCTTTCTTATTTCTCTTTATAATTCTAAAATATTTGAAAGGAATGCTTTAAATTTGAAAGTCATACATTCGTTTGCTTCCAAGTAGAAAATTATGTCGCTCAATTTTCATGTATTAAGCGGATCCGCCACCTTTAATATTTTTAACTCAGAGAAAATATGTGAAATTATTGCCAGCAACCTTTTTGTATTTTCTAGATTTTAATAAATATCACTGATGAGGGCTCCGATCAGAGCCGAAACGTTTGATTAAATTTGACTTAATCATTTTATGGACCCTAAAGCCAATTTTCCAACAACATACCATTCTATTGATATTAAGGGCCAATATAAGGTACAATACTTTTAATTTTTATTTTTATTTTTATTTTTTGAGTTAAGACCTTCCATATAATTTTTTTAATGTTTAGTACCTTTATTTAGAAAGGTTTTGGTTTTTTTTAATTCCAGCACCTTTATGTATTTTTAAACTAATTATTTTGTGTTTTTTGGACATTTTTTGTGACATTTTTTAAATTTGAATAGCTTTTTTGATTTTTAACCAATTATCATGATTTTTAAAAAATTTTGTTCCTTAGAATGTGTAGCAACTTTTTGGATGTGAAAAATAAAGTAACATGACTGAAAAAAAAGTTACAAATAAAAAAAATAAAAATATCCCAAAATATAAAAAAAAATTCTGTAGTTATTTTTGTAGCTAGAGTGCTTTCTATGCCCAGAAATATTGATAATATAACAAATAATAAATGGTAAAAATTTCAAAGGCCTGTGTCCAATATTTTAGATTTTATTCAAACATATGTTGCAACAAACGCGGAAAATCATAACTTGCGGAAAACGGAGTTTAAAGTAAAGTCTTGTAGTGACGCTTTAATACTCACTATTGTGTTACTAAATCATATATGTATATACATAAAGGCAATATATATATTGCATTTTTTAATAGGGATACCTGTTATATATTATTTTCCATATAATTCAGAAATATTAGTAAATAAATAAACAAACTATTTTGTGTAAAAAGCTCATTTTCGCTAAAAACGCGTTATCCGTAAATCGCAGTAACTTTTAATTTGATTTATTTTTCAAAGAAAAAAAAATCAGATTGCCCTGAAAATTTACACACACTCAGAAAAGTATAGAGAGTAAAAAAATAAAATTTTTGGAAAATGTCTAAAAAATAAAAATATAATAATTAAAGATGGCGGATCCCCTTAAGTTATAAACTTTCAACTAGAAAATATTCAAAACCTGTGGTTTTTCCGATTCGAAAATATCAGTGTTTTTTGCCTCCATTCGGTAAAATCCCAAGTATTTTATTCTTCAAATTTTAAGTTTGCTTTCGATTTAGAGAAACTTTACTTTGGATATTCCTAGTCGGTAAAATTTCTAGTGTTTAATTCAAATAGGGAACACTAGGTACAGGACAATAGTCTTCTTCAAGGAGGAAAAGAACCTCTCAGGATTGCTTTATAAAAAAAAATTGTCAGCCAGCAAAGCCACATGTCCCGAGTCGATTTTTGAAACAGTTCAAATCATTCTGTGTTCACGGTTGTCATTAATAACCAATTGGGCATCCTTCTTTAACAATAAAATTTAAAAAAATTTCCGGTCGGTTCGTTTGCAAAAAATTTGGTGTTTCTTCATTTTATCCGGTTTTTTATTCACAGTGAACTCTAAATATTTTTTCAATTTGTGCTGCTGCTTACTGGACTACTTCATTTTGAGTTGTAAGCTATGAGATAAGGTTTTGATTTATATGATAATCCTGATTTTAATTATCTCCTATATTCTAATCTTTTACAGAAATTTTGAATTAATCTTTGAATTTATGGCACTGAAGAGGGCCCCCATATGTGGCCGAAACGTTTGCCTTTCTTTCTTTTTGCGCATTTTTACATCCAATAGTGATAATTTTAATCAAAGAAAATAAGAAGAAACTGACCCTATGCCAAAATAACGAGAAATGAACAAAAATTCTATGAATTTGGGTAAATATAATAGTAGACATGTTATCTGATCTAGAAAATATTTAAATAAGTTTGCTTCTAGTTGAGAGATGCTCCACTTTTGGTGCTTTAAATCAGTAAAAATTTAAAATTTAGTTTTTGGAACTGCAAGATTGCTTACAATTGGAAGACACTCTGCTTTGGATGCTTTCCAACAGTAAAATTTAAAGTTTATGTTCTCTTTCAATTGGGCATTATATTTTATTGTCGTATATTTTTTTGCATACAACTGGAAAATATTCAAACAATTTTACTTCCAATTGGAAGCATTAGACAACTTTGACTACTTGCAATCAGTAAAATTTCAATTGGATTTTTACAAACTGCAAGCTTGCTTCCAATTGGAAAACACTCTGCTTTAAATGCCTCCGAACACAATAATTTGAGGTTTACTGATTCAAAATTAAATTTCTTTTATTTGTAAAGTTTACAAAATATTGTTTTTATGATTGAAATAGTTTTTGTTTTATATGTTCAGTTAAAAAATGTTCAAACAAGTTTTCTTCCATTAGAAAGATACTCTATTTTTGTTGTACACTAGCGGTGAAATTCAAAATATATTTTTCAAACTGGAAGGTTGCTTCCAATTGGAAGACGTATCTTTGGACTCTTTCAAATAGTAAAATTGTAAAAATATTGGTTTAAAATTAAATTGCTTCTATTTGCAAAATTTACAAAATATTGTTCTTATGGATGAGATGTTTCATACTTCGAGTTGAATAATGTTCAAACAAGTTTGCTTCCAATTGAAGTCATTCTGCTTTGGATTCCTTCAAACAATAAAATTTTAAGAGTATTTAAAAAATATTCAAACAAGTTTGATTTCAGTTTGAAGATACTCAAATTTGCTGATTACAGTCAATAAAATTTTAATTGTATTTTTTTAAACTGCAAGGTTAACTTCAATTGGAAGAAAATCTATTTAGATGCTTCAAGCCATTACACTTTCAAATATTTTTCTCCAAACGACAAAATGGCTTTCAATTCAATCAGTAAAAATTCAACAATTTTTATTGAAACTAGAAAATATTCTAGAAGTTGCTTTCATCAGGAAAATTCTCAAATAGTTGTGACTAAAATTGAGAAATTTAAAGTTCAATCCTATTTAATTATAAAATATTGAACTCTCGTTACTCCCATGTTTTTCTAGTTGTGCCTTTCCTAAATAGGCACATACATTACCTAAAAAATGTAGTCCTGCTTCAGTTAGAAAATTTCTTAAATTTAACTGCTTCCAATTGGTTGAATTAAAAACTAGTTCACGATCTACTAAAAAACTTTTAAAAAATCCTTAATTGTTCTCTAGAGCTTTTTTTTCATTCTTGGCCAATGACCGCATATGATGACACTTCCTAAAAATATTCACATTCTTTCCCCCCACCAAAGTCCCTTTTCTTGAGTTGAATTCCTGTCTACGCCCCTGGAAGGACAGAGTGGCTCGGACGTGGAGTGAATGTCAGACCGAAGGTCGGCTTTTGTCAGGTTCAGAGAGTATCTTGGAGCTCTCGTTCTCGCGGCCTCTCTCTCTCTCCCTCTATCCCTTTCTATCTCTCTCTATCTGCTTTGCTCCGTTCAATGTCTCTTTCCGTACGCTCGATGGTATCCACCTATATCCATTTATATCGCATACATGCAGCTGGGTTCGATAGATAGCGTACCGACGGGACAATGACCACGAAGAGACGCACGACGACATTGACCGTACATTGCTTCGCCTATATAATGTATATCCTATATCGATAACTATATTCTTGCTTAGCTATGCTTATAGGGACATGAACACTCCACATTGTCCAATCCATAATTATTGTGGATGTATGAGTTCAAAACTCGTCGAGATATTTAACGAAAATCTGCTGAACATGTGGTCTCCACGTTCTTATTCAGCGATATATTAATCATTGGACAACAATCGATAACGTCACACTTTACAACTGCTTTGATTTTGTGTAATTGTATCTTCTACATGTGTGCCGCTGTCGGCCGCGTGGCAACTGGGGCTAAAATTGTCTATGGCTATCACCCAACGTCACGTGTCCAATTTTCCCAGACTTGGTGATAGAAGCAAGGCGAATTAATATTCTCCAAATTTTACATGATATGAGTTTCATTTTACCGAAAATCAAATAAACGATTATCTTTTTTTATCAATTTTATTAATTTTCATTGCCCAATGTAGATACACTGAGAAAAAAAAGCTATTGAATCAAAAGCATTTCTTTCAAAAAGCATTTATACTATTAATTCATAAAAATATACTACAAGAACCAATAAATATGTCACTAATTCTATAGCATATTGATTTGAATCCGTGATATACATGCTTTTGGAAAGAAATGCTCTTGATTCAATAGCATTTTTTTCTCAGTGTAGTTTCTATTTCACGATTAAATATCTAACAGAATTTTCACTAATTAAAATTTGTATTTACCATAATATTTATTTATGTTAGTTTACATATTGTAAGGTAAATATGTAAAAAGATGTTTGTTTATTTGTTTTTCGGTTACTGAAAAAATAAAAAAATGTACTGTATAAAATAGTTAATTAAACATGAATGAAATATTTCATTGTTACATCTAATATAAATAATTTGAAATACTATGCAAACTTAATTTTATAGTGATTGTGCCTATCTTTGAAGTTAATTTTGTATTACATGCACGATTATTATTTTTTTACTGTTTCTATTTATTTTTATAAAAGTCTAAATTTAAATTTCGCGCCTTTTAAAATCTAGTGAAAAGATAGTGATTTTTTCATGTTCCAGTTTTAGTGTTTTTTAGTGTTTATTCATGCACCCGATTATGATTCTTTATTTCAAGTAGTTGACGACCCTAATATTCTATTCTAAAATAATAATTATTACTGTTCTTTAATAAAGTCTAACATTTCATTAAAAAAAATATTTTTCAATTATCTTCATATATTTAACGCTTTAGTATATGATATCACTTTCTTCAACAAAATTTGTTCGACCCAGCGAGAAGCGCACTTGAAAAAGCGCTAGACCGCAAAGGGTTAAAAAGAAATTCCATCTGGATTATTTTTAATGAATCAAAAAAACTTGTTAAATCTCGTTTGATGCAAGTTTGGTTGAAAATCAGTCCGACTCAATACATTTTTATCAGAACCAAGTTTTCAATCCAAATGAATCTGAACAAGGATTAACAAGTTTTTCAAATTGGTTTGGAATAATTCGCAATGGTTCGGAAAAGCTCTAATTCACTCGGATTAATAATCAAAAATAAAACTGAAAGTTGAAAATAAGAATTGTGCGATTCCAAGCTTATGGCTTTAATTTCGAGAATATTTAATTCTTTTAATTTTGAGAATTTCAAACAGGAGTCTTTCTATTGAGAAATATTGAAACTAGGTCGATCTTTTCCAATTTAATAGTAGTCTAATTTGGTTACTATAAAATAAATTTGAAGTATTCGACTCGGGATTTCCAGAATCTGATAAATTATTTTAGTCTGTAAAAAGTACTGTGACTCTCATTTTAAAATCAATTTTTGCTCTTAAAATGAATGCGCGCTTAGAACGTAGCAGTAGAACAAGATTTTGTATAATGTATCATTTTTACGTAATAATAGCGTAAAATTCATTCAACTGAAAAAAGCAAGTAAGGAAATTATTACATTTTTCATATTTCTTCTTACTCAAATTTCTTTACTGAGAATAATGATATTTACCTGGTACAGGAAAATTTTCCATATATTTCCGTATTCAAGCAAAACTACAACTTCAATCTTGAAGACATACGTTGCTTTTAGTGAGTTTAGGTAACCAACTGGTGATAAGAATGATTATAAGTAGTTATCTAGTCTTCCAAGCAATCTAGAGATTAGAGAAAAGCAATAAGATAAAAAGAATATAACCACGATTTTCAAACTCACAGAGATAAAATACTTCAAAATACTTCAAAATAATATTAATTTAAAAAAAAAAAGAAAAAAAATCTGCCCACTTTGCGTGCACATTCCCATCGCGCTTCGCGCTGGGTCTTGTGTTATTTGCACACATTCAAATTTATTTCTTGTAATTTGATACTGAAGCTCAAGTAAATTTTATAATATTGGAAATGGTTACGTTATAGGGAATCTTTTTCTTGAAAAAGTGATATGTAATTTATTAAAATCGCATAATTTTTTTAAATTTGGTAAGAAGTGATAAGAAAAAAAGTTGGGGTAAAAACAAAATTTATTAATAAAATTATTTTTTTGTATTTCAAATTTTGTTCATGGAAATTAATCTTTTCTCTTCCAAAATAGCCCTTCAATAATAATATTGCTATTCTTGGAGGCAAGATTACCTATTTTTGCTTGAAGTCTAATTTTCGTGGATCACCTACCTTAATTAGATTTTCTTAAAGTTACTAAATTTGTTTTTGATTTTAAATGAAAAAGGAAATTCAATTTACTAAAGGTTCTATCAGCCTTAAGGAACACATTCTCATCATGAAACTCGCCCTTTTACGCTCGATTTTCCGCATAGTTTTCTGTAACTTTCGAATAATTTACATAGTTAAAAAAATCTATTTTCTTCCAAAAATATCTAAAAGAGGAAAGAAATTCGTAGATTGTTTTTAAACAAACGGTTTCTTATTTTAACGCTTATTTTGTATCACACATATTTTGGTTAAAAAATGGGATTTTTTATTTCCAATATTTAACATCAACACATAAAATATATATTTTGTCAAAAAATGTCCTATACTGAGAATTTGTAGACCTCATTTAGGCAAATCATTTTCTATCTTAACATTTTTTTCGTATATCACATATTTTGTTTAAATAATGGAATTTTTGAATTTTAATCATATTTTTTGAAACTAAAATGAAAAATATACGTTTTATCAGAAACTAGATCAGACAAAATTTGTAGACCTTATTGAAACGAATAGTTTTGCAAACTTACATTTTTTTCGTATTTCAAATACTTTTGTTAAAAAATTGAATTTTGGATTTTCAATGGTATTTTTTCAAATTAAAAAGAAACATATGCATCTTATGAAAAAATATTGCGATTCAAACTTACAGATCTTTATGTAGTAAAACATTTTGTATCATAACTTTTTTTCGTATTTCGTATAATTTAACTGAAAAATGAATTTAGATATTGACTTTATTAAAAAGTTTTAACATACTGTAACTTTCCTAATTTTAGTTTGAACGAAAAATGTTTGAAGGATAATTAGTAGAGATTTTTAGAAACTATCAGAAACCAGTATTGGAATTTTGGATTTTTTCATAAATTTTTTTAAAAAACACAAAAAATGCTCTTATATCCACAATTTTGGTTGGATGTAGCTGGTTAACCAACTTGTCCTTACTTTTTGAGTTCCAGTAAATTATGCTGAAGCTCAATTCAATCTGATAAATTCGTAAAAGTACGTAAAATTACAAAAATTACGTGAACGTAAAAATTTGATAAAAGTTTCGAAAGTTATTTTTCACATAAAACTAAAACATTAAAGTTTATTTCTTGTAATTTAATACTGAAACTCAAGTCAATTCTATAATATTGTAAATGTGAATTAAAATTATAATATTTTTTCCATATCTCGAATATTTTGGTAGAAAAATAGCATTTTTGACATTGAATAGTATTTTTTAAAATTAAAACAAGAAATATGCATCTTATAAAATAATGTGTAAATGTAAATTTGTAAAATTTATTTAAGCAAACAATTTCTCATTGTGAAGTTTTTTCATATATTGTATAGTTTGACTGAAAAATGGATTTTTATTATTGATTTTTTAAAGTTCTAAAATACTGTAACATTTCTAATTTTAGTTTGATTGAAGAATTTTATGAGTGCAATTTGTAGAGCTTCCTAAAAGCTATCAGAAACTGGTATTAAAATATTGGATTTTTCCAAAAAGTATTTTTTTTAAATATTCAAAAAATGCTCCAATTTTTTAAATTTTGTTCTGGTATGGCTGGTTGACGAACATGTCCCTATTTATTAGGCTTTGATAAAGTTTACCAAAGTGCTTTTCAATTTTAAGATTCTTTCGAAATTTATTGTATCTACAGACCACGACGACGGGGACAGACGGACAAACAGGATTGAAAAAAAGCCTTTTTGCGGATTCAGATCATGAAACGAGGACATTCTTTAAAAAAGTGGGGGTAAAATTTACCACAAATATAATACCATCCCATATGCGACGCGAATGTAAAAAAACGGTGAAATGGGAAAAAAGAAATTTATTATTTCTGAACTTGGATTCTGTCGAGCTTCAAACATACAAGATGAAAAGAATTTTTTAAGAGGATACCAATGGGTTTGTAAAAGACATAAAAAAACAGCTTCTATGCTACCGAATTTAAGGGATCGGCATGCACCTTTATGTTTAAGGGTGTCTGGGTATTTATTCAAAGGCGATAGAGCCTTAATTTTAATAATTGGGTATCCCTTTCTCCCTTAGCTGATTCCTGCTGTGGAGCATAGCAATACCTCAGGCTTCCCTTGAAATTTGTATTCTTTCTTCTATATACTGCACGGTGTTAGTACAGTCGCACCTGCCCCATACCTTTCCAATTCTTTTCAGGTCATCACGTAGGTTCGTACCTGCACAAGTTCGATATGTTGGAATCTTCTTAATGTGTAGTTTGTACAGTAGATTTAAAAAGTCTTTAGATCTAATCCCTGTTACTAGAGACGTTTTTTTACTGAACAAAGAGTATCAACTGACGTTCGATGAAAAGTGATATTGACTTGATGAAAATCCATCACATGATTTTTATCCCTTGATACATATTCAAGTTTTTAAATTTAATCAATTCACGTTTCAAGGGTTTACCGTAGAAATTTGAATTTAAATAGATTACTAATTGGAAAGGCTTCGAATTTTAAATTCTAGGGCTTTTTTCAAGTTAATATAGAGTGGGTAAGAGTGAAAATGGAATTAACAATCTGTTGCTTCAAATTGGATTATTAAATTCACTGTTAGTAAAATTGTATTCTTTTAGTTAGTTCTTGAAAGTAGAAAATATTACTGGTAGGCGATTATAATTGATTGCTCTAGTATCTCAAACAGTTTAAAGTCAAGGCCAATACGGTGGCAGTAATTTAAAGTTCGTATTGGTTCGATGAAAGCTGGTCAATTTAATAAATTAATTGATGTTTCTTCAGCAGATGATATGTACAACAATTTACATTCTTTGAAATTGATCTCACGTAAATGAAATACGATGGTTACAAGGTATAAAAGTTGTGAAATAATGCTGTGATATTACATTATAATTGGAGTCATGACATATAATCATCTATATTAAACTTTTTTGGCAATATTAAAATAATTATTATGCCGCACATCACTTTTAATCTTGTAATAACACTTTCGAATGCAAAACGAAGATAATTTACTGTTACCAAAACTGCATTGAACTTTTTTTAAACTCCAGTGCTTTCAACTAACAGATTATAGCAATTACAATATTAGGGAGAAGGGGGTTATTCCTTCACCGAGAAAAGCATGAAAAATTCTATAATAATTTATGAAATATAATTAAAAGAAAATAATAAAATTTTGGGTGCCTCCAACACGTAGGTCTTGAACGTTAAAACCTAGAGCCCAAACTGTATTTTAGGAGGAAATACCACAATATTCTTCTTAGTTTGTTGATAACTGATTAATATAAAACGGAAATTGTCATAATTGCGATAGATAATTATTTACATGAGTTTGCTTCCAATTTAAAAATGCTGAAATGTAAAAAAATATTCAATTTAATCGAATAATTAAAAAAAAAATCAATTCTTCCAGATAAAAAATGTTATCATAGACTTAAGTATTTCTAAATAAAAAATATTTTTAACCTAAAAATCTAAACATTTGTAAATGTGCATCCAATATATTGCTAACATTCTAAAAGTATCATAATCGGGATGCTGTTGATTGAAAATACTAAAAAAAATTGTTTTCATTCGGGAAATCTCCAAATCCATTTGCTTCCAATTAACAAATATGAAAATTTGAATATAAACATCAAATGTTCCTTTCAATTTCAAGATATTTTTAATATCGTTCCTGTCGATAGGAAAATATACTGAAAAAAATTGTTTACTGTTGGAAAATATCCAAATGAAATTGCTTCTATTCGAAAAATTTTAACATCATGAAAACTCTGGCAAGCAACCTCTGATAAAATAAACTATTAGGATTCAAGCAATTATGATATGGCTTTTTACAGCCCTTTCAGCCTTTTAGCACCTTTGAGGTTAGTTTTGATAGAAAGATAATGGACTCTAGACAGCTGATTTTTAGAGAAACCGGTGCCGTGGGTTTTCCTTGTCAGCTGGCAACAGGGGAAACTCCCTTGCTGTCGTGACCACAGGCACGTTCACATTGGGTTGTGAAGGGATGCCATCCTGTTGCAGGTCTACCTACGTAGGTAGCATGCGAATCACCTGCGTCAGTTACAAAATCGAACTCTAGTCCCGAGACAATTTGAAAAGATTTTTTTTAAAGCCCCTTACAAAACATGGTTTTATCAATGCTAAAATCAGGGTCTCAGGTCATTTTTTAATTTATTTTCAGTAAACATATTCCTATTCATATAGAAAACGATTCATACAGTAAGGAAAAGATGTTTCTATACTCTAAACTGTCTAATTTATACAAAAGAATAAGAATGTATATGAAGTCCTTAGTATATCCAGTTTATGAAATTAAATATACGGAATTATAAATTTTAATAAATATCCAAATATCTATTAAACAAGATATTTTAAAGAATTTGAAATCTTTCTGTGGAAAAAAGACGCTTTCGACTGTTTGATAACTCGTAAATCATTATAAGTGGTTGATAGTATTTCAAATCAATTTAATTATCAATATTACTTAATTTTTTTGTTAATTATGTCAGAAATGCGAAGTAGAGGGGTTTTTGTTTTTTCAAATATGAAAATTCATGACGTGTTTAAATGCTTATACATTAAGCGAACTAATTTTTCAAATACTTAGATATAAATAAAATAATTTGAAAATTCATTTGTATCTTGACGGAGAAAAATATTTGTCTAGAATTACTAATTATTTGAAAACGTGTGATAATAAATTCCTAAAGCGAGGATATGTTTTTTTCCAAGTTAATTGATTTTTTTCTAATAATTCAATTTATTTTACCATCTAGATAGGGATCTTTATCGGTAATTTAGCGTATTCTATAATAGAAATTCTAATAAATGCAAATTATTATAAAAAAGCTTAAAAATTTATTATGCGTTTCCAAATAGTTTAGTAATTTTAGACAAATATTTTCCTCCGTGAAGATAAAAGAAAACCATGGGATTTTCGAAGAGTTTTAATTTTTGTTATTTCAGAAGAGATAATCAACATGAAAATAATTAAAATTGAAACATCTTTTCAAGTTGACTATAAAGGTAAATCTTTGTAACAGTTTGTTAATTTATTAAAACACTTCTCGAGTATTTGTCCTAAATTTCATCATGAGGTAAACATTGTTACAAAGCAAATATTAACATTCAAGAAAAGTGTAGTTAGAAGGATTTTTTTGATAATTAATATTAATGTGATTTATTTGAAAGTTCACGACTTTTTACATTCTTATCACATATGTAAATATATCAGATTTGTATAAAATTTGTCATCCACTTTTTTCAAAGAATTTTCCCGTTAATAAAATATAAGAAAATTACAGTATTTTAAAACTTGAAACAAAATCAATAATTAAATTCTATTTTCTAGTCAAACTATGCGAGATACGAAAAAACGTTATAATGCAGAATTAATTACTCAAAAAAGATCTACAAGTTTGAATTTCAACATTATTTTTAAGATGTATATTTTTTGTTTTAATTTAGAAAGATACTATTGTAAATAAAAAACTTCGCACGCAGCTCGCAAGTTTGAGCGCGCGATTTGATCGTCGCGCTTCGTGCTCCGTTCTTTCTGGACCTCGCGCTTCGCGCTCGTTCTTGTGCTCTTCACATACATTCAAATTTATTTATTATAATTTGATACTGAAGCTCAAACCAATTTTATAATAATATTACAGATGATGTGAATTAGACATTTTCTCAAAGTCACTCAATTTCTTTTTGAATTTAAGTGAAACAGGAAATTGAATTTACTTAAGGCTCTATCAGCCTTAAGGAACACATTCTCATCATGGCGCTCGCGCTTCGCGCTCGATTTTCTGTATACATTTCAGTAACTTTTTAATAAATTACATGATTAAAATTATTTATTTATTTTCTTCCAAATATCTCAAAAAGGAAAAACAGTCGTAGACTTTATTTAAGGAAACGATTTTGCAGGACAACGCTTATTTCGTATCTCACATATTTTGGTGAAAAAAATCGAATTTTTACAATATTAAATATCAAAACATAAAATATACATCCTGTCGAGAAATTTCTTCATAAGAATGTGTAGACCTTATTTAGGCAAATAATTTTTGATCTAAACGTTTTTTATGTATCTCATATATTTTGTCTAAAAAATGGAATTCTTGAATTTTAATCGTATTTTTTGGAATTGAAACAAAAAATATATGTTTTTTCATAAACTGTGTAAGACAAAACTTGTAGATCTTTTTGAAACGAACAACTTTGTATTCTTACGTTTTTTTCGTATTTCACATATTATTGTTAAAAAATTGAATTTTGGATTTTCAATATTTTTTTTTTAAATTACAAAGAAAAATATGCATCTTATGAAAAAATGTTACAATTCAAATTTGTAGGTCTTTATGTAAAAAATAATATTGTATCATAACGTTTTTTCGTATCTCGTATAATTTAACTGGAAAATGGAATTTTGATATTGACTTTTTTCGAATTTGAATATGCAGTAACATTTCTAATTTTGATTTAATCGAAAAATGTTATCAGAATAATTTGTAGAGATTTATGAGCACTATCAAAAACCAGTATTGAAATTTTGGATTTTTTCAAAAAGTTATTTTCAAAATCACAAAAGTAGTGCTCAATCCCTCAATTTTGATTGGATGTGGCTGGTTAACGAACTTGTCCTTACTTTTTCGGCTCCGATAAAGTGTGCCAAAGCTTGATTCAATCTGATAATTCTATCGAGAGTTATGCCGCACACTTTCGTAAAAACCGTTTTTTCTGACTCAGGGGGTCTGAAAACGTAAAGATTTGATGAAAATTTTGAAAGTCATTTTTCACATAAAACCAATACCTTCTCATATGATGAGAATGTAAAAATCCATTTTGCAACCAAAATATAATCTATAAATTTGTATCTAACGCATTTTGTGATAAGATGTATATTTTTTGTTTGAATTTAAAAAAATACTATTAAAAATGAAAACTACCAAGATTGACCTTATGATAGAACTAGGGAAAAATTTCTAACAATATTTAAACAGATTATTATTGAAACGGTATAGTGATTTGCCATCAACATAAGCTCAACAAGTTAAAAAAATGTCATTTATTTTCAAAGTTCTTAGCTTTTTTTGAAAAATTGAAACTTCACATCGATTGCAATATCTTTTTATAAAATGTACACTTTGCTTTTAGCGAGGGCTTATTAGTAACATCATTTTGTCATTTTTCATCCTTTTATCGGAAAAAATTTCAGTTAATTATAAAAAATGTATGACACCCTGAAGACTGTTAAACAAATTGTAGGTCTTACAATTTCCGTCAGTATTATAAATGATTATTTAATTGAATAAGAAATAACAAGAGTTGGGTAGAACACTTTGATAGTTTGATTCAAGGTGATGTGCGTCTTAAGAATATAAGAGACTGCGTGAGATAAAATCAATATTTCTGCGGTAGTGTATTGATTGTGGTTCAACGGTATGACAAGATAGATTCCCCAAGAACGTTCTCACCTTGCCTTGTCTTGGCGGTTATTTCTTTTTATTTTCCCCTTTTATTTTCCTTCTATTCAATGTCTTTCACCTCGATTCCCAATTTCGATGTAACGGTAAATTCAGGATTATATACCTCAATTCTAACGTGTGAAAAAGCCGTCTTTTCTGATTTAATAAATTTTTTACAATATCATCGGAATAGTCAATATCGTAAAAGGTCAATAAACTAATGTATTAAATCCACTTATTTCAGTTCTATTAATTGGATACAAATTTCAGTGTATATATCAAGATCTATCAGGCATAAATGAGCGTCATTATTAAAACCATTAAAATGGTCAATTTTAGTCTGAAATAAAAAAAAAAAAAAAATGAAACTAAAAAATTTTCTTGATAAATAAATATTTACCAGTTTTAATTAACATAAACAAGCTGATCATATAATTTTTTCTCAATCATTTCCTTTATATTTTATTTATGTGCGAAAATCATGACCTGGTACTTGTTCTTTAAAACGTCCTTGGCCCCGATTTCATTGTTTCGGTATTTTCTCATCTGAGTTTAAATTTCTTAGAGGAAAAATTAATTTCATTTAACCAACTACTTTGGTTTGCATAACTTGTACGATTGAGAGTAAAGTAAAGGCTTAAATATTTGTGGGCATCTTGTTAATATGGCAAAATGGTATAGTAAAATAATTTACCTCATTCACTATAGCAAACACAAAAGTTTTCGTTGCATTTCGTACGACTATTCATTATGCAAGCAGATGCAATCTTGTGGTCAAGTCAAACGCAGTTCTCTTCCATCGACAACTGCAAATGCCAAGCAACGCATCATCTTTATTTTTTGCACATTCATATAAAGACTATTTTATTTATTGTTTTCTTTTACTGTCAGTTACGACATTTTTTCAATATGATATATATCATCATTTTCATTTATAGTTATTTCTTATATTAATACTTTTAAATAAAAAGATTAAAAAGTGCTTACTATTTCCATTGTTAATGTACTCAAATTTAAACGCTTCTGACTGGGAAGTATTTAATTCAATACATTTTAGTTTAAGAGAATGAAAATTTGTATATTTTTAGCAGGAAAATACCAATTTGCTTTGTGTTTCCAGTTTAAATATATTCTTATGAAATATTTAGTGCTTTCAGTTCAGCCAGGAAAAAACTTGGCTTTTATTTTGAATAGCTTTGAAAACATTTAAATTTAAAAAATTCTAATCATTAAACTCTGGAAAAATTTGCTTTGATTTATCAGAAAAATATTCTAACTTTATGCATTCAGTTGGAAAATATTCAAAGTGAGTTGCTTCCAATTGGAAAATACTGACAGAAAAAATTGATCTTGCCTGTATGACAATATTTCTATTTCAATGCTTTTTAATTGAAAACCATTCGAAGCCGGATCCGTTTAATTATAAATTGCTAAAATTACATTTTTTATAATCTAAAAAATACAAATTTGCTTGCATTTTGCTGAAAAATATTATGCCATTAGTTAGAAAATATTCAGTGAGTTACTTCCAAACTCAAAAATACCAGGCCTTAGATAACTATAATACATTTATTTTTCATGCTTACAGTTGGTAAATATTCAAATATGTTTTCTGCCAATTGTAAAATAAAAAAGTTAATTTCCTTAAACGTCAGAGAACCAAATATTCCTATTTTTCATTTCTAGCTGGAAAATAGTAAAATTTAAATGCAAATAATTCGAAAATATTACATTTAAACGTCCAGTTGTTTCCAGAAGAATAAAAATGTTTTTTTCTTTACGGGAAACCCGTATTTTCAGTGATACAGAAACAGGTAAGTAACCCAGACTCGTCATTCAACTTTATAAGTTTCTCAGTAGAGTCAATTCCAATAATCGTCTTCGTAGACTCTCTTCATTTGTCTCAAGACGATGAAAAGCAATGCTTGGAGTTGGAGTCTGGGCTTTCAGAAATCTCAGACTTCAGAGATAGATAGAAATAAGGTTCGAAATGACTCGTCGAGGGCAGGATGCGCAGCTGGGATCGGAGATTGGCCAGCTGTTGATGGGAGGTTTTAGGTGTGTCGGTCGACCGATATTCGGTCGTGAGAAAAGGACGAGAAGACTAGCTCGTAAAGAAACTCTCGTTTGAGAATCCTCACAGGCCTGTTTGGTAAACGATCTCTAATTTTTTAATATCACGAAGCATTTGGAATCCAAGGTCTAACTAGAATTCAAGGTTTTAGAAAATTGACTCTAACAACCAAAATTCTAAACGGACTATGATATCATTTAATATCCTTCAAACACGTAGAAACTTTCTCCCAAGTTGAAAAACGTGCGAAATTACTTATCCCGACATATTAAAACTCCACTACAATATTTTATGAACACAATTCGCCTTTGATAATTCTGGGCAAGTATTCACGATATTTTGGTTTTATGTGAAATTTCATCAAATTTCTACATTTTGAAAATCCCGGAAAAAGAAAAAAAATCGTGTGCAACACGGGAAAAACATTTATTTTTGTTGTGTGGTTATTACCCTCGCTTTGTTCGGGCATCAAACTTCACACTCGCAAAATAAATTTTTTTTTCCCTAGTTGCACAATGTACTATTTTAGACCGTTGACTGTCTCTGTTGTTGCCACTTGTGAAGACGATAACCTTAGGGCATGTGATACTTAGGAAATTACACTTTCAAAAATCTTATTAATTTTAATAGAATGGTACGTTGTTGGAAAAATTGTCTATTTAATATAATTGACTTCATCTTTTTTGGACCCTAAAGCCAATTTTTCCAACAACGTACCATTTTATTAATATTGCACGGAAAGAACAGTTTGGTTGTTACAACCTAAGGTTAGGATGTCACAACCAAAAAATTGGTTAAATATCGCCCAACCAAAGATTTGGTTATGGCAACCAAAGTTAACGCATAGAACATCTTTTGGTGCTATACCCATTGACATCGTTTTCGCTTCCCAACCGCTTATGATATTGTACCATTTTAACTTTGGAAATAAGAACCATGATTTTAGCTTGCGATACCAAAAAGGATTGTTGTCCTTTCCATAGCTTTGTATACGACAACCAAAGTTTGGGTGTAAGACCCAACGCTAGTTGTTACCATTATTTGCAGAAAATACAACGTAACCTAATTGGATATAATACCATTCAAACTTTGGGAGCGATATCCAAAGTTTGGGTGTTACATCCAAATACACAGTACCATTCGCTTTGGTAAAAGCAACTATACGTGAATGATATGGGAACCATTTTTAAGACACAGGACAAAAATCATATTAGTTTTATAACCAACTATAATGCAACCAAATTACTTTCGTTGCCACGACAAAATCTGTTCTTTCCGTGTAAGGGTCAATACAACTTACACTACTTTTAATTTCAATAGACTTTAATATACAAGTGGTTTTCTTTCAAAAATTTGGAAAATGGTAAAGAAGATGAAAACGGACGTAGGTAAATTACTTACAGTTTGAAAAATAAGGAAATATTCAATTTTAGCAAAATTTATTACGATAATTTGTTTCAAATTTTGGAAAAAAATTTTTATATATTTTGGACACAAACATATAGAAACCTAAAATCAATCAAATTTGCTAATTTTCTAAGCATCACATGTCCTTAAAAAATATTATTCGATCGAAATGCACTTTAATGCACTAACTTAGGGCTGAAAAAAGGCCAAGTGCGCAAGTCAACAATTTTTTGAAACTACACTTTAAAAAATTCAGCATTTTTTGACCAACAACGGGAATTTTAATTTTAATTAATTTTTTTAAACCAAATAATGTCAAGCGCGAAGCGCAACGGCCGAATCTCGCAGAACTTAAGAACCTCCGAAGGAAGCCGGGAAGGTTTTTTCATTTTTTCTGCAAGACAGTTTAATTTTCTCTCTAATTTTCAGTATTTAAAATTTACAGCGTAAATATATGTTCCGGAGAGGAAAGGCGAATGCAAATGAGGTATTGCAATGCATTAAATATATCAATAGGCGAGAGAATGTAGTGCGTGTAAACGGATTACTTTCTAAATAGTAAGCGGTAAACATTAATGAGAAAAAACTCTCATTACTGCGACGTAGTCAATTGCAAGCTTACTCCACTCCATCGAATCAATTTACCAAAGGAAATGTGATATATCTTGTTTTTATAACAGGAGTCATAATCAGTCTTGCGTATATTTAATAATGACCTATAAAACTTTGTCAATGAAAATAATATCTGCAGTGATTTCAAATGTTAAACGCTTTCTTAATCACTCTATTTTTCTCAATCCACTGAAAATTGTTAAGTAATTTCACTCATGGAAATGAAGTTGTAAATGCTCTCTCTTTTAATGCAAAACTCAAACAAACAATCGCGTCTAACGGAAGAGACATATACTGAGTCTATAAAAGGGAGTGAAGATATTTGTCGAGGGAGTTTATTGAACCTGAGATGCTCTCGACCGGCGTTTTCCTATGCAAATGCACATTGGCACTCAAGAAACAACTTTACATGTCGTACTGTGTTACGCGAAAGCACGCCAGAAATCATCACTTTGATTTTACGATGCACCAAATTTCATTTCGAAAACCAACATTTCTCGGACACGGACTAAAAATATGTTATAAGATAAAAGCACGAAAAGCCGGACAATACCCAATAGACGGACAGAGCCATGAATTTTTCTCAAAATTAGAGATTTATGAATCACTTATCGCTATTTTGGTGTACCGTATACAAACCTCGAAACGTACACTTTAAAAAAGTGAAAAATTTGTCGAATTAGAAATTAAAACTTCGCCAAGAAAAAAAAATTTCTCTACTGAAACACAAGGCTCGTCTAAATGTAGCGAAATCTGCTCTATACCCTCTAAATCTGAATCAGTCAAATTTTCACTGATTGAATCAGTGATTTGCCTTTTCACTGATTCATCAGTGAAAAAAATATTTTTCACTGTCAAATCAGTCAATTTTCACTGAAATGATCAGTGAAATTTGACTGATTTACAGTAACCTCTTTTAAGCTATTTGAATCAGTCAAATTTCACTGATAATCAGTAGATTTTGACTGATTCAAATTTAGAGAGTAAACTAACTGACGCGTTGTCTTTGTTAGGCAAATAAAATTTACATTTACCTTCATTTGTCATTTTAATACGTGTTACACTAAAGTCAAATGCTTTATACGAACCATAATATCTTTCAAAATTGAAAAACATTTTCCTTTAATTAAATATTTTAAATCCCGTCATTAGGTCAATGAATATTCGCTTTGCCTAATAACCGAACGCGTATCCGGCGTTACATTGCACTGCTTTTTGAGGAAGAAACAGGAAGAGACAGAGAAGAAAGAAGCTACACTAAAAAAAAAAAAAAACAAGAGCAGAAAGAGAAAAAAGAAGCTGCATTAAAGAAGAAACAGGAACAGCAAGAAAAAAGAGAAGCCACGTTAAAGGAAAATCAAAAGCAGGATCAAAAGAAAAAATCTTTGGAAAGATAAAGAAAGAAAGAAGAATAAAACAAAAAACCAGCAAAAAAACGAAGAAGCAGAAGTGTTAAATAAATATTTTATTATGTAAACGTAAAGCAAAGTTCATAGAAAAAAATTGGCAAAATAAATTAAACTTAGTCAATAGAATTTTTGTTCATTTCTCGTTATTTTGGCATAGGGTCAGTTTCTTCTTATTTGCTTAAACAAATTCTATGAATTGGGGTCAATATAATACTAGACATGTTATTAAACATGTCACTTTGTTATTCAATAGACCTCAAAGGAATGAAGTTCATTAACAATTCTATTTGTAAAATCTTTTCAATATATTTTTTTTATAAGCGTAGACCTAAAAAATGTTTCCGTACATATTTTCCAGTGTTTATTATGCTTAAAAAATATCAATCAAATTATAATATTCTCTTGTCCGAGTATTGGTGCAGCGCTGTCCGGCTATTGGATCAATTCACTTTTCCCGTCCGGCAATTGGCTCCAGAGCATTATTTAATGAAGAGAATTATTAAAATGGATTATTCAAATTTAATACAACTCTGGACTTTTTGTTATAGTAGTAGTAGCGCAATCGCGGCAATTCTTGATTCCGCATCACATTTAGAACGATTAATACAAAAAATTGAATGACATTTCCTTAGACGTACGGCTATTGGTGCTTTTACCTTATCTACTGAGTCCATAAGTTCAAATGGTGAGAAGATAACATTTTTCTGAATTTAACAGATATTTTAGTACAAATTACGGCTTTTTTCTAAATAATTGTATTTGATGATGACTTATTTGTAGATAAATATTACATAAGTGCCCGTTTTCAGTAACATTAAAAAAAAATTATTTATTCTGTAAATTTAACAGGATTTTCTGTAATATTGATAGACAACATTGTTATGTTTACAAAAAAAGTGGTGAATTGTACTGGATTATCTGATAAATTTAGAGAAATTTAACGTTTACACTATTTTAACTCATGGATTCAATAAATGCAACAGATTTTTATCTCTGTGGATGCTAAAAGATGAGTGTAAAAATAATTAATTTTACCAAAAAGTGTAATTTCTTGGGTAAAATTTTTTTTATTGCCCATAGATTTATACAAGCAAATTTATTCAAAAATTCTGAAGCACAAAATCAGCAGAACATTTTTGTTGATTAGAGAAAACGCTAAGAAAACGAGTGGATTATTTTGCATCACAATTATTTTATTAATTAAAACACTTATTTTTTTACATTTAACTCCTGTGAATAATAAATTGAACCTTATGTGCTTCCTCTAGGTATAGTCAAGTGGAAGAAAATGTGTTTAAGCAAAGTAATAATTTCTTTCAATAATGTACCTACTACCGCATATCATGAGCTTCTTATCTGTCTAGATGCTAAAAGTTTTGCTGATTACAAGTAGCTGCAACTTGCAGATCATAAATCTAAGTACAATGTTCCATACACGCGTCTATAGATATAAGTCTTAAATCTTATAAATTAAGATCCAATACTCGATCTGGTGAGATCAACGGACGTTAATAGATTCGATACAAACTTATAGACTATAAATTTATAGATTAATTAAAAATGCTGTAAAAGCCAGTGCTTAGGTTTGATATCTAAGTAAGAGAAAGCAAACTTAAGTTTTTTCTAAAAATAATACTTTTCGTTCAGATAATATTTCAATCTGAATGTTTCCAATTGGAATTTAAATACATATACTAAAAGTTCGATGCTTCTAATTACAAAATATTGATAATATAAATCTATGATTTCATGAATCTAAACTGAAAAAAAATTTAAATTCGATGTTTAGAGAGCAAAAGTATTATAAATAATTTGAAAGTTGCTAATTCAGAAGTATCCTAAACTAGATTTGTTCCGATTTATTCCTTCCAATTGAAAATTAAAACTTGAATTATGTATCTGGTTTTCTCAATTTGATATTAAAAGTAATGTTTTGATAGTTAAGATAATATTTCAATCTAAATGATTACAATTAAAAATTAAAAATTTGAATATTTTTGGTGTACTTAGTTGGCCTTAGGGTCCAGAAAAAATGTAAACTCAAGGTTTCATATTTTCAAACGTTTCGACTCAGGTTGGAGTCCTCATCAGTGAGATTTATTTCTATAAAAAATACAAAGGAGGAAAAGTTATAAATTACCGTGAGACGGATAAACATTGTGGTAAAAATATGTGAAACAGTAGAATTGTACTAAAAAACTAAATTTGCGATAAAGTAAGACTGTACAATAAGTGTGCAAAAAATTTTTTCTGTAAAATTACTGAAAAGAACATAAAGAATAGTACGTGTGAAAGATAAAACATAGTGGTAAAACCGATATAATTAAATTGTACATGTGGAACTGTAAAATCTGTCTAAACTAAATGTAAAAAGAACTGTACACAAAAATTTTTTTTCCCATACAAATACAAAGGTTGAACAATTTTGAACGTGTGACCGATGAACATTCTGTTGAAAAAAAATTGTGTAAAAGAATTGCAAATCTGAGACTATGAAATCGTCTTGTACATCTATTGAACGTAATAACAGGTCAGTTTTTTGTTTTGGCAATGTTTGGTGTGAGCTCGCAGTCCTTAAACCTTTTTCTGTAAAGTTAATCTGTCACACGTACAATTTGCTAAGTTTTTCAAGTTTCTTCTCTTTGTATTCTTATAGTAAATATTTTTTATGGTACATTTTTATTTTCTGTAAATTTTGATCATTTATACCAGTTTTTAGTTTCATAAGTGTAGTTCCTTCATATCAATTTTCCATAATGTTCATTGCTAACAACACATATAAAAAAAGTTTTTTTGTTTCACTTTGTTATTTGCATATAAAACAATTTTGTGGCACGTTTTTTTTGTATGAAAAATTTGTTTGTGGAAATTTGGTGTTGGACCAATTTCATGGTTTCACATGTACAAATCACTTATATCATGTTTACCATAATGTTTATCCGTTAAATGTGCCTTTTTTCAAAAAAATTCTTTCCTCTCCTTCATATTTTCACAGAACTGAATTTGTTGTACAGTTTATTTTTTTGTGTAAACCTTATTTTATTTAGACCTTTTTGTTAGTTTTCGATTATGCAATTTGTTTATATCGATTTACCACAATGTTACTCGTCACACGTGCTACTTTTAAGTTTCTATCTTTAGCAATTTTACAAATCAAGGTTTTATAGTTTTACCCCTTTTAGAATATTTATTTATTTATACCATTTTTATAGTCTCAGATTTGTAATTCTTTTACATAATTTTTTTTCAACAGAATGTTCATCGGTCACACGTTCAAAATTGTTCAAGTTTTGTATTTGTATGGGAAAAATTTTTTTTTTGTGTACAGTTCTTTTACATTTAGTTTATACAGATTTTACAGTTCCACATGTACAATTTATTTATATCGGTTTTACCACAATGTTTTATTTTTCACACGTAGTTAGTTTCGATTATGCAATTTGTTTATATCGATTTACCACAATGTTACCCGTCACACGTGCTACTTTTAAGTTTCTATCTTTTAGCAATCTTACAAATCAAGGTTTTATAGTTTTACCTCTTTAGAAAATTTATTTATTTATACCATTTTCATAGTCTCAGATTTGCAATTCTTTTACACAATTTTTTTTCAACAGAATGTTCATCGGTCACACGTTCAAAATTGTTCAACCTTTGTATTTGTATGGGAAAAAAAATTTTTGTGTACAGTTCTTTTTACATTTAGTTTAGACAGATTTTACAGTTCCACATGTACAATTTAATTATATCGGTTTTAACACTATGTTTTATCTTTCACACGTACTATTCTTTATGTTCTTTTCAGTAATTTTACAGAAAAAATTTTTTGCACACTTATTGTACAGTCTTACTTTATCGCAAATTTAGTTTTTTAGTACAATTCTACTGTTTCACATATTTTTACCACAATGTTTATCCGTCTCACGGTAATTTATAACTTTTCCTCCTTTGTATTTTTTATAGAAATAAATCTCACTGATGAGGACTCCAACCTGAGTCGAAACGTTTGAAAATATGAAACCTTGAGTTTACATTTTTTCTGGACCCTAAGGCCAACTAAGTACACCAAAAATATTCAAATTTTAATACTAAGGGTCGATATAAGTCCTGTTTATTATTAAAAATTAAAAATACTAAAAACTCAAAGCTTGCAATTGGAAGATGTTTATATAAAAAATTGTCAACAGCTGAGGTATATCTGAATTTAATTTTACTCCTGCAGCCTTAAATTGGAATTTATACAAAAATTTCAATACTTCCAATTGGAAATCAATACCCAAATTTAATTAAGTTTCTGATATTTTTCATTGAATGCCAAAAAAGTGCTTCTTATTCAGATGCTTGAATCTGAATTGCTTCCAATTGGGATTTAAGAACAACCAATTCTTAATGCTTCCAAGTAGAAAATATTAAGTTGAAGATTTAACTACTTGTAGAATCAAAATTAAACGGATTTTGAAAATGCTCCTGGTGAAAAAATATTGCGATTGAAAAATGTCCAATTTAAAAGTATTCTAAACTGAATATATTCAAATTTATTGCTTCCAATTGGAAAACGATATCTAAATTTAATTAAGTTTCTGATATTTTTCATTGAATGCGAAAAGTAGTGGATCTTATACAGATACTTAAATCTAAATTGCTTCCAAATGGGATTTAAAAACAACAAATGCAACAAATTTTGAAAGTATTCTTAACTGAATAATTTTCAAATTCAGTGCTTCCAATTGGAAAGCGATATGAAAATTAAATTTTGTAGCCGATCCTTTGAATTAGATGCTAAAATTAATGATTTTAGTACAGATAATGACTCAATTCAATTAACAAATATTTAGAATAATTTTTGTTCATTTCATAATAGCAGACATGTTATCAAACATGTCACTTTAAAATTTAGAATAATGTCTTACCAAATGAAAAATATTCCATCTTACCCACTTACAAATGGAAATCTATATAATTTAAAAAGTTCACAAACCAATTCAATTCAATTCTCCAAGTGCACAAAGACCAAATTTTTTAAGGACAATAACAAAAAAATCATTACCCTTCCTACGGAGAATCTAAAAGTAAATTAAAAAGCCCAAAGCTAAGTGATTTTGGCCTGAATCCCACGATCCCTTCAGTAGACGATAAATGATTCGAGGTTCAAGACGAGATCCCTTTTGTTGGAACTATGAGGATCCACCACGGGATCTCAGTCGAGTTCCTTTCAGATTCGTTCGTCACACTGGGAGAGGTTACTCAGATACAAGGTAGGTTTTTTAAACAGCTGTCTACCAAATAAAAAGAGGAAGAGCAAAAAGAGATTCAGCAAGGTGGACAGGGATAAAGTAAGAGTGAAAGAGAAGAGGAAGAAGGGATGGATGAAAAAAAGAAGTGAAAAGAGTAAGACACCCACGCTTTCAACTTTCCGGATGACAAGGGACTGAGGCCTGGGTCGTTTGCAGTGAAGGTAGAAGGTTCTACTTTTACTTTAGAGTTTAGCTTCAAAGTTCAGTTCAGCAGTTAGCTGTTTAGCTTTAGAGTTAAAATTGCGTGCAGCTGCTCTGTTAATACCGTTTTTTTTTCGTCACGTACAAAGTACACATGTACCGATGGATCTCAAAAAATCTCATATAAGATCTGACACTCAACGATTTCTTCTTCAACTTCTTTCATCCCAGGAGCGAATAATTTGTACAATTTTTGAGATAAATAATGTTAAAAGGTTACATTTTATTTGAGGTCTAATCGAATTTATATTTTGCTAAGAGATATATATTTGAAAATGAATGAGTTATTTAAAAAAGGTATTAGAATGTATTACAATTAAAGCAGCCTTGAAAAAGAGGGGACGCTCACCTTTGAGAAACGTTCGCTCAACTTTGGCCCAGGCTTTTGGGAGTTTAAAAAATTTCGAAAGGCAGTATTCAAGGTGACTGTTGATAATTATTCTACTTTTATTTGAAATAAAATCGCAGCACAATAGAACATCGATACGACCTACGTAGGACATTCTAATCTATTCAGTATATTGCGTATATCTACGCACAAAATACTACACTTTCAATCACTGATTGACGTGGCACAATATTTAACTAGAAAAATTATCTTCTATGAGTAATAAATTATCATTCATGAAGTTCTTAAATTCAGATGGTATTATCAATTAATATTGTAATATCGATTTTATTGAATATAATTCTAAAGCTACGAATTGGGCAAAATATTCATTATGAAACAGTTTACAAATATTTCAACTTCAGAGCTTTCAAATGGATGTCATTTAAACTGGAAAAATATTCAAAATGGAAACTGCCAATCTATTTTAGACCATTTTTATATTTTCACTTGTACAATTCATTTATATGGTTGTACCACAATGTTATCCGTCACACGTGCTATTTTTAAGTTTCTCCCTTTAGTAATTTTACAAATTTAGTTATTTAGATCAAATTTACAGTTTCAAATTTGCAATTTCTTTTACATAATTTTTTAACAGAATGTTCATCGGTCACACGCACAAAATTTTTTAAGTCTCTTAGTATTTTGAGAGAAAAAATTTTTTCTGCACGGTTTTTTACATTTAGTTTCGACCAATTTTATACGTTCGCATGTACAATTCATTTATATCGTTTTACAACAATGTTTTATCCGTCACACGTGCTTTTTTACATTCTCATCATGGATGAGAAGGTATTGGTTTTATGTGAAAAATGACTTTCGAAATTTTCATCAAATCTTTACGTTTTGAGACCGCCTGAGTCAGAAAAAAGGGTTTTTACGAAAGTGTCTGTCTGTCTGTCTGTCTGTAGTAGGTCGTGTGCGGCATAACTCTCGATAGAATTATCAGATTCAATTGAGCTTTGATACACTTTATCGGAGCCGAAAAAGTAAGGACAAGTTCGTTAACCAGCCACACCCAATCAAAATTGAGGGGTTGAGCACTATTTTTGTGTTTTTGAAAATAATTTTTTGAAAAAATCAAAAATTTTAATACTGGTTTTAGATAGTGCTCATAAATCTCTAAAAATTATCCTGATAACATTTTTTGATTAAATCAAAATTAGAAATGTTATAGCATATTCAAATTCGAAAAAAGTCAATATCAAAATTCCATTTTCCAGTTAAATTATACGAGATACGAAAAAACGTTATGATACAATATTATTTTCTACATAAAGTCCTACAAATTTGAATTGTAAAATTTTTTCATAAGATGCATATTTTTCTTTTTAATTCAAAAAAAAAATATTGAAAATCCACAATTCAATTTTTTAACAATAATATTCGAAATACGAAAAAAACGTAAGAATACAAAGTTTGTCGTTTCAAAAAGATCTACAAATTTTGTCTCACACAGTTTCTGATAAAACATATATTTTTCGTTTCAATTCCAAAAAATACGATTAAAATTCAAAAATTCCATTTTTTAGACAAAATATGTGAGATACGAAATAAGCATTGTTCTGAAAAATCGTTTCCTTAAATAAAGTCTACGACTGTTTTTTCTTTTTGAGAGATTTGGAAGAAAATAAATTATTTTAATCATGTAATTTATTAAAAAGTTACTGAAATGTATACAGAAAATCGAGCGCGAAGCGCGAGCGCCATGATGAGAATGTGTTCCTTAAGGCTGATAGAGCCTTAAGTAAATTCAATTTCCTGTTTCACTTAAATTCAAAAAGAAATTGAGTGACTTTGAGAAAATGTCTAATTCACATCATCTGTAATATTATTATAAAATAGGTTTGAGCTTCAGTATCAAATTATAATAAATAAACTTGAATGTATGTGAAGAGCACAAGAACGAGCGCAAATTCAGTTCAGTTAACCCGAGGGTTGAAAATCGTAGTTTCAACCTGCTCTACAGGTACCGAAAATCGGATTTTCAAAGGAGGTGCTATGAAATATACTATTTACCATTATGTTTATCCGCCACACGTGCTATTGTTTAAGTCTCTCCTTAGTAATTTTACAGAATAAATTTTTGTACAGTTTTACTTTATCGCAAATTTAGTTATTTAGTCCATATTTATATTTTCACACTGGCAATTATTTTATATCATTTTTTACCACAATGTTTATCCGTCACACGGGCAATTATTAAGTTTTCGTCCTTTGTATTTTTTATAGAAATAAATTCACACTGATGAGGATTCCAACCTGAGTCGAAACGTTTGAAAATATGAAACTTTGAGTTTACATTTTTTCTGGACCCTAAAGCCAACTAAGTACACCAAAAAATATCCAAATGTTATGTTGTTAATATTTGAATACTTTTAAGTGCAAACTTAAGAGCATTAACATTAAATTATATTTCTGATAATCCTAATTAGTAATAAGATCAAATTTAATCTAAACAAATTTCAAAATTACACATCACAAGTGGGAAAATAGAACGTATTATTTAAAACTAACAATTGAGAAATACTGTAAAATATATGCTTCTAATGGGTAAATGCATAAAATAGGTTCCACTTGAAAAATACTCAGAATTAAATTCTTCCAAATGGATAATCCTTAAAAATAGATGTATCCAATTGCATAACATATAATCTTGGTAAAACTGATAATTAGAAGTTATGAAAAGAGAAAATAGTAACTAAATTTTCAATCCTTTCAAACGGATGAAATTTAATCTGTATATATAATATATGCTTCCAATTGGAAAATTCTTTAAAAACCAATGGAAATTTGTATGTACTTAATACCACTAATTGAGAAATACTAGAAAATATATGCTTCTACTTAGAAAATCTATAAAATAGCTTCCACTAAAAAATAATCAGAAATAAATTCTTCCAATTGGAAAATACTTAAAAATAGATGAATTCAATTACATAACATATAATCTGTAGGTAAAACTGATAATTAGATGTTACACTGAAAAAAATTTTTTGCAGAAACTCCTGTAGATTATAGAAATTTTGGATTATAAAGCAAATCGTGATAAGTTTTCAGGTCTTCCTATTCTTACATTTAATTCTGCAATTATTCTACAAATCTTTTCTATGGCCATGTGAAAACTTATCACGATTTGCTTGATAACCCAAAATTTCTATAATCTATAAAAGTTACTGCAAACAAATTTTCTCAGTGTATGTAACGAGAAAATAGTAACTAAATCGCAAGTGGAAAAATATTATGCATTTAATAGTACTAATTGAAAAATACTGTTAAATTTATGCTCCCAATTGGATAATCCATAAAATAGCTTCCACTTAAAAAATACTCAGAATCAAACTCTTCCAATTGGAAAATACTTCAAAATAGATCCTTCCAATTGCATAACACATAATCAAGGTGAAACTGATAATGAGAAGTTAAGAACGAATAAACAATTCAACAATTTTTCATTTGGGAAATACTCAAAAGTATATGCATCTAATTGGATTATATATAATCTGGGTAAAAGTGAAAATCAGAAGTTACTCATGGAAAACATACGACTTGAATGATTTCAATCTGATAAAATGTAATCTGTAGAAATTTTAAAATTGAATAGCATAAGTGGAATAATAGTATGTACCTTATACTACCAATTGAAAAATCCTGTAAAATATATGCTTCCAATTGAACAATTATTTAAAAATCAATTGAAATTAGTATGTACATAATACTACTGATTGAAAAATACTGGAGAATATGATTTCAATTGGTAAATACTTGGAAATAAATAATTCCAGTTGGAAAGTACTGGCAAAAGATATGCTTCCAATTGGATAACATGTTTTATCAATAAATTTAAAAAGTGGGAGTTACTTATGGAAAAATGCGTTAACTTCAATACTTTCATTTAGAAATTATTCAGAAGTATGTACTTGTAATTGGATTTTACATAATCGGACCAATTACAAAATCAGAAATATTTGGTGTATAAAAATATTCCTATTCGAACAATCTCAACCGGAAAATATATAAATTGAAAAAAGTATTTGTTGAAAATATTTATAAATATGCTTTGAATATGAAGATTTATTAATTTTTGTTAAGTTTCATTTGATTTTATTGAAAATGAAACGATCAGAAAGGGAACTAAAGTTGGCTTGATTTCGTCACTACTTGTTCGAAGATGGAATCAAGAATGCCAGAGTTTGGAGCGATTACGTGGCGCCTTTCGTTCGGAAAGTTGAGAGGCGAAAGAGAGAATGTCGCCCGGTTCTATTTCTTTCGCATGTTGCAAATCGAGATACAGCCAGGCGCGTGCCAACTGCTTCCGTGTTTACGCCCAGGAGTTATTAAGTGAACTCTAGTTTAAAAAAAATTCTTAGCCTCGATACTCAAAGTACACTTAATCAGCGCATATTTACTTGAATTCATATTTTGACATTTCCACAGAAAGTATCATTATTGTAAACAAAACAGTTTTTAAAAAAATGTTTAGGTACATATCTCACTTTTTTACGCATTTTACGCCCTTTTTGATGAATTATTAAAATAATTTAATATGTACATTTAAATTTATACACGAAAACTATGGAATGTAAGGTCAGGCTTAGAAGATTCTTTGTTTTTAAATATTCAAGATACTTTTCATTAATCTGTGTTTCACTGTTATTAGTGGAAATGTAAAGATATGTAAGATTAATTTTTTACTTCACAAAATATCTTCCTGAAGATTTGGTAAATACAACAGAAGACGATAAAGAACGTCTGTCAACTTCATTTGAGTGAAAATTTTTTAAAGTTGTTTACAGTTAAGGCTATGGACCAACCGGATCGCGTGACTAAATTCGTACTATCAGAATTTTTAATTTGTGTAATCAAACTGAAATGCAGGTAAAGTAGGAATCTAGTCACGTGATCAACTTGGTCCATGGCCTTAATTAACAGAACGTATCGATAAGTCTTACAAATTTTTTCCAAATTTTTACCAAAAAGAAGTCAAGAGACGTGCTTTATTGTCTTTTATTACGTTTCCCAAAATTTCAAAAAGATGTTTTGTGAAGTAAAAAAGTTATCTTACATGAACGAATTAATGTTTAATTTAGTCACGTGGTCCGATTGATTAGTTATAGTCAGTATTCATACTGTATGAATATGTGCTTTCTGAATTTGAATCAATAATTATCGCTTGACTGAAACAAATTAGTATGCACAAAATCATTTGTAACCACGGTGTGACCAAAAAATGACCTTTTTTTTGGGGAAACGACCATTTATTTACACGTAAAGACATTTACTCCAGTGACTTTATTGTGGAACAGTGAATTCCATTCACATGAAAATGCAGAGAAAAAAAAAATATCATTTAGATATTAATCAAAAGAAAAAAATAGAAAAACACAGTCATATGCTTAGTTTTGCTCTTGAAAAATCGACTCAGACTTAGAGTTCGGAACGTTGAAATCACACCTTAAAAATAAACAGTATTATACAAATTTAAATCGTCATTATCTTAAACATATACTCAGTCAAAAAATGTATCTTAAGTTTTCATAAATATTTGACTATTATTTTACATTAATATTAAACGGGGATTTCCTGTTCAATAATGTCACACTATTTTTGATTCTATTATTTTTTAAAAACCTCGAAAATAATTCAAATGATGAAACGTATTTTTACGCCTACGTTTTTTTCCAATACTTGCGAAAAAGCAAGGTGCGTTTGCTTAAGAAAGGGGTAAAAAGTGACGAATGAGGGAGGAGAGGGGAAAACTGGAACAAGCGCATAATCGATCAGGAATTGCAATCTCCTTGAAATCAACCTTCCTTTCATTGGACGCATACCGGTCCGACAAATGCACAATGTTTCAGAAATCAGAGCCTGCTGAAACACAATGTGTGTTATCCGTGTAACAATGTTATCTTGCGTGTGTATGACGCAATCAATACTACAATCGGACCAGTCCAAAATACCTTATTACATAGTTTATCATTATTATTATTCAATATTATTTAAAATTAAAGCGTTCGTTAGAATAGAATCGATTAAAAATCAATCCGATTTATTTCGGTTTAATCCGAGACTTTAATCCGAATTAATCCGAACCAAGTTCTTAATCTGAATCATTTCATTTTCATATTGATTCGGACTGAAAACTTGGTTCGGATTCATTCTGATTGAAGTTTTAGATTGAACAGATTTTAGAATGGATCCGATTTGATTGAATTGAATTCCTTTTCGAAACTGTAGCCGGAATTCCTATCGTTATACTTTTGTTTCAATTGAGACTAAAATGTATCGAATTTCAAGACTCATTTCCGTCGTTTTTACAAGTTTCTTATCGTACACAAAGAAAAATTGTTCTGTCAGATCTAGAGTAAATCTGTTAAAATAGTGCAAGCATACAAATTCTGTTTTAAACAAATTTATTTTCACTCAAATCTTCGGGAATTTTTTCCAATATTTCTTGAGCATTAAGAAAATGTTAAAATATCTTGAGAATCATCCCACAAAAGTCTTTTTGGGTTTATCATCACCAAATTTAAGAGAGAATTCAGGAAAGCTCTTAGAAGTTAGTTTCCGAAATTTGGCGGAAAATTTCCCAAAAAATAACAGCAACTGGAGAAATTGACAGTTCGATGTGATATATTTGTTCTGCACTTTCCTGAATTCGATCGAACGTCTATCAAAGTAAAAATCAATTATTTTCGATGTTTTTCGATTGTTGCATACAGCCAATAAAAAAGAAACAATGATTCAGAATTAATGAGTATAAACGTCACGGAGGAAATAGAATGTCAGTAGGACGATGTATGTGCGTGTCTACGGACGAGTCAAAAGATAATTTTGGAACAGCAGACTGCAACGTCGGAGGTATCGTGGGGCTTCTTAAGTTCATTGCCCTGCATTTCAAGTCTCACAGTCGAAGTGAAACCTGAAAAACCTCACCTTCTAGTCATAAGGGTCAATCTAGTCATTCTAGTTCCCACTGGAAACGAACCTCTCCCAGTGAATAGAAAAGATGCATAAGGGTCGTTTCAAATTCCATCCATCTATATTTTACAGTGAAAAGTACGTTACGAGTTTCACAGAATTATAAAATACAAAAACGTTTTAAAAACGTTTGTTAACTACAAAGTCAAACATTCAGTAATAATAGATAAATAGGGAGATTTTTGAATTGTGAAGCTTTCAAAAGTTCGAATGTCTGAATATAAAGTCAAAGCAGCATGGAAAAAAACTTACATAAAAATAACAAATAAATATTATTAATTAAAAATTATGACACGTATAAGTATTTTGGTTTTTTTTATAATTTGACGATAAAAAGATCCCCTCCCCTCTATTTGTTTGCATCCGAAACAATTGTATTTTTCTTTAGGGTGATCAAATAGTCTGACACTTTGTCAATAAAAGTAATTAACTAATAGAGGTTCTTTGCAATTCTTTACTGATGGTCAATATAGCATTAGATATGACTGCAAACACGTCAAGAAATAATTGAGATTAATTTCACGATAATTTTAGAATATTTCAACTTGAGTGTTCCCAGTTTGTGATCAATATCGGATTAAGGTTCTGTTTCTATTGACTCCAATTTTTAAAAAAAACTCAAAAATATATACTTAAAATAAAATAAAATGTAATTTGGAAAAATTCAAAATTGGAGGTTACTGAAGATAAAAAAAAGTACAACTTTAATGCTTTCAATCGGATTAAACTAATGTAAACAAATCTCGGAATTTAAGATTACAAGTAAAGAAAATAGTAAGTATAAAATGCTGCCAATTGGAAAATACTAGTAAATTTATGCTTCTAATCGTAAAATACTTAAAAAAGCTTCCGATTGGAAAACACTCGAAAGTAAATGCTTCCAATTATGAAATAATGGAAAATATATGCTTCAAATTGGAGAGAATGCAATATGGACAAAATTCAAAATTAGAGGTTATCAATGGAAAAATAGTGTATCATGCTTGCAACTCAAAAATATTAAAAAACATGATTCCAATTGGATTAAATGCAATCCTAACAAATAAAAGAATTATATACTTAAAGATTATATTCTCAAAATATTCAAAAATTTATGTTTCTAATAAGGAGACATTTAATAATACATTATGTAACGCAGAACCAACAAGCTCTGCCAAGTACGGCAAAGTTTGGCTCTAAGTTGCATACAATACTTTATGCAAGGGAAGGACGTTTTTCGCGTCATTCCGGGAATGTTTGGTATAACATCAGCAAATCGGGGAATATTTGGGGTGGGGATTTTTACCGTACTTGAACTGTAAAACTCATAAACTGCGTATGGGCAAGCTCTGGTAAAATCACTTTTACCGTCCACGTATGGTAAAAATCCCCACCCCAAATATTCCCCGATTTCCTAATGTTACCAAACAGTCCCGGAAGGACGCGAAAAACGTGCTTACGTTGCATAAAAGTATATACTGCCAATTGGAAAATATACGTCAATATTGGTTCATATATAATTGAAAATTGGAATAATTGGAAAAATTGGATATTAAAAAAAAGTAAAATATTTGAGGTTTCAAATTGTAAAATAATGGGAAGTATATTCTTTCAATTGCAAAATAGTCAATAATTTATGTTACCAATTACACTGTAAAAAATCATAATTTTCCAATACATAGGTGATGAAATTTTTCAATAATAATTGAAAAAATAATCTTCTATCGAATTATTTCAATAATTTATAAGAAATATTTGAATCCCTATTAAATTTTTTTTTTTAGTATTGAAATTTTTCAAGTGTAGTCTTAGAATTTTTCAAAGTCAGACACGCAGTATTCGGCACGTCATTGAATATTTCCAACATGATTTTATATCAAAATTTCAAAACATATATTGGTTAATTAGAGTGTAGGAGATAGTTAAAAATATGTGCTGCTAATTGGAAAACATTTGGAAATATATGCTTTCAATTGGGAAATACTCGGTAATAAATGCCTACAATCGGAAAATACTGGAAAAAGTATACTTCCAACTGGAAAAAACTACAATAATATAATATATATGCTTCAAATTGGATAACATTTATTCTGGTAAAAATAATTTAAAATATGAGGCAACCAATAGAAAAAATAGTAAGTCTTTAATGCTTCACATTGAAAAGAATTGGAGAGTATGCATCCAATTGAATCAAATGAAACCTAAACAAATTTCGAAATGAGATATTACAAGAAAGTAAAATATTTGATGTTTCCAATTGTAAAATAATAGGAAATAAATGCTTTAAATTGCAAAATAGTCAATAATTTGTGTTTCCAATTAGAAGATATTTAGAAATGTGTGCTGTTAATTGGGAAAACATTTGGGGATATAAGTTTTTAGTTCGGAAATACTCAGAAATAAATGCCTGCAATCGTAAAATAATGGAAAAAGTTTGCTTCCAACTGGGAAAAACCTCAAAAATATAATATATATATGCTTTAAATTGGATACCATATATTCTGAACGCAATTCAAAATATGAGTCAGCCATTAGAAAAAGTATTGAATCTTTAATGCTTCCAATTGAAAAAAAACTGAAAAATATGGATCCAATTATTTATAATTTTTTCGTATATTGATTTGATTTAAATGATTAATAATTCAATTTAATGTACATGCTTTCAGTTGAATATCATATGTGTTCCAGAGAAATTTCAAAATTGGAAGTTAAAATAAAAAATCTTTTCGATTTAAATCTACTTACAGTTCTGAACGTTCATTGAACGATTACAAATTTTTTTTTTGAAAACTAAATGATTAGTTTTTTCCGTAGAAAAATAAAAAATAGTGCATTGTTTATGACAGTTCGTATATTTAAACGGTCATAAATATAAAAATAATAATTAATTTTGTTATGAAAAAATTTTTTTATCATCGTTCAATGAACGTTCAAAACTGAAAGTACATTCGATTTAAATGCTTTTAATTGGAACGTACTTAAAATTTAAAAAAACTGCCTTGCTTAAATAACAGCAAGATTATTAAATACATGATTATTTGACTCAACTTTCTAGTTAGTTATTCAACGAGAATTCTGGTTTAAATTGAGTTCCACTCTATCTTGGATTCTAATTATGTTCTGGCGCAACGTAACGATTCAGTCTACGACTATTGAATTAGATATGGAAATAAACTTGACATACTATCACAAATTGATTGAAATAAGCGTTGGTTCAGTGATCGTGGCTATCGCCGAATGAAGTATGTAGCTTTTGGCTTGGTCGTGCGACTCGCTACGGTTCATTTATGAACGTGGCTACTATCGTCGCGTTTACCTTGCCACGCATGATCGACCGGCCATATCCGTCAGTGTTTATCTGTGTCTTTGCAATGCGGTTGGGTCACTTTTTAAAATGTTACTACAAATTACAAATCACTTCGAAAACTAACATGTATACGCATGCCTACGCACCGAACTCTTGCAATTTACTTTCTCTTGCGTACGTTTTGCAACTACGTATTAGATATTTTTCACCTCTGCTTCAATGAAAAATTAATCACCCGAATAGTGACGCAAAATCTGTTTTCGTAAATGTCAAACTCTAGCATTTGAGAAAATTCAATCAAATTTATTCATGCTTCTGGGAATAATAAAATCAAATAAATTATCAAGAGTTGGATATTTTAAATATGATTTTAGTTTCTCAAGTTGTAATGTATCAAATAAAGATAAAATTCACTAAATTCATTTTCACACTGGTTTTCTGTCATTTAGCCCGATAAAATTTCAAGTTTCGATTAATATTGCACTTGATAAATGTTTCTGTTATTTCTGTCAAGCGATATCTTTTTTTAAACGTTACACACAGTGCAGTTAAACTGTAACTCTCGCCATGAGATTGTTAAAGGCTTTTATGACCGCAACGTGATTCTGCAAACCGCTTTTTATTGACAACCTTTGCGGTTTCTGATACTTAAATTATGAGACTTATCTTTTTCATTATACCCTGTTTTAAGTAGAGAATCTCAATAAAATATCGAATATTTTTAAACTAAATATCACTAGCATAAGAATCAATTATTTTGATTATTTATTCATTTTAAATGTCATTTCACATAATTCTTGCATGAAGAGAAAAATATGCTATTGATTTACTATATCAAGATGCACATCCCTATTCAAAGAATAGATTGTTGTGTGGGTTACTACCTACATGGTAGTGTATTCAATACAGGTGGTATTCCTTACAATACTATATGTACGGATTACTATTTTATAATATATTGGATAGAACTATCTTTATATTACGAAAATCAACTGAATTTCAATAAAATTCATCTTAGAATCAGGAAACTGTAACAAAATTTTCAATCACATATAACTGCATAAAACTTCAGTTACCCAAAACGTAAAATTTTTTCTGTTCGAAATTTCAGATAAAAGGATCGGAATATTCGGTCATTTCCAACTGAAAATTAAGTATTTTTCCCTTAAATTAAATAAAAAATAACAAGATTTTCTTAGATTCTATATTAATTTTACGAAATTCTTACTGCATAAAACTTAAGTTACGAGTTTCGAAAAATTACGGTAAAAATGTCTAACAATAGAATGTGTTTTTTCCGCTTTTCTTTTTTATTTTGCATAATTTGTATATTTCAGAATTTGCATTCATCCTATCAATTTATCTCAATTTACATATAGCCCTCGCACTTCTCTAGCTTATCCCCTCTCTTACACTTCAGAGTGTACTTTCTATTGTCCCTTCTATATGTCCGAATTCCCGAATTTTCTCTATAATGAGCTCCAAGAACAAAAGAGTATTGATTTTATTCATTTTCTTCTTAATAACTATTCGTCATAAAATTGTTTGTCCTGGTATTCATTTTACACATTTTTTATTTGTCAGAATGTTCATTTATTCTAATTATCAATTGTCTTGACTTTCATAAATTAAATTTTACTTAAAGTACATCCAATCCAAAAAATTAAGTTATTTGGTTATTCTAAAAAATTATGGTTATGTCAAATACTAATTAGCACAAATAATAATTCTGATAGATGCCATTAAAAAAAAAAATAGAAAAGCTTGGGCTTAAGTTAAGATTTTTACATATTGGTGAAGTGTGACTTACAATCGTACAACTTATTTATGTTCTGAATTGAACGCTAAGCGAAAATTACTAATGAGAAGATTTCTGAACTCTAGAACTAATTCTGCTTTCGATTGAACTTCCCATGTGGAAATTGCCAAATTTTTGCCCTATTACAAGTTTGGCCCCAACTTGGAAAATTATTATTTGGCTACAACATGGCGAATGTCTTGGATGTGGCATGGAGCCAACCTTGATCCTTGTTCAATACTGGTTGCGGTTACAGCGCCACCTACTTTGGCTGTGCTTGTGTTTTTAGATCGCCTCCAATCTTAAACCCGGGTTCTTTAAATTATGCCAAAGATATTAATGATTATGTTCGATAGTGTATGTGTTTAATTTCTGTGCGTGCTAATTAAAATGCCCAAAATAAAGAGCACTGGACGAGTCCGGAGAAATCGCGCGATAATTAAAGCAAGAAGAGTAAGCAATGAAAACGATAGTAACTAAATCAAATTTGTAGATTAGACTTTGAATCTGTCATTTTAGAGGTTGGAATAAAGTGTTAAATTTTTTCATTTATTTCAACTGCGTGTTTGACACTTTCATTTTTAATAAATGAATGGGCTGTCGTGAACTCCATTGAAAGGTTCTTAAAAAGTTCATACTTGGTTTCACAGTGTACACGGAGAAAAATGGATATTGAAAAGTAGATATTTAAATAGGAAATATTCATCCATAATATCTAGATATTGACACGCAATATTAAAATTTTTTTTTCAATATATAAGATTTTGCCGAGAAGTAACATTTGATATTCAGATTCAATAGTTTAGATATTGAAGCATGAAGTGCGCGCGTATATATATAAAGGTTATGTGATCACTTTTTCGCTCTCATCGAAATCTAAGTGAATCTAAGATTGACATGCTTGCAGCGTTCCGGAAAGATAAATTTTAAAAGTTTATTAAAGTTTACTTAAATTCTAATAAGTGTTTCTAATGGAATAAAAGTGATCGGGTCATTAACTTGAGATGCGGTAAGTAAAACATATAAGTTATATATTTTCTCTATATGTGGTTTATAGCCGAAAATGAAATGTAACCTTAGTGTTAAGTTTAAGTTTCTAACAAGAACATTAAATTAATTTTAGACATGCCAGATAATAAAAATTTGGTTCAAACATCTACATTACCTTTACAGAAAAGAATATAATAAAATATAATATGACTTTTTTCTAAAAACTGAATATGTAGTTATTTTATAACCTTTAAAATAAGTTTTTGAGTATCTTAGATATTGAGCTGATGTAACATCTATAACTTACATTTCCAGTATACCTGATATTGATGTTAAATATCTGAGATAGTCAACTCTAGTACCTCAAGCATTCAAGTTTACTAACGAGGATATTCAGAAGTTTAGTATATCTCGAATATTCATTCTTAATATCTGAGATAATCAAGTTCAATATCTGAGATACTGGTGGTTAATATCTTTTTTTCAATATCTCCGGACATTGAAGTAGAATATCTAAATGTTTGTCACATAGTTGAATGCTACTGACATTGTGCCTCAATATATAGATATTATGGGTCAATATCCATTTTTCTCCGTGATAATCTCAAAATCAAATTCAATTCAAAATATTTGTTAATAATATTAAAATATATGACTTGGACTACATTTTAAATCTCGAAAATTATTCTAGAAGGATTAGATGAAGACATTAAAAAAAAAATTTATGTGGCTGAGGCACTGATTCAATTTGACTGAGACTCACAAAATGAACGGTGCCAAGTTGGGACCAAACTGGGTCATGAGGTAGGCTTTGGTCGGGTTAGGCGTTTCATTTGCGGTTTGGTCCTGCCTCGATACCCAAGTTGGGGCCCGGTTTTTCCTGGTTGGGGCCTGGCTAGCGCCAGGACAAAATTTCCACACGGGTTAGCAAGCAACCTAACGTTATTTATTATTTCATTCAATTTTATTTTTATGTAATAGAAATCTATTATTTAACTCTAATTAAATAATCATAATAATGAATCCTAAATTTGTACAATCTTCTAATTTTCTTGTGAGCCTTCAAATAAAAAACACTTGACTTTTTAACTCAGCCGATGGCAACGCTGATTAAATATAAATTAGCATAAATGGATATTATGATAAAAAAGTTTAGATAAGTAGAAATGATGTTGGATATTAAATCGAAAAGATATGCATCAGGTGAATTGGCGATCAGGATAAATACCTAAAAATAATGAAGAAAAGATGTTTGGTTATTTCTTTTATGGTAAAATGAAACTTAAGGAATATTTATGCGCCTCATCGGAAATATATGAAAAATATAATGACTGTGAATCATATAAGGGGAATAAAATAAATAAGGATCAGCTGCAGTTGAACTAATTGTGAGTTAAGTGAGGTTCATTGGGGTTAAGTGAAGGAAGCTGATCAACTAATGGTACTCATACAGCTAAGCTTCAAAGGTACGACTAATTAAACAGCAGTTTTCATTCCATACAGCAGCATAACATAAATTTATTATATGTTAATAAGCATCTGCAAGTTATTTTTCTTGATAAAATCTAGGATAAGAATCCACCTACAGGAACATGTGCAACGCTTACAATCAGACTGTTTATACAATATACATACAGGGAAAGTTTTTTGTCTTGAGATATCAAAATATGTCAAGAAATACGCATCGTACGGGAAAAGAAAAAGAAATTATTTTTGAGGTGGAAAAACGACTTGGAAAAAATCTATCCCATAACCTGGGGGTATTAAGGGATTTTTTGTATGTTTTTCGAATAAAACTTACGTCTTTTTTAATGGTAAATCCGGATATGGCAAAAAAATTTAGCCCGCAGTCCATACCCTGAGGGTGAGAAGGGTTTTTTTCTTTTTCGAATAAAACTTACGTATTTTTAAATAGAGAATTCAAATCTTTAAAAAAAAAGGAAGTTCGGATTCTCCATTAAAGAATACATGAGTTCTATTGGAAATTTTTTTTGCGATTTGTGACAGATGGCATTGAAATGGCAAACAAATTTAGCCCACACCCCATACCCTGAGGGTGGGAGGGTTTTTTTTCTATTACGATTAAAACTTATGTATTTTTTAATGGAGAATCCGAATATTAAAAAAAAAGGAATTTCGGATTCTTTATTAAAGAATACATAAATTCTATTGAAAAATTTATTTGCGATTTGTGACAGATAGCATTGAAATGGCAAACAAATTTAGCCCACACCCCATATCCTGAGGGTGGGAGGATTATTTTTTCTATTTCGAATAAAACCTATGTATTTTTTAATGGAGAATCCGAATCTTCAATAAAAAATGGAAGTTATGATTCTCTATTAAAGAATACTTAAGTTTTATTTGGAAATTCTTTTTCGATTCACGACAGATGGTCCCGAAATGGTCAAAAATGTGCTCAATACCCCACCCCTTGAGTATGGTGTTAATTTTTTGCATAGTTGCTTTTCCAAATAAAAAAAAAGTTTTTACTAATTATGTGCGATGCGTATTTCTAGAGATATTTCAATGTCTCAAGATGAAAAACTTCCCCTTGTATACAACTGAACAATGCTGTAATACATTAAAGATCTTTATCTATGGAGTATTGAGCTAAAAATAGAATAACGTGATGAAAAAGATAAAAGACTCTTCGTCTCATAGACTAGATAGATGGCCGTCTTCTCCTGGCACGATCGACAAACAATGCTCCCTTGCAGATGGCGATCAAACACCTTTAAGACACTTAAGAGACTTGGCTATCCCAACTCAAGGTCTTCGAGCGGCAAGTGCATCTTGTGATTTTGTGACTTAAGTGTGTAACCCACGCACTTCCTTTCATATTCACACTTTGTTCTCCTCCTCCACGCTATGGTATATAGTTATGGATATTATATAATTATGTCTGTGTTGTATTTAGAACATGTGTTGAAGAATGTGAAGTTGTGTATGTGGTTCTTGTAAGGTTCAGCTGGATGCATAGAGGTACAAACTAGAGGAAACCTACACGTGCTAGAATGCACGTGCATTTTCTGCATCAGTATGAAATTAATAATGGAACGAGGATATACGCGGTCTGGGCACGGTCACACCATAAAGCACGAGCACCGACCTGTCTGGATATGTATGTGTAGTTTGGAACTTTAACGGGAAGCATGTGGCTCGATTCGGTTCGCTCGTCACACATCAAGGGATGATAAAGAGGACCGTAGAAAAATTAAAGAAATCCTTTAAGTTAAAAGATTTATATTAATTATTTGAGAAAAAATATCAAAGGATTTAATAATTTGTAAACTAAACTGCGGTAGAGTATAAGGTTCAGTAATGCTTTTCTTCAGGTTAGGTTATGTGGATTGGTTTTACTGAGTTTTTTATGCGCGTAACTTGACCGGATGAAGAACATTAATGAACATAACTGTACAACGAAAGAATATACATATGTCAATGGCATTCTGGCGGAGGGAGGGTTGCTGAAAGAGGAATTATGGGGAAGCTAGTGTTTTAAGGGTTTATGGGCTCGTTAAATGCAAATCTGAAAATAAAATGTTTAAATATTGTAATTAAATATGGCGGATTCAATATGGCCGATGGTGAAACGTTAAAAATGCAAACGTTACTCAATATCCAGGAAACTCATGTTACAGGTGTTTTCGATTCTAAAGTTGAAAATTAGGCAAAAAGTCGGTTATATTGAACTTAGAATTTTTTACTTTAAAATCAAAAATAAATCCACTAAAATGTTATAGCAATAGTTTTCTGTTTTTGTGTATTGAATAATATTTTTATTTTATACAAGTTCCCCGATGGACATATTGAGTGGGCCAGTTTATTTCTCGAATAAAGGGTCTAGCAGGGTAAGCATGTAAATCTGCTCCCGCATGTATCAAGTTCATATTATCACCAGATATTAGCACCTATGAGTCACAAAATTCCTCAAAGTCTCAACCTCGAAAACGTATTTTTGTAGGAGTTATCGAGGGGGAAAGAAAAATCAAAAAAGTACTGGCTGGCTATTCCTTTCAGAAACAACCCTTTTTCATCCGTCTTTCGTAAGAAACGTTGTAAGAATGTAAAAGGTGTCTTAACAGCACAATAAAACGATTGTTTCTGAAAGGAATAGCCGGCCAGTACTTTTTTGATTTTTTTTTTCCCCCTCCATAACTCCGATAAAAATACGTTTTCGAGGTTGAAACTTGGAGGAATTTTGTGACTCATAGGTGCCAATATATGGTGATAATATGAACTTGGTACATGCGGGGGCAGATTTTACATGTTTAGCCGGCTAGGCCCTTTCTATAAACTTTATTGGATTTTCTATCAAATTCAATAGCGAGAATTTACCTTAAGACTTATTTCTCAAAATGTATAAATTTTTCCAGGAATTTTTTCAGAAAAGTTCTCTAGATTCCTCAAATTTCCAATAAATTATTAAACATTTAATTTACGAAATTCCAGAGATCTCCTGGATATTATTAAATTATTGTTCGTTTTAAGAAAATTCACTAAAATCTTGGTTAAAATATATTTTTTTAACAAAAGTAGGGAATAATTCCAATTTAGAGTGTCACTTAAATTTTTAGAGATTATTTGCTATTTTTGTTTAGAAAATGTAATATTTAAAGAATTTGAAAATCTTTCTGTAGAAAAAAAGACGCTTTCGACTGATAATTTCACCAAGAGCTTAGAGAATTTTTTAAGCGGATAATAATTTTGTATTTTCGGAAGAAAAAACTTCCTGAAACTATTAAGATTTTTCAATCTCAAAACCATCATTCAGGGAATTATTCATTTTCTAACAATTCTGATTAAATTTCGGAAACATAAATAATTTTTCAGTTGTCTCGGTCAGCAAATTGGCGAAATATCGATGATAACAATTGTACCATAGAAGATTTGTTCAATTAAAAACTATTGAACTTTCAATCAGTTTTAATATTTTAAGATTCCGGTTTCAGGTTGTGGACATAAATTAGTTTGGTTTCCCAATTTTGAGAAAGTGCTTTTAGAGTCGTAGATTATGGAAGAAAGAATGTTTCCCTAAGCAAAGGAATCATATGCTATGGATGCACAATGAATATCCGGTTACTAACTTGTCTTTAGAAAGGTTTGTTAGAAATAAATGAAAAAAAAACGAGTGTCCATGACGCACGTAGCCTGAGACGATTGTAAATGTTTCTCGCAATGAGTTTCTTTGTAGGTAAATCCTTATATTTCATGTTTCTCAATCGTGCGTTGTTTCTCGTAATCAGAGAAAACATCAACTTTAACTCTCGTCAACTGTCACATGAATAACTAGAAGTCAAACCTTCTTCGCAAATCTGCAAATATTTATATTTAATTTATATTTAAACTGGGATGAGACAAAAAAAATACCGAAATATACTTTGCCAGAGCCACAGATAAAAACCACGTGTTATATTTACTCGGATTTTAGTTTGGAACTCGTTCGATGCGAATTAGTTCAAAGTCAATTCTAATTAATCTGATTTAATTCGAGACTTCAATCGAGATAAATCCGAACCAAATTTTCAAACCGAATCATCCGAGCTCGGATATATTCGAATTTAGGACTCAGATTAAATCGGAATGAATCGGATTGAGTCAGATTGATTTTTAAGCGATTTGCATCAAACGAGATACAAACTGCTTTTCGGTTTCGTTCGGATTGAATTCCTTTTTGAAAATTTTACCAGGCTCAGCATAAAATTTCAGAGAAAGGAACAAAAAGAGAAAAATCGTAGGAAGACATGAGGAATAAGTGGGACAAAATTAAAAAACACGTAGGTTCGAAATATTACAGGCAAATGTGTAATACGAGATATAGAGTGCACGTTATAAAAGTATGTACACGCACACATTGAAATAATTGTATCTATATACACGAATAGTCGCTTAAACTTGTTCCGGATGAACGAAAAGGTTAAGGATTTGAGTTCGATAGCCTCAACGAGAAGAGACCGATAGAATTACCTTGGCGATAGCGATTACTCATCACGTTTTACCGGCCTCCTGTTTCTTTTTCCGGCTTACACAGTTCTTACGTTCAAACAATATTTACGTACTTCCATATAGATAATTAATGTTTTTTAAGTTATAGGTGGATACGTATTGCCAACTAGCCTTGCAAAAATGGATTTAAACGACGTATGAAAGTCGAAAAAATTCAAAGAAACTAATTTTATGTATCTCTCTTTCCTTGAAAAAAATTACGAATTACAATATTTAAAGCTGAAAAAAACATTAAGATTTAAAAATTTAAAACCATAAAAATATTTTGAGTATGGCTAATTAATTTATAATAAATTTAAAAAAGCCAAGGACTCTAATTAGAGTTAAAACGTTTAAAAATACGAAAATTTGAGTTCCATTATTTTTAGATCCTAAGGCAAAATGCAACATTAGCAAGGTTTCAAGAATTATTTTTGAGGGTCGATACAAGTCCTATTCAATATTAATTTATAATATAGTTTATTTAGATCTAGATTGTGATAGTTAATTGAAAAATAGATTTTTTCAGTTCAATTTTTAGTTAAATTTGTGCTCAGAAAAAAATTTAATAATCGCAACAAAATCGTTATGTTGAGCAGTTTTTGAACAACTGGTTCAATCAGACGCTCATTGGATCGTTCGGTCTCAAATTAAAAAATCCATCAAATAGTATATAGTTTACTGCAGATTTATATAAATTGAAGGTTTTCTTAACTCCTTCCGCATGTAAATGTCCCACAACACAAGGGACAATATTTTGTTGGAATGAAATCTACTTTGTTTGATCAACAAAATTTATTGGTCTGACAACATAGTTTTAAAGATAAAACTAAATGAAAGAAGGATTTATAAAGAAGGAAAATTATGCGTTAGTTCACTCGTAATAAAAATTTATTTTTATTGCAAAATGAATATTCAGAGTGAAATTTAATAATCAAAGATAGTGGTAGAAAAAAAATATTCGATTTTGATTTATGCAATTCCACCAAAAAGTTATTTTTATGAGGCGAGAACAAAAATAGTGTCGGTCTAACAAGGGTAGTCAACAAAATTGTTTTATTGCACAAATATCAATAAAATTATTTTCTCACTGTGTCATATTTATTGAGCCCTTAAAAATTCACCTCGCTTATTAGAACGATATACGCGAAAAAATGATACATAACATATATAGACTTGAATTCGAAAGGAGTGAAATTAAGGACATCGTAACTTACACAACTATATATACTTGTTTTGATCCAGTGACGTTGGTCTTCGATCAATTAACTTTCCTCGGTGGGTCATTTTTTTACAGGGACTAGCAGAAAGTGGGCGGAAAAAAAGTGGTGAATTAATCGAAAGTGACCAGTTATAATTCATAGTGACTTGAAGCATACAGAAAAATGCTGGAATCGATTGAGGATGTGTATTTCTCTGAGCAATGAGCGTAACTTGCTTTGCAATGAGACCGTGAGAGCTGGCTATAAAATCACTAAATACGACGAGGGATACACTTTATAACGAATTGTCAGTGACAGTGTATCTACAGATCGTAACGAGTGACTATTTCACTGGCAATAAGTGTACTTTGATCTTTAATCTGAGTCGACTTTCGATTGACAGTGAATACTGAATAACTTGCCGGATATCTGCATTCAACTATCAAATACGAAATCACAGTTTAAGGGCGATAGGTTTTGCTTTAATAGCACGAATATGCACTTGAGAAAAGAGCAATGATAATTTCTGATACACAAACATTCTATACTTGATATTCAGGCTGAAAAAAATTTGAAAATTAAACATTTCAATTATTGTCGAAAATTTGTTATTTCCAATCATCAAATGTTTTGCATTGGATAATAGAGTATGCTAAAAAAACTTGAAATGATTAGGTTGAATTATAATACCATTCAAAAGTTTCCTTATTTGATTCCGAGAAAAAAGTAAAAACTGGTTTATCTTCAGTTTATAACAACAGTTTAAAAAATTATTACTTTTTTTACTTTTTTCGTATGGGTAGACATTATTTTGTTTTATTCCTTTGCTGTGTGCACTTTTTGCACTCGTTGCAAACGTGTGTTGCAAACGTGTGTTGCAAACGTGTGTTGCACTCGTGTGGTTGTTACCCTCGCTTTGCTCGGGCATCAAATTTCACACTCGCAAAATAAATTTTTTTTTCCCTAGTTGCACAATGTACTATTTCATAGCGCCTCCTTTGAAAATCCGATTTTCGGTACCTGTAGAGCGGGTTGAAACTACGATTTTCAACCCTAGGGTTGAAAGTCGCTGTTTCAACCCGCTCCACAGTTACAGCCAATCAGATTCTCAAAAGAGTTGCTATGAAAAATAGTATACATTACTCGAAACAAAACACAGCGAAAGCATTTCGTGTAATTGCAGCCCTCGTTTCACTCGGGCAGAGCAAACTTCACACTCATGCAATCGCTCTGTTTCGCCCCTTGTAATGTAATATACTATTGTTCGACCCGCAGGGGGTAATAAAATACACTTTATAACCCGCTAGTAGGAAAAATGATTGCTTGAGTCGATCAAATTTTTTAAACCAAAGAATTTTGGTAATACAATCAAATCTTATTCTAAGTATACTTAACTCTAAATAAAGACTTCAAAATAACGAAAATTTGCTAGTATTTTTACATTCTCATCATGGATGAGAAGGTATTGGTTTTATGTGAAAAATGACTTTCGAAAATTTCATCAAATCTTTACGTTTTGAGACCCCCTGAGTCAGAAAAAATGTTTTTTACGAAAGTGTCTGTCTGTCTGTCTGTCTGTAGGTCGTGTGCAGCATAACTCTCGATAGAATTATCAGATTGAATTGATCTTTGGTACACTTTATCGGAGCCGAAAAAGTAAGGACAAGTTTGTTAACCAGCCACATCCAATCAAAATTGAGGGATTGAGCACTACTTTTGTGTTTTTGAAAATAATTTTTTGAAAAATTCAAAAATTTTAATACTGGTTTTAAATAGTGCTCATAAATCTCTAAAAATTATCCTGATAACATTTGTTGATTAAATCAAAATTAGAAATGTTACAGCATATTCAAATTCGAAAAAAGTCAATATCAAAATTCCATTTTCCAGTTAAATTATACGAGATACATAAAGACCTACAAATTTGAATTGTAAAATTTTTTCATAAGATGCATATTTTTCTTTTTAATTTAATAAAAAACTATTGAAAATCCAAAATTCAATTTTTTAACAATAATATGTGAAATACGAAAAAAACGTAAGAATACAAAGTTGTTCGTTTCAAAAAGATCTACAAGTTTTGTCTTACACAGTTTATGAAAAAACATATATTTTTTGTTTCAATTCCAAAAAATACGATTAAAATTCAAGAATTCCATTTTTTAGACAAAATATATGAGATACATAAAAAAAGTTCAGATGAAAAATTATTTGCCTAATTGAGGTCTACACATTCTTATTAAGAAATTTCTCGACAGGATGTATATTTTATGTTTTGATTTTTAATATTAAAAAAATTCAATTTTTTTCACCAAAATATGTGAGATACGAAATAAGCGTTGTTCTGCAAAATCGTTTCCTTAAGGTAGTACGATCACGAAAATTAGACCTCAGACAAAAATAGATAATTTTGCTTTCAAGAATAGCAACATTATTATTGAAGCGCCAATTTAAATGAGAAAAGATTATTTTTCATGAAAAAAATTTGAAACACAAAAAAATAATGTTATTAATAAATTTTATTTTTGCCCAAACTTATTTTCTTATCGCTTCGAGTCAAATTTTTGAAAATTATGCGATTCTAATAAATTATGGTTCATTTTTTTAGAAAAAAAATTCTCTACAACTTGACCGTTTCCTATTTTTGAAATTGAATTAATTATTATCAAATACAGCAATTTATTTATAAAAATTTTGTTTTGAAAAATTGTTTTTCTATAATTTCAGCCATTAAAGAATTCATTTTCAAAAATCGGAAACGGTCAAGTTGTAGAGAATCATTTTCCTAAAAAAATGAACCGTGATTTATTATAATCGCATTATTTTTACAAATTTGGCTCGAAGCGATAAGAAAATAAGTTTGGGCAAAAATGAAATTTATTAATAACATTATTTTTTTGTGTTTCAAAATTTTTTCATGAAAATTAATCTTTTCTCTTTCAAATTAGCCCTTCAATAATAATATTTCTATTCTTGAAAGCAAAATTATCTATTTTAGCCTGAGGTCTAATTTTCGTGATCGTACTACCTTAAATAAAGTCTACGATTTTTTTTCCTTTTTGAGATATTTGGAAGAAAATAAATTATTTTAATCATGTAATTTATTAAAAAGTTACTGAAATGTATACAGAAAATCGAGCGCGAAGCGCGAGTGTCATGATGAGAATGTGTTCCTTAAGGCCGATAGAGCCTTAAGTAAATTGAATTTCCTGTTTCACTTAAACTGAAAAAGAAATGTAGTGAATTTGAGAAAATGAGTAATTCACATCATCTTTAATATTATAAAATTGGTTTGAGCTTCAGTATTAAATTATAAGCAATAAACTTAAATGTATGCGAAGAGCACAAAACCGAGCGCGATGCGCGACGATCAAATTGCGCGCCCTAGGCACGCTCAAGTTTGCGAGCGAAGCGAGCTGCGCGCGATGAGAATGTGCCCACGAAGCGGGCAGATTTTTTTATGAAGTTATTATATATTATCAATCAGCATCAGTAAATGTACAATAAAAAACGATGTTTCGCTTACTTAAAAAAGAGTAAAAAGTTGAAAATAACAAAATTTTTAAGCTGTTGTTGAAAATTAAATATATGTATTGATTTTCACATTTTACATTCTCGTAATAATGACAAGAGAAAAATTTGCAGTCCAATTTAAATTTGATCATTTTATTATTTAGATCATCCTATTTAAAAATATAGAAAATAATTCTTCCAATCGATAATATTTTTAGTTTAAATAGCTCCAATACTGAAATAAATTTTCAAATTTATACGTTTTTTGTTTATAAATATCTAAAATTTTACTCATACAATAGAACTTTTTAGGGACGCTTCAGATAAGAGTGCTTTAATGCTTCCAAGTAAAAAATATTTCACTTCAAATGGTTCTATTTTAATTACAACTAAAATATTGTACTTTGAAAATTTCCACAAGGTAGAGTAATTTTTCCCAGTTTAGAGAGCGTAATGTATAAATGGCAGTCAACTCAAAACGTTTTTCGTAATTTACTCCACCATAAAGAAACTAATGTAGAAAAAGAATTACGTTTTCCGAGGTACCAATTCTCGCGAACTTGTTTTTGAAACTAAAACGGGCTATTTCTTTTGCGTGCCGTCTTCGAGAAATGAGTCTCGTTCCGCTTGAAGTAAAACAAGAAGATCCGGGAATGGGAAACAGTCACACGACAGGAAATTGCAACATTTTCGCATAATATAATGTCATCTGGAAATCCAATATTAACGTACTCGACAGTTTCTTTTACATTGGCAACTGGTCCGTGCAATTGGATTGATGAAAATTTATTAAAAAGGATATGAGAATATTTCCACTTCAAATTAAAAAACACCCGGCGCACTGAATTGTGTAATATATTATAGAAGAATTGAAAAATAAGATGCACTCTATTAGAAACTATTCAAACTGCAAATGCAATAATTAAAAAATACACTAAAAAAGTTCATGAAGAATTCTCTTAAAATTTTCAGAAAATTTTTCGAAATATCCTCAAATTTTAAAGATTTTTTGAAAAATTGTGAAATAATCTCTAAGAAATTGCATAGAAATTCTGCGAAATTATTTACAGTGTCCATATGGATTGAACTGGCAGTAGTGCTAGATTTTATCTTAAGCCAAATTAGTTCGCCTACTTAGCATCTAACTAGCAGCTAGCAAGGGTTCAAACACACTAGTCGATCTGTGCCAAAGAAATTTCTGATACGAGTGAATGAAATATTTTTCTAAGCCAAACAATTTTCAAAGAAAAAAAGGAATTCAATAAAAATAAAGTCGGTTGAAATTCTTCATTACTTTTAAAGATAAGAATTTGATGAGTTGAGGCCGTATGGTAGGCTCTGACTTCACTAATTATATACCACCGCTTAACAATTAAAAAAATAATTTTAACAAATTTGCCCGAGAAATCAGTAGTGTGTAACATTTTTCTGCATTGCTGTCTTCTCCGAGAACTTTTTAAACATTATTATTTTATTAATAAAGCGGCCGTATATAATTGATGAGGTTTGTCATCATCAATTACATATGACCGTTTAATTAATAAATTAATAAATTCAGCAAATTTTACAGAGAAGACAGCAATGCAGAAAAATGCAACGCATTACTGTTTTCTCCGAAAAATTTGAGAAAATGATTATTTTATTAATAAAACCGGTCGTATATAATTGGTGACGTCTTGCCTACTATATGTGGTCTTGAGGCTTGGTAGTCCAGCATAAATAAAATGAATTTAAAATACATTTTTGTTCAAAAAATATAATTGAATAAACATGTAAAACCCGCAAAGAATCAAAAAACAATTAATACGAGGTTACCATACACACGTATTGTACTCAATACAATTCAGATAATACGTAGGTAAATATTTACATATTATTATAATTATAATATTTCCATAAAGATGATTACCCGTACAATATTTTATTCTCCAAATATGGATAAACATCTTGAAAGTATCTAGTAGCATATTTTTTCTTCGTGTGTCATTGGAAATAATAGCTTATAAGGTAGTTTTCATCCACGAAAATTAGACCTTAGGCAAAAATAGATATAATTTCGCTTTCAAGAACAGCAATATTATTATTGAAGGGCTATTTTGAAAGAAAAAAGATTATTTTACATGAAAAAAATTTGAATTCTAATAAATCATAGATCATTCTTTCAGAGAAAAGATTTCCCACAACTTCACCGTTTCAGATTTTTAAATGGAAATGGTTAAGTTGTAGAGAATATTTTTCTTGAAAGAGTGATTTGTAATTTATTAAAATCGCATAATTTTTTAAAATTTGGTAAGAAGCGATAAGAAAAAGAGTTGGGGCAAAAATAAAATTTATTAATAAAATTATTCTTCTGTATTTAAAATTTTTTTCATGTAAAATAATCTTTTCTCTTCCAAAATAGCCAATCAATAATAATATTGCTATACTTGAAAGCAAAATTATCTATTTTTACCTGAGGTCTAATTTTCGTGGATTAACTATTCATAGAAATAACAATTTTGCATAATTTATCTTACTAAAAATTATACAATTGGAAAAAATTAATCTTCACCAAAATTGGTATGTATATGAAGAGAAAAATATGTTATCGATTACTATCAAAATGATCACTTCCATTCGAATAATAAAACATTGTAAGAGTTACCATCTGTATTGTAATGGGTACATTACAGATGCTAATCCTTACAATGCACTAGGTACATTATATATGGCAACCCGTAAAATATTTTATTCTTCAAATAAGAAGGATTTTTAGTTAATCAATAACATAGTTTGGATATAGTTCCGAAAAAGTCAGTCTTTCGATTTTCTTAAAACTACGCATATTTACGTAATTTGACGCGCTAATTACAAGGGTGGGTTGAAAAGTTTGGGCCCAACATTGAAACGAATTATTTTTCTGTCTAACCCTCTCATAATTTTCGACGTAGTCTCCTTTCAAGCCGATACACTTAGCCCAGCGATGCTCTAACCGCTTCAATCAGTCTAAATAGCAATTGGTGCCTTGCTCTGCAAAATAGGTATCTATGGATTTTATCACCTGCTCGACCCATAAAAACCTTTGTCCTCCAAGTCAAACTTTGAGGCAGATCCTGCCTTAAGCTGTTTAAGTTATTATGCATAGAACTTCTACGTTACCAGACTAGTGTGACGAAAACTAGTAATGCTATCTTTATTTTGAGGCTCAAAACTTTTCAACCGACCCTCGTATGAATATGATAGTGAACATTTGCGCAAATTCAGTTTAAAAACCTGTGAATGTCTTGGTTTTTCACGTTCATCTCACTAAATTTTAAAAAGCATGAAAAATACATCGAACAAAAGGTGTATATCTTATCGAGATATACATTCTATGTCAAATACATTTTCACCGTACGAGTAATAGTTATCAAGAAAAACGATAACGAGCTTTACGTGTCATAACTGGCATTGGCCACAATAGGTGTGTGAGCTTTAAAAAAATTGAAAAAATGACTTTAAGACTTCGTGATATTTAGTCTCATTCCGCAGTAGACATATTTTCGAAACACGATAGGAATAGTACATTGTTAACCAAGTGAAGGATCTAGGAAATACCCAACGAGCATGAAGTTGCCGGACGTGCACAGTAATCATGCGAGTTGAGAATCAACCAGTCCCACTCGGTTAACTTATTCTAGTTTGAATTCGAATAATTCTAAATTTTCCTGTCACTAGTGTGGAAAAGTAAGTTTTATCACACAGACTCATTATCGATCGTGTAACTGATTATTTTTGCTGCTGCACACCAGGACCCCAAAATCGCATTTCTCGCGCGGGTATCAAAGAAACATCTTTTCCTCAAACACAATAGGAAGAGGGAGCAAGATAAAATTAACATATATCACTGTCTCGCAGTGGACGTTTTTTTCAAATACGATGGAAAGAGATGCTATGATGCCATTCATATGTATCATTGTCTCGAAGTGGACAGTTTTTCTTGACGCGATGGGAAAAGAGGATATGATACAAATAGTATATAACCCTGTCTCGCGGTAGGCTTTTTTCACTATACACGATACAAAGAAAAAATGAGGATAGGCTCAAAAATGATTACGACACACAAAAAAAGGGGTGGGATAAGGGGGCCCCTTGCCATCGCCCACTCAAGTGAGACCCAACGCACGCTTCCAGACGTTGCAGCGCTTGCGAAGAAGTCGCTTGCTGCGCGACGCCCGGTCGCAGGTAATTGGTCTCCCCTGGAAAGGAAGGGGAAGATCAAGATGAAGGAGTTTTGTGCGTTAGTACATGTCAGCTAGAAAAAAGAATAAGGTTAGGTGAGTGGGAGAAAAACCCGCAGACGGGAAAAAATCGCTAAATCTAAAAATGATTAAAAAATAAAATCTTACTTGAAAAAGAGTTTTCTAGGGATGAGATGTGTTCGCGTTCAGATTAGGATGTGAACTTGTAGAATTTCATGGCAGTCTCCTTAATGTATTCAGAAATGTTTTGTATGTCAAATTGTTTATATAAGAGAGCGTTTTTAGTGTACCTAGGGGTTTTAGTGACGCCTCTAAGATATTTATTTTGAATAATTTGAATTGTTTTAATATTTGTGTTACTAGTTCCACCTCAGATGGTGCATGCGTAGGTGATAACGGGTCTAACATACTTGGCGGAGGATGTACCTTGGGCCATTTAACTGAATACAGAAATGCTTTTTTTGAACATCAAGAAAGAAAGCACCTGTGTTTCTTTTGTTCAATAAACTAATAGGCATGTAGCTATTTCGATAGGAAGGGTCTTTTCCCTTTCTTTGAAACACTAAAATATTTGCTGTTTTCCGGGATTTTGGAAAGTAATTAATTTTAATGCAGGCATTGAAAATGATGGCTAGTAATATTAGGCAGGATTCTGGTAATTTTTTGAGGATTGAGTTAGAGATAGAATCTGGTCCTGGGGCCTTGTTGCTTTTGGTAGTTCTAATACATTTAGAAATTTCTCCACGGTTGGACTTTTTAATTTCTTTCTGGTTCAAGATTGCAAGATAATTATTTACCTCTTTTTCAGATTTAAAAATATGGACTAGTTCCGTAAGGGATTCATGGGGTGTGAAATTATTTTCATTATTAGTGGCTAGTTTGTTGGCTATTTCGTTATCATTAAGGGCAAAGGTGGAATCTGGTTTTTTAAGAGGGGAATGGACACGTGAGGTTTGAATTTAACTCCCAAACTTTGTCAATCATTTTCTGAAAAATTATCATCTTTAGAGTGAAAATTAATACCACGTAAAATGTGCATTGCCATAAGATCTGTAACTTTTGTGTGCAATATTTTTTGAAATTCCCATTATTCACGGAAATAAATTAAATAAACCATGATTTTTTCCATTTTTGATGGCTTTCGCCACGAATATTAACTTTTGACGATTTTCACCATCATATTCGTAACTAACGCATCAAAATACGTAACTATACATAGTTTCAAAATAATAAAAATCCACTTTTCGGAATTACACTCCATATTTTTTTTGTGTGGGAATTTATTAATTAATTTGTAAAAAAATATTTATTTGTATAAAATATAAACTTCTAAATTAAAGTAACGGAGGAGAAATGACCAAAGTGCAGGAATGGAGTTTAAAGAGATCTGTTGAGACTCTAATCAAGGCAAGTTCTAATCATTGTAGAAGAAGGTGGAACTTCGTGACCGAGTTGTACGATCGTCTAACGCCTATTAGTCGGGTCAACGCTATAAATATACCTTATTCCAATATAGGTCGCAAGTAAAAGGTGGCGAATGAGCGATCGGCTTAATTTGTCGCGAACGCTGAAAAGAGAACGGCGAGACTCAATTGCGATTTACAGCGACACAAGAGCGGAGATAATTTTCTGTGTCCTTGCGTCAAGAGCCCCCATTGTTGCCTCGAGGTGTACGAAGGTGAGATGTGACATTGCGTTTATTGTTTGCTATCACATTTCGGAATTGCAGTAACTTTTCCTTTATTCTCCAAATACAGTATACATGACTTCCACCAAGTTGTGTAAACTTTTAAATATTCTCAGACCTCGCATACAAATATTCAAAAAAGTTTCACAATAACCACCATAATTTATTATTATTTTTTTTTAAATATACCAATCCGAAACAGTTTTTCAAATCGATTTTATTCATTTGTTCACTCGAAATTTTATCCGAAGGGATCTGAAGCTAATCTGACGTGCCTCTTCAATTCGACTATATGCACGTCTACTTGAAAGTCTATCCGAACGAATTCGGTACCAATCCGGAGTAGTATTTCAAATCGTTTTAATCCGTGTATCTAATCAAAATTTTATCTGAATGAATCTGAAATCAATCTGATGCATCTCCGATCAGAAAAAAGATTTTATTGAATAAAAGAAAGTAATTTGTTTGAAAGGCTTTTTTAATTCGAACAGAAGATATTGTAAAAGATAAAATTAGTTTGCTTTAAGGCAGAAATTTATTTGATTTGAACAAATTTTTATTTAATTCAAAGATACTATGTTTTTCTGTCACCATCACTAATGTGAACCCAACAAATTAGAGATTAGAAAGTTTAAAGTGACAGGAAAAAATATCATTGATTTAAAAAATACACTATAAGAACCAATAAATATATTATTGGTTCTTATAGCGTATTTTTTGAATCAATAATGTACGTGTTTTTGGAAGAAATGCTATAGTTTCAAAAGCATTTTTTTCAGTCTATGACTAGTTTTCAGATAGCATTATTATGTGTGACGTCAATTGGGAACACGCGGCTTCAAAATTCGGCGGTCGATGATGTGGGACGGCCAACCCTACTTGTGATGCACTTTTAACTGCACAACCCTAAGGGAGTGGTGGATTTCCATCATGGTTCGAATCAGGGGTGGATTTGAACACGTCATCCCTAGGATCACAGTACCATATGGATAGAACTTTTAGTATATCCTCCAAAAAATATTCCTGACATCCACTATCAAATGGCCTCTCTATTCTTTCGCTTTGCTATTCTCAATTTTCTCTTCCGATCAAAAATTCATCTGCTCATTTTTCACTCATTCATCACTTTTCTTGCAATGTAAATTATGCTAATATATTGTGATGTTATAAAATTCAAATTTTGGCCATTTGACACCAGTCACACTGAAGAAAAAATTGGATAATCGCAACGAAATTGTTTTTTTAAGCCAACAGAACGATTTGGTTAATCGAACAAAACGCACGACCGCGTATGCGCACTAATTCGGTCTCAAACTGTAAAATTTATCAAATGCTGCACAATATTAATAAATGATTTGACATCGCGATTGAAATTTTCAAGGCACAAAAAATATTTATCCTTACGTTACAGAATTAAGTTTAATCTACAAAAATATTTTGTCAAGTCAACAATTATTTTATTAGGTGAATGAAAAAATTTCCGTGTGGCTAGCAGCAAAATTTTGTTAGGTCAACAAAAGTTTTGTTGACTATATAAAATCGTTTTATTAGTGCACGTGTGTACTTTAATATTACATTGTTATCATAAATTGATGTATATCAATAAGTTCTTATTATCCTACATTTAAAGTTAACTAGGATTGTTTTTCATCTTTGCTGTATTTTACTTGCTATTTACGAGATATAAGTATCATATCTGTTTTTATTGATTAGGAACATAACAATTTACTGTAATAATTGAAAAATATCTTAGATGTTTTTCCCTTTTGTGCAAAATGATGACAGCATCATTGCGTTTAAGTCATTTTTATAGAAATCGATATTATGAGATATTTAATCGTGGCATTGAGATAATTAGCACATTGTAAATTTCTACTCTCTAAATCTGAATCAGTCAAATTTTCACTGATTGAATCAGTGGAAAAATTCTTTTTTTCACTGATTCATCAGTGAAAAAAATATTTTTCACTGTAAAATCAGTCAATTTTCACTTAAATAATCAGTAAAATTTTACTGATTTACAGTAACCTCTTTTTAGCTATTTGAATCAGTCAATTTTCACTGATAATCAATAGATTTTGACTGATTTAAATTTAGAGAGTATATCACTAAAAAAACAATTTTATATGAATAAAAAAAAAAGTTAATATTTTTACAACAAAAACCGGTTTGCTGGACAAACAAATTTTTCCGGTAAGTATTTTGCGGGCTCAACAATTTTTTTTTGCTAGTCTAATAAAATAATTGTTAGTTTAAGAAAATAGTTTTGTTTTGTTTTGTTGGTTATTATTAAAATTCATTTTAATTTTTTTTTAAATTTCTTTGTGAAATTCTATAGTCAGATTTGGCTAGCTTTGGTCTGACTAACTTTAGTCAGTGAAATTCAACTTCAAAAAGTTATTTTAAACTGAAAATTAATTTAAATTATACATAAATTAATAAATGCTTGAGAGGCCTGCATTTTGTCCGGTTAACCAAAAAGTGTTGTCTCAAAAAATTTTTGCTTAGAACAACAAACAAGACTTAACAAAATAATTTTGTTTCAATGACAAAAATTTTGTTGTGACAGCAAAAACTGCTCAAAAACATTATTTTGTTGTTACTACAATTTTTTTTTTTTAATTCTTAATCTTTTCCTTTGATTTTACGACAGAAGCAACTCGATAAAGTTCGTATTTCTAAATTCTACATCTGCAGTTAGAAGAATAACCATAAAAAAGTATATTCTTTCTATTGGCAAATGAAACTCTGGAATTATTGCATCGTTTTATTTATTTAAGTTTTCTATCTGATTATGAATTGTCGTCATTATTCCCATTACAAACTCTAATAAACGTCTAATGAATACTAATATGTGTGTTCTCATAGGCGAGGAAATTAACTGGGACAAGTGAGAGTTTATTTGAATATTAATAGATGACTTTTCATTGTGAATTTGAATTCGATTATGCAAGACTCTCAAAATAGAAGCAGAAAGTGCTTTTTAAGTTGTATGGTTCACAGAACATCAAATTGGATAATTGCTACAGGGAAAAATTCATATTTGCTTGGTTATAATTGGAAAAATTACGAATTTAGTTTTTCATAATTTTATGCTTCGAGCTAAAAAATTTAATTCTGCTTACGTTTGATAATCATTCCTAACATCCCATTTTTTATTCTAAATTCTATTTAGAAAAAATATAATAATTAATAATTCTATTAATAATAATAATTCTAAATTCCAGTTAGAAAATAAACGTGTTTGAAGTTGAATGATCCAATTAATATTTGAATTTTGAAATTACAAAGATTTTGATTATTCAAAAAAATAAATAAATAAATGCAACTTTGATTTTTCAGATATAAAATTATTTGAGTTCAGATTCCTCCAATCAGATATGCTTCCAATTGGTAGATATCAAAATTTGGGATTTTTGAACAAAAGAATCAATTCTAACACCCAAATCAAAGTTTGTATAATTCGAGTAGCAAGATTTTTTTTTTATTTCCCCAATTGTATGAAATCCAAATATAAAAAAGAATGCTTTCAATCTGAAGACATTCAAAAATGTTATTGCTTTCAATTGAATAACATAATAGCCAAAAACAATAATCAAACAAAATCTATTGAATTTGCACATTTTTTCAAATTTTATAGTTAATAATTATAGTCAATAATCTAATGGAAAATCATGCAACTACAATTGGGAATCTAAGTCAAATAAATTAAAACCAGGAGCGTACAGATCAAAATCGGGCCTCTTTTAAGGAATGAAATTTACTAACTGGAAAAAGAAATCAAAACGAATAGTTGCACATGAAAAATTATATGCATAAATTTGTAAAAATCTGAATTCAAAATATACAATTTTCAATTTTTTATATTAATAACTGCATAAAACTCTATTCAAGAAAAAAGCATAAAATTGGATAATATTTTAGATAAACAACAATTAAACAAACATTACTTAAAGTACAAATAACATAACAATTGTCCCAAGGGGAATTCATTCAACTGCAATTGGTGAACTTAAATACAACAAATTGGAATCGGGAGCGTACCCAGAAATGTCAGCCCCCTTTCAAGGAATGAAATTTACTGATTAGAAAAAGAAATCTAAACAAAAACTTGCGCACAATGAATTATACATATGCATAAAGTTGTGAAATTATATTTTCAAATTTTAAAATTTTTGCAGTAAAAAAGTATTTTTCCAACAAATTTTATCAGTGGAACTATGTTCCATTATGCAAAAGGAATCAAGCTAAATAATAAAATTATAAAAATAAAAAATTAGTCAAATTATTGTTTAGTTTAATTTCTTTTGTATAATAAAACATATTTTAAAGAGTAAAATTAAAAAAACAATGCTTCTTTATTCAAAAAATTGAAAAATAAGATCTCTTCCTGTATATTCCCAATGAAAGCAATTCCCTCAGTGTTCGACAAAGTGAAATGCCTAATACCAATGGTCCACGAGGGAATCATTCAACTGCAATTGGTCAATTCAAACGAAACAAATTGGAACCAGGAGCGTACTCATAATTTTCAGGCCCCTATCCAAGAATCTACTTTAATTCTACGAATAAGAATAAGATAAAACAAAAAATTCTACCTAAACAAAAAAAAGTTGTAATATAAAAGCTCTTGTTGGGTTGCTTCCCGTCAGTCAGTTATCCCGTATAATCCGATGCCAGAACCTCGCAGAGCCCGGGGGAAAAATCGATAGTTCTCCGAGCCATCCTTGAATATCACAAACCTGGCGCGTCTATTCGTCGAATTCGAATCTACCTCCGATATACCAAACTGGCTTGTCAGGAAAAAAGTGATTTATTTCTTTATTAAAAAACGTAAAAAATTGGCGATCTTTTACATCTGTCCTTTTCAGACACGTCTTCCAACAACATTTGACTCATGAATTCTGGAGCGCCGGTTTCTCGCGTCTTATGAGAACGACGTGTCAAGTATATCTAAGGAGGCGAGAAACGAAATGATTTGTTAAGATAGTGCAAATGATCGCCCACGAAAGAGTCGATCTTTGGTAAATAGTAGAATACAGGTTGACTGGTTGAGCGTGCGACTACGTGTCATGGTTGGCGGTTTGGTATTTAGGAAAGGCCAAGCGACCAATGTCACAACCTGTTTGAAAGGCGCTAGAATCTAGAAGGCACGATCGCGACTCCCGATTCAAATTGATCGTTTCTCTTCACCGCCATCCCGACCCATGATGTTTGAAATCCACAGTAATAAGGTTAACAACTCTTGATCCATTGTAGCTCCCTCAAGTTTCGACGTTAATGCAGCTTATCGCTCCTTTAAACGAATATTTATGCGATCTTTAAACTCATGGATCGCTCCACCAAGAGAAATTACACCTTTTGGCCACGACATTCGGAAATTAAATGCCAATCATTCTGCACAATTTTCACTTTTTGTGCACTTCTCTTCAGTGCAAGTCAGCGAAAACTTTCTCTCAGAGAGGAGAACTTTTCTCAGACGGAGGTAAACCAAATTTCAATTAGGAAAATCAGAAACCTTTCAGCTGACGGCGATTTTCAAGTTTGCTTTTAAATTTTTCGTTTAGAAAATCAGCCACTGCGAAATTCGAATCAGAATTTCTGGTCGAGAAAATCTAGACATGTTCTTGTTTACTCCAACGAGGAAAAATACTTTGGCAATCCGGGTCCAATTAACTTCTGGCTAGATCTTGGATCTATTATCCGAATAAAATTATTGAAGTTATTAATATACCTAAGAAAGGAAAAAGGGGCAGTAGTGTTGGTGAACTTTTTTGGGACTAATTCAAGCCAATTTAGCTGCTCTACAAAGCGCAAAAATATATTTTTATGCATGCCCTTGTCAAAATCCTAGTTTATAAACTTTTTCATGTTCACAGAAACTTTTGAATTATGTATACCATAAGAAATTTTTGAGTCCTATGTAGATCGAAAAAACATGGTCAGGTTCTATAAAGGGCCTATTAAGATAGTTCATCCACGAAAATTAAACCTCAGGCAAAAATGAATAATCTTGCTTCAAAGAGAAAAGATTATTCTCAATATGAAAAAAATTTTAAATGCAGAAAAACCATGTATTTAACAAATTTTTATTTTTGTCGAACGTTTTAAGCTTAATCTCAATTAAAGCTTTTATATTAATATTATAAATGTATTTTTACAAATCCCTTTTGGAAATTTAAAGCTGGCTCAGAACAGGTTCTATCTCGATTTCTTCTTTAGTCTCCGCTCCAAAATAAAAATATTTCTAGGTCCCGAGCAGAATTGTCACGCTTATTTATAAAAAGTCTAACTAAATGTTAAAAGTTAACATAATTATTATTTTTGTCGAACTTTTAACATTTAGTTAGACTTTTTATAAATAAGCGTGACAATTCTGCTCGGGACCTAGAAATATTTTTATTTTGGAGCGGAGACTAAAGAAGAAATCTAGATAGAACCTGTTCTGAGCCAGCTTTAAATTTCCAAAAGGGATTTGTAAAAATACATTTATAATATTGATATAAAAGCTTTAATTGAGATTAAGCTTAAAACTTTTCATCTCTTGCACAAAATTCTAAACGCTATATTTTGTGGAATTAAGAAGAAAAAAATATTATATTCATTAAAATTATGGGAAATGCTTTTTACACTGTTAGAAATTCCTGTATTAAACTTCCATTACATGTAGTAGAAGTTTTTTTTCAATAACGTATATTAAATATGCTAGAATGATATTTTCAAAGGTAAAAAGTATCCTACAAGCATATAAATTATAGACAGGGACGGATCTAGAGGGGTGGTCCTGGGGGTCCGGACCCCCCCCCCCCCCCCAAATATCAGACTCCCTCAAATCTCACTAGCGAAAAAATTCTTGTTTGTCTAACACAATTCTAACGTCACGTTTTGTGAAAGCCGAAATATCTTTTATTTTTTAATTTTTCGATCGGACCCCTCCCAAAATTTTTTTCTAGATTCGTCCCTGATTATAGATGATTTCAATTGGAATCTATAAAAAAATTTGTAATCTTAAAATTTGTCGAATATGAAAATTGAATTTCGAATAATAAAATCGGGAATCGCTTAAATTTCAAATGGAAGCCATTCGAGACTAGAAAGTTATGTTATTTAATAAATTAACTCACTTTCCTGAAGATGAGAAGGGTGTAATCCATTGAGAAGTTGAATGATTTATAAGTTGGCAATTTAGAATAAAATATGGAGGCATTTGAAGCAATAAGTGAGAAGTGAGAAGTTCTTGAGTGACTTGTAGAATAACGGATGTCTGAGAAAATGTCGTTTAAACGGTTTAAACTTTTAGAGGGAGCAACCGGTAGTTATCTCAGTAAGGTAAGGTAAGGTAAAGTAAGGACATCCATTAAAAGGACGGATTGCCCATGAACCGCGAAAAGGTAGACAAGGGCCGACGAACAAGGCAACGTCCAATGTCCATTGTCCATTGTCCATCCACTGACAAAAGGTGCTCGAAATAAGACCTACGAGGGTTTTTCATTGGCCTTCGTATCTCCAATATAAAATATGCACCACATCAAATATCACTAGGTCAAATTTTCAACCCTTTCCATATACAAATAGCCCTATTAAAAATATTTCTCTTACTGTAATTTTACTATTGAGAATTTGAGATTTTCACCTCCACTTCCTAGGACACGATTTCGTTTTAATGGTAATTCGAGTTTACAAGTTATTTTGGAATTAAGAAATTGGGCGGAAATAACGAAATGTCGGAAAGAAAGGTCAAAAGAGAAGATCAGAATCATATTCGTAGAAACGTAGGACGAAATTGTTTCCGAAGCCGCGCAACCAGTATCCTTGTAATCCGACCACGCACGTAACCTACGCCCCTTATTTCAAAGGCTTAATGCAAAGTTACTATCAGCTGGATTTGTTGAGAATTCATAATATTGAATAATTGTAATTCAAGTCAAGGTGCTTCGTCTCAGGTATCATCACGAAGTGGTCATTTTAATTTTATTGATTATAGAAACACTGAAAAGGATAGACGGTTGGTAATAACATTTTATTTCTAAATTATGGTACTGCTAACAACAGTTAAAACGATCTTTTTATTAGTTGAAATAAAAAACCTTTTATCGTCCAGCAAATCATTTCAAAGAGTTTCACAATCAGCTTACGACCTTAAATAGAAAAACAAAATATAAAGAAGGAAGGAAGCAGGCGATAACCAAAACTTCTTTCACTTTTTTATTTATATTTGATTTTATATGTAGATTTAAAATGACTATAATTTTAAATTCGAGAAAAGCATTTAGGTAATATTTTTAAAAACTTTGTTCATTAAATAAAAGCGTTTAGTTGATTTGACCAAAATTTTTATTCAAACCAAAAAATAAAAAAATAAATTGTCAAAATCGGTCAAAGTATGCTCTCTAAATTTGAATCAGTCAAAATCTACTGATTATCAGTGAAATTTGACTGATTCAAATAGCTAAAAAGAGGTTACTGTAAATCAGTCAAATTTCACTGATTATTTCAGTGAAAGTTGACTGATTTGACAGTGAAAAATATTTTTTCACTGATGAATCAGTGGAAATTAACTGATTTAACAGTGAAAAATATTTTTCACTGATGAATCAGTGAAAAGGCAAATCACTGATTCAATCAGTCAAAATTTGACTGATTAAGATTTAGAGAGTGTAGTTCAGTAAACTAATTTTTATGGGTGTACATACAAATTTTCATAACTCTTTCTTCATATTTTATTTTTTGATGTTTGAATATACAATTTAGTTGTGAAACTAAATTTAAACATTCGACAATTTTTCGGCTAATGTAATTTTTGAACATGTAACTTTAAAAAATCTTATAGGCATATTACCTGATGAAATTTATTTTAGAAGTTATTTTTTATGGTTTTGAAGATAAATGCCAATAATTCCATAATTGAGAAAGAATATTAATATTCTTTTTACTCAATTTGATAAAATTTACAATAAGATTCTAAGGTTTTCAAAAGTCTATGACTTAGAATTTCAATTTTAAAGTTTCAATCCATGTAATTTATACACTCAAAAAATATTTGGGTGAATTAACAAAATTTTAGTTGGTTTAACCCTAAAATTTTATTATTATACGGGCAACAAAATCTTTACTTAACCCAACATAATTTCGTGGTGAAAAATGTTTAATTGCTTCTATCAAATATTTTTCTTGATCATTTCAAACATGCGTTTGATGCTGTCAAATAAATTTTTTGATCCAATAAAAACAAATTATTTGGTGAATTTAACCAAAAATCTCTTGCAATATCAACAACAGAATTTTGTAAAGTTAACAAAAACTGTTTAACCATAAGCTTTGGTTCACTCAAGCAAACGAGTTTGCTCAAATAGAAAAAATTGAATTCATCCAACAATAATATTTTTCAAAATCAACCAAATGCAGTAAACAAATCGATTTTATGTAACCAACGAACAGAACATTTTGTTTAAATAACCAAAATTCCATTGATTTCGCAAAATGTTTTTTTGATACAACAAAAGAATTTTGTTGCATAAATACCAACAAAATATTTTTTTTGATTTAATAAAACAGTTTTCTCAGTGTACACTACGCAGATATTAGGCTGCAAGCAAAAATAGATATTTTGGCTTTCAAGAACAGTATTATTATTATTGTTAAAGAGATAATTTAAAAAAGAAAAAATTATTTTACAAGAAAAAAATTTGAAACGCAGAAAAATAATTTTATTAATAAACTTTATTTTTGCCTGGACTCTTTTTTTTATCTCTTTGAGCCAAATTTTTAAAAATAATGTGATTCTTTAATGAATCGCAGATCATTTTTTCAAGAAAAACATTCTCTACAACTTGACAGTTTACAATTTTTGAAAATAAATCAATTATTATGAAATTCATCAATGTACGTATAAAAATTTCGTTTTGAAAAATGTTGAAAAAAAAAATTTAAGAATTTATTTTCAGGAATTGGAAACGGTCAAATTGTAGAGAATCTTTTGCCTAAAAAAATGATCCACGATTTATTAGAATCGCATAATTTTTAAAAATCTATCTCGAAGCGATAAGAAAAAAAATTAGGGCTAAAATAATATTTATTATTCAATTATTTTTCTATGTTTCAAATCATTTTCTTCGAAAATAATCTTTTCTCTTTTAAATGATCTCTTTAATAATAATATTGCTGTTCTTGAATGAAAAATTATCTATTTTTGCCTGAGGCCTAATTTTTGCAAATATACTACCTTAAGAGTACAAGGCAATTAAAAATACAATATATAAAAAATAAATTCAGGTCTTCAAGTGGTAACTTTTAATCCCGGATATTGGTATTATAGTTATAGTTCTCTTGGTCCTCGTAGACTCGACCTTTTGGAAACAAAAGTTAGGATCACCTTCCAATGTAGGGCCCAGATTACTCTTTTACCTTTTTTTATATTTTTTTTTTCTTTTCTTAAGACTGTATCAAAACCAGTAGAACCGGTTCGCCCGAAAACCACCCGTTTGCACTATAATGTTAAAGTCTGAAGGGGTTGGATGATGTCACGGTCATGAGAAACGCGGTTAACTGTCTCTCAACACAAAACCCCATCGGTCTTGTATTTACGATCTATTCCGAGTCTTATCGAACAATCCTCAGTTCACCATTTTTTTAAAATAACGATATACATCCTAATTTTTTGCTTATGGCGAATATTCCCGAGAGATCAACTACACACTCATAAAAATATTTGCATACACCCAAATAAAAGTTAAATAAATCAAAGAAATCTGACTATTTGGTCAAAAAACATTTCTTTGACTAAAGCAAATTTCTTGATTGGCTTTCTTTTTTTAATCAAATGAAAATTGACTATTTGTAATGATTTTTATTGAGGGCCAATACAATGCCTGTTTTTCAAATATTGATTGCGTTTTTAAAAATTATTTTATAATTGGAAATGATGTTTCGAATTCAAAATATTATTTTTGTTGTAACAATAATTTAGATTGAATCAAAATGATATAGAATTAAATTCAAAAAATTATTCGAAATCAGAATTTTTTCTACTCAAATTTGTTATTTATTTTAATTTAACTAATTTTTCCTCAATATTAAGAAATTTTTATTTCGAATGCTGAAAAGGAAAGGTAAATAAAGGATTTGTTTCATTTAGTAAAATCGTAACCAAACAATCGAAAGACCCGGGCTCGAATCCCAGGGCAGTCGAAAACGTCTTTTTTTCCACAGAAAGATTTTTGAATTCTTTAAATATTAAAATTTGTTTTATTTAAACAAAGTATTTTTAAACCAAATAAAAATGTGTTCATATCAAATAAATTTCTGACTTAAATCAAACAAATTATATCTTTCACCATATACGAATGCGATGATTTGTTTGTTTTGAAGAAAAATTTATTTGATTCAAACAAATATTTATTTGTCCTAAAGATATTTTGTTTGAATTAAACAAATGTCATTCAATTCAAATAAATCTTTTGTTTTAATAAAAAAAGTCTTTCAAACAAATTATTTTCTTTGATCCAATCAAATCTTTTTTCTGAGTGTATCATAAGTAATTGCTTCCAGTTACATTATTAAAAATTTCAGATATAATTTTCCAAAACACATATCTAAAAATTTGTGCAGTTACAATTATTTCGTATAATTGAATGGAATTCAGGTGCTTTTTGGTAAATTTAAGAGAAAATATTTTAATTTTCAGGTAGAAATTGCTGAATAATTCAATAAATGTGACGCTTTGGAGTAATTGAAGTTTTATGCACATTCAGAGAAATATTTGGTTGAATCAACAAAATTTTTCATTGGTCCAACCATAGTTGAAAAAAAAAATTTGGTTATTTCAAAAAATTATTTCATCGACTCAACAAAATTTTTTTGCTAGTTAAATTTGGTTATTCAACCTAAAATTTGGTTAATCCGACCAAATATTTCAGTTACTTCTAATAAATTTCAAGTATTTATTAGATTTAATCAAAAAATTGGCTAAGCCAATAAAATACTTTGTCAATTCAACAAAACGATTTTCATCAGGCAACAAAATTTTTTTCCGGAACGCAGGTACTATATATATAACTGGAAATTCTGATAAAGTTTTGTATTTCTAAAATAAATTTCATATAAATCATGCTATAGCTACGTAAATTCAAGATATCTTGGATTCAAAGCAAAATTAAAAAAAATAAAATTAATTTTGGTTAAGGTAGTTGCTTCGTGGAAAAACAGAGATCTAGGGAAAAAATATTAAATTATGCATTCAAGAATACCTTTTTGAAAGGGAAAGAATTTGTTTATGATATAATTTCGAATATATTAAAATTATTCATTTTTAACTGAACTTTTTTTTATGGAAAACACTAATTTTTTAAAAATAACTCTATTTGATTCTGATTTTGTTTTGGCACTCATGGTTTGTCTTTCTTTTCAATTTGTAAAATAATAATTAAGTTACTCAAGGTCATTTTTTCAGAATTATTTTTATTTAATCTTGTTTTCTCCAGCTTTTCAATTATAATCAATTTTAGGTATTTATTTTTAAAACATTAACATCAGAGTTGAATATTTAATTATAAAAAACACAATTTATGAATGTCATAACGAAGTGAGAAATTCCCATCTAGATGGTAAAATTTTCTAATAATTCAATTCATTTTATCATCTAGATTGGAATTTTTATCGGTAATTTAGCGTATTCTATAATAGAAATTCTATAATAAATATGAATTATTAGAAAAAATTACGTTGTTTTAGAATTTTATCATGCGTTTCCAAATAGTTTAGTAATTTTAGAAAAATATTTTTCTCCGTCTACAGTTAAAATATTCTTTATCAGGGATTCAGAGAATCTCTTCAGAAGGTCTTATTTTCTTCTTAACATATATTCGCATTAGAAATTGTAAAATTTTAGGAGCCCTAACCGGTTTCATAACCAAATATAGCAACTACAATTTGTTAGAAGCTATATTTAGCATAACGGTGAAGCGTCATTTTTTCCTTGAGAACTTAGGAGAGGATATATTTCCAAAGTGAAGATGCTGTCTTAAAAAGTGCCTAACGGGACTGCAAATTCAGGCACGCCTTAAATAATGGGAATACTGTCTAATTACGTTATCGTTATTTCTTGTAATTGAAGATTTCGATCAGTATCTTTCAAGTTCGATGGCAAATTTGATTTCTATCAGAATTCCATCCAAATTAGGAAGCTGTACAAGCACTTTCTCCGATTTGTTGGGGGGACGAATCGATAAAATTCCATGGCCTACATTATTAACTTTTATTCCCTTGGTGCCAAACCCGTGCAGAAATTGCCGCATGTTGCACTATTTGGGGTTAGGTGATGATCGGCTATTGATTATAATAACTAGACTCGTACATTTTAATCTAGCGTCTATTAGACATTGGAGGAAGTACTCTCTAAATGTGAATCAGTCGAATTATCACTGATTGAATCAGTAATTTGCCATTTCACTGATTCATCAGTGCAAAAATATTTTTCACTGACAAATCAGTTAATTTTCACTGATTGAATCAGTGAAAAAAGTATTTTTCACTGTTAAATCAGTTGATTACCACTGAAGTAATCAGTGAAATTTGACTGATTTACAGTAATCTCTTTTTAGCTATTTGAATCAGTCAAACTTCACTGATAATCAGTAGATTTTGACTGATTCAGATTTAGAGAGTATTAATTTTTGCTAACTTGGGGAATTATTTCTGTTCAACTGTAATCCTATATGAAATTCTATTCAGGTAGTGAGTAAATCTTATCTAGAAAATAATTAATTTGATAAATTAATAATTTTAAACATTTTTTTTGATTTCTCAGAAAGAATTCGTTTTATATTCTATTTCTGCATCTGAATATTTATTAAATTTCCTGCAATGTAGACAAACATGTTTTTGAAATCTAGGTAAAGATTTTTGCCAAACACGGAAAATAGAGCTGGTATCTCATAATAGGGACAGGTTCTCTGTAAACACTGTAAAATGAAAGTATTATATAATTTATGTTTTTACTTTATGATGTTCATATTTGAAGTGAATTCACAAAGTAAATTAAAGCCGACGAATGTAATTGGTGACGTAAGATTCTAAGGGGCTTAAGACCATGTATGAAGTGGGCCACGTAAGTAAATTATAGGTTAATCCATTAAGGACGTTCTCTTGAAAATCACTTTTCTTTAGATTTCTTTTAAACTTGGTAAATAAGTACTTTTTACCATGATCTACAAAGCGGTAAAAAGATTAGCATCAAGACCGGTACTTAAAATCGAGAAATTAAGCTCGAAAGTTGAATCTCTTAACACGTGTTAGATAGGCGTAGTTCAGTTTCGCGATACCTTTCTTTACATTAAAAGCACAATTTTCTTTAGATTTTTTTGGAAAACTAGTATATTATACTAGAGATTATAAGGAATCATATGCCATCATAAAAAATACGTGTACCGGCACTACTTTTAAAGATATAAGTTGTTCAAACTCGCAGTTACACAAATTCTTAGCCGGCTTGCTGAAGTAAATATGGTGACTTGGCAACACCGCATCAACAGCGCGCGCGTACGCTTACATTTGACATTGCTTCCAGAGCTTTGTTTTTACGAGCAGCTGATTTTTGTGAAATAAAAAATCCATTTTTGTTGCGAAATTTATTAGACATCTTATTAGTATTTACAAACTGTCAATAAACTCATAATATAACCTCTCTCACACCATATGCTTTCGACCTTTCGACTCGATATGAGAAAGACAGGAAAGCGGTGTTACCAAATCGCACACACTGAGAAAACTGGAGTGTCAAACTTTGAGTGTCAAAATGTAGATAGTCAGTTTGAACTTCTAGATAGTACAACACTTTCTCCGAAATTTTTTCTTTTTGGTCAGGGAGACACTCATTTGATATTCTGCTTAACTGTTACCAGAGGGTCAGAATCACTATAAAGAGTGTCGATTGGTGAAATACGCGCCAAAATTGCAAAGTCACGTGGGTTCGCCTATTTTTCCTCCAATATCACCAGCGTGGACCTAACCTCATTGCCGGTTTCGCGTCCATTACGTGTTAAAGTGTCACGAGGGTTATTTTTGCCAACTAATTGTTCAGTACCTATTTAACTTGCTATAATAACATAATAATTGTGAAAGCTTAAATGTAATAGTTTTGAGGTTAGCCATAGAGGTAGATTATAGTCTATTTTTCCCTCTTCGATAATCTATTTTTCTCTCTGCGATGATCATCTTTTCCCTCTAAAGTATTCAAGTTGACCATCTTATTTTCACAATTCACAGGTAATAAGTTACACTATCTAGAAGGCTGTCCTATAGTTTAACCTCAAATATAGTCTGCTTCACCCTCCAAATGTTTAGGTTGACACTCCAGTTTTCTCAGTGCAAATCGACGTAAAAGATAGATGGGGGGAATGTTTGTAAATTTAATTTGATAAAATTTTACAAGTTCTATTTTGTTTCTTAAAAATATTTTTACCAAAATGAAACTAGAAGAATTTCGTTATTATCTTCTTTCACATTTCCTAACTATTCAGATACTTTATTTAGGAGGAATTATCTTGGATAAATGAATTAACTTACACTTTTCTTATGTGGGTACTTATTATACTTCTACTTCGTTTCTATTTGGTGTGAACTAAAACTAAATTGTTTTCTTAAAATCATGATTTTTTGAAAATTATTTCTATAATACTGAGGGGTTGAAACCTTTAAAAAGTTTGTAGACATTCTTAAATCTGTATTTGCAGATGTGTTTTGAAGAATTCGAAGTTTGGGAAAATAATAACATCAAACGATTAACACACTGAGACAACGGTTTTGTCAAATCAACAAAAATACGTTAACATTTTGCTAAATGAACGAAATTGAAATTTTTTTTTCAAGGAAAAGTTTTCAAAGAAATATTTTGATAGGACAAAAAAAATTTGGGTTAGTTAAAATTTTTTTCTCAACTCAAAGTTACATTATCTATAAAAAGGGAATATATGGCACAAAGTCTGAATGAAATTAATTTATATATGCAAAAACTAATAACAATTTCTAGAAAGTGCTTACTAATAAAATAGTTAGCACAACTACTAATTTTTTTCATTGTGACCAAAAAGCCCTATCAAAAATCAAATTGCATTTTTTTATGAAAAGTACATTTCTATTTTCTTGGAAAAATTGTTAAGGCAACGCAGATTAATTAAACTTTAAATTTAATCATAATTAACTCTTGTTATACGTTAATTGATCATTTGAAAGTATTTTAATTTATTTTCATTTAGATTCCAAAATGTAATTATGAAGCCACAAATGTGCACTTACTAACAAAGTTAAGATTAAATTGTTACCAAAGAATTGTATTATTCTAAGACTTTCACTTTCAAACTTTTAAGTAATAACTCATCTTCGCTCCGTCATAGCCACTCACAATCGCTATCATTTAGCATTCTAATGACGTAATTATTACTTTCTTAATTAATATTAGCAATTCCCAAGCGGAATAGTCTTAGGTAATTCTATTTTGGTCCCTAAGGAGAACGTTTTCAAAGTTTGAATTAGTCAACATTTGACAGATTCAACCACTAGAAACAATTTTTAATAATTAATAATAAATCATTTTTTTCAATCATTTCAGAATTTTTATTTTACATGATTATGCAGTCACGGAGGGAATTACCTGACTAAGGAGTCGAATTAAAGTCATGAGTCAATAAAATCTTTCTTTCATCTTATTTTGAAGTTCGAACGCCAGCTAAATTGTGATTTACTCATTTCTAAAGATATTTAAGGTAATTTTAGAAAGTAATAATAAGAATGTTTGCAAAAAATTGTTTGTTGTTGTATCCCTAACACATTTTTAGGAATAGCAAAAAGTTTTACTAAAATAACAATAACTTTATAGTGAAAAACATGTGCTTGTACAAAGACTAACAAAATATTTTGACAATTTGACAAAACCGTTTTTTGGTGTAAGTTGCGTCATTTTTTACTAATCGACTAAGAAAACAGTCTTTTCAAATCAATAATAAAATTTGTATTATTAAAAAAAATTGGTTGCAAAAAGTTTCTTCTCCGTGTTAAATTAAACTATTTATAAATGGCTAATTTTTGGTTTTTGCACCCATAAAAAATTAAATAACAAGAAAATAACTATTTTGTTAGATGAATCAAGATTATATGGTCTATACAGCTAAATTTTGGTAGGATTAAAACCATGGATAAATCGAACCACGTGAATAAATTTATTCATTAAATTTATTAAATTTAAATTAATTATTTATAATTTAAATTTATTCGTTCATGTAAGATAACTTTCTTAATTTAGAAAGTATCTTTCTGACAATTTGGGAAATGTAACAAAAGACAATAAAGCACCTCTCTTAACTTCTTTTTAGTAAAAATTTTGAAAAAAATTCCAAAACTTATCGATAATTACAGTTAGCTGTAAAATTTTTTGACAAATTTTCACTCAAACGAAGTTGACAAACGTTCTTTATCGTATTCTGTAGTATTTTCCAAATTTTCAGGAAGATATTTTGTAAAATACAAAATTTATCTTACACGAACTTTTACAGTAATATGGTCACGTGATCTAGTTACTCCATGGTCTTAATAAAATATTTCTTTAAGTTTATAGTTATTGGAATTCAATTGTTTTGAATTCGAATAGTAGTTTGAAAAAAGTGATAACGTGACTAAATTGCAGGTTTTTTGGGTGATTTATTTTAGAGAAAGAGATCGCTGTGATAATGATACTGAGGGTATAATTTTCCATCAGCATCATTGTGTTGACCATCATATACCTGTAATCAGTAATACTCAACTACGGCCAAAGGAGCGTAGGAGCCCAATCAAGAAACGATTGACCGAGAACGATGTGCAATCACGATTGAAGACACTAGGAGTGGGAAACCTTGCGAAAGTTACATCACCAAGGCTAATCGTAATCATTATACATGTACGCATTAGATGTCCACAATAGTGTTCTGTGTCTTGCACTTGTATTTTCAAGTCCTTGGACGGGATTCTAATGACTCTAAATTGTAAATACATAGTTGCATGTGACTGATAGAAAATAAAAAATCAGTTAATAATTCAATATTTTTAGAAATGATTCTCCCTGAGAAATCGTTTTTGGCAAATCATTAAAAATACTTTTTTTTGGCATTTGTATAAGCAAATTTTGGTGTTTAAATAAAATGCATTGTTGAAACAACTAAATAAATTTAGTTGTACAAGCTTTTTTTTACAATCTTGACCAATTATTAATCAAAAATGACTTATTACTAGTCAAGTTTGACAAAAGTCAATTAGTAAAAAAGATGCTTATCAATTGAATTTCAAATCAAATTGAAAACACTAAAATTCGAATGATTCATGATGATAAAGGTAGATTCAATTCAAAAGGAAGTTTTTCAATTATGTTTTTTTAGAAAAATTGTATAAAAAATATAGATGCTTTCGATTGCAAGAGTTTCATACGTATATAAATGATTAAATAAAATATTTTAAGAATCTGGTATCCATTCAAGATTGATACTTTTAATAAAATTGTTAAACTTCAGAGAAAATTATTAGATAACAATCAATCAAATTATTTGAAAACCGATAGCATATCTGAAATAAATTATGAAAATGATCTAAATGAATGCTTAAAAAATACTTTTAAGTCTTTCAAAGTTCTATGATTGATGATAAATAATTTTCATTTTATATTTATAAATTGTGAAAGCTTTCGAGATTCAATTAATATTTATTTTCTTTATTTGAAATGAAATTATTTTTCTCTTATTCGAAACGAAAGCATTCATCATTTACGTTATCTGTCAAGTAAATAGAGAGAGACGTCGCTAAAAGAAGGGCAAAAATTGGAGAGATGAGCTTATGTATCTGCAGGCTAAAAAAAAATCACACAGGATTCACATGCTGATTGAAAGCAATGCATGCAAACCATGACGTGCTGAAAAATACTTTGCTCCAATTTTATTTCAATCAAACGAGAGATTTTTTAACTTGGAATAATAACTTGCCTTCAAATACGAAATAAATTGCTTATTGCCACAGAATTATATATTAATAAGTTTGAGAAATAAGTAAGAAACAAAAATTTATCCAATAAAAGGCTTTATAAATTGGCAAATTATTCTGTTAATTTCAAATGACCATTAATCATTCATTGAATTATTCGGTACTAAAATAAAAAGCTTTTTAGTATAGAGTCAATTAAATTTTCAAACTTTAAAAAAATTGAAAGCCTTAAAACTCTATGAAGGCTTTTTTGTACTCGAAAATATAATCTAAAATTTACTGTTACTTCTTTACTAATTAGTCCAGTCAAGTTGTCGGAAAAAGAGGCGAGATTCCGTATTAACTCATGAGGGCATTTTTTTGACTTAATCGCTTCATTTTGGGTGACTTATATACCATCTGGTTTTGTGCCAAGAATTTCGGATCGGAACCCGGGAAAATTTTTGGAGAAAGGTGCCAAAAATCACATATGCGTGGATTATTGCTCTCCTATTTGAATTCAAGTGTCTCAAAATTAAATTTGTAATAATTATTCTGTTGACATGGAAGAGATATTGACAGTTACAAAATGGATGAAAATTATTAATTTTTATATAATTCTTAAGTGTCTATATAATCCACTAATTACAGTTATGATCGATCTAATATTTTGTTTTAAAGTATTTTATTTTTGTTAAAATCGATTAAATTGAAGAAATCGAATGTCAAACTTCTTAAAATTATTTTATTATTATTATAATATGGAAAGTGTGTATTTTGTAATATGAAATGGATTCACAATATGTCACATACAATCACTGAAGAAATGATATTTGTTGTCGATTTACGACGATTTCTTACTTTTTCCTTAATCTAATATTAATGCTTTTTTGCATAATATGTCTGTGCGTTATATCAATATGTTTTATGGATAAAATAATCATATCATCTCTTATATCTTACTTAAATCGCAATCAGTTTTACCGTAAATGCTGTAAATTTTTGTTAAAAATTTGGTAAATTAGGGTTACTATCCATTACTAATGTCAACACCAGTTACATACTTGTATGTTTTCCATTCACAGTTATTTTGTGAGCATGAGAAACGTTATTTTTGCTCCAGTTGCACTTGCGCAGCAGCGCTGGAAAGTTACTTTTCCTAACTAGACTGCAATTCATCATTTTCGCCACGCTCTACATGAATGGAAAGTGTCATAATTGATGCATGCGTTATCAAAAACTTTGTTATCATGGGTGTGAATTTTTTGAATTAGTAGATACGATTGTATTTATTTTTATTGATCTTTAAGGAGGTCGAGAGTTAAGTGGCAAGATTCCATTGAATCGTGTAGTTTGCGTGCGGGGATAAGGGAAATAATTGAAAACTGGTTTTGAGCGATATATGACGGTGAACTCGTTCCTGCTAAAGATTATCGTTCGAAAAAACACAGAAGACTGTGTTTTAGCGGTCGATCTGAAGTAATCGAGACGACACGAGCGTTATACGAGTAGGCTTTTGCACACTTCATTATGTATATATATATATTTATATATTTTTTGTGTACATATATTATAGTCATAAACATAGTATATGTATATTATGCATCTACTTTTGGCACTCGTGCTGTCTGGAACCAGAACAGATCGATCGATCGATTGGTTTTGAAGTTCAAGATCAAGCTCAAGGATAGGCCAGTCCTGCGCCAACACTGTTTCGATGATCTCAATCTTTCCAGTGGGATTGAGAGAGGTCAGGGCTTCGATGCAGTAATCGATGTTTCCGTTTTGTATTGTCTACTGATCCCATTTAGAAGATCATTATTATCTGATTCAATCCGAAAGCCTCCAAAAAATTCAACGTGCTTTACTTTCACAAAAGAAACTTTATTCCTGATAAAAAATTCTACGGGAATACTGATATTCCGATCAATTTTTTACAGCGATTTTAATATTTCAGGGATTTAATAATGAGAGAATAGAAATATCAATATTTTGATACTAACTTTTAATGACAAATTAATAATTTCGCTTTTAATTACCTGGAACTAGAAATCGGGTTACCTAATTCAATTTTGCGTCATTTCTGACATTCACTCGATTTTTGAAAGTCTGATCTTCGGCATTTCGTGGTTAAAGGATTAAAATTTAGCGATCAATTGATTAATTGGGAGGATGATTTTATAAGATATTAGAAAAAAGGAAGATAGAGAGGACAAAATGCGATAAGAATTCGAGTGAGAGGACTCGGTGAAAGGGAAAAGGAGAGGGAAATAAAGAGAGAAAAAGAGAAAGAGAGAAGGGAGGGGGAAAAGACGTCTTATGAATAATTCATGTACGTGCCTTCCCCGTATTTTCGTGTTTAAATATTTGAATAACTCGTTGCCTGCAATACCGAGAGAGCGGGTTAGGAAAATATTCCAACGCTTACTCACCTACGAAGAGGGGACTAAGAAAGGTGAGGGGGAGAGAAACCCATGAGAAGTATTTCTTTCGCAAAAAGTCTTAAATCTTAATAAAGTTCTGTGGATTTTTGAGTCTAATCTGAATTTTTATTGGAAACTTTGGATGGTTTTAACAGACTTAGAAAATCAATGCTTAAGTAAATTGAACCCAAGATTTGTATTATATCTTGTGTATATTTTTTGCAAACTTCTTTCAGGTTTTAAAGAATAAATTTTTTTTATGGCACTATCGTTGGATAAAAATTCAAGCCTCAGGATTTTCCATTTCATCACAAAATTTACCTATTTTGGACGATATTATTCTGCGGATCTTTGATATATTTAAGAAGGGGATTTTCGGGCCTCTTTTTATAAAGAATAATTTTGATACTTTTTTGTTTTCGTAAAAAAATTAATATACATTCAGAGAATTCAGTTTTAAGTAAAATATCAATTTAATTTTAGTAAATATTTTTGTTCTTCTGATTCTGAAAACTAATCTCAATAAAAAAACAAATTATTTCTATGGTTCAAAGAAATTCTCTTCAAATCAACTTAAATTCTTTATGGATGAAAAAGAGGGGGAAAGGAGATTTTGCACAATTCTAATACCTTCTAATGTGATGAGAATGTGAAGAGCTAAAGAGGTGGAATGAAAGGTCTGAAAAATTACAAAACTGAATCTCCAGCTTCCGCCTCAACATTCCCTTCACTCGTTAGCAAATATTCAATTCTAGTCTTGTCTCGACCTACTTACCTAGAGAAAAATCTTATTCAATTCAAATAAAAATTCATTTAATTCAAATAAATTTAATTTTCATTGAATAAATGGATTCATCAAGATATAATGTTTATATTTTTTGATAAAATTCTAAGGCGATGGATCAATCGGATCACATTACTGATTTATACATTAAGGGCATGTGATGCTTAAAAAATCAACAAATTTTATTGATTTTATGATTTTACATGTTTGGGCATAAAATATAAAAAAAATTTGTTTTAAAAATTTGGTCACTTTAGGTCAATTTTAAATCCAATTGTTGGATCCAATGTTCCAATTGTTTAATGCAATCCAATTTTTAAATTTAGATGTAAATTTTGATGCAAAATATATCGGAAATTTGTTTTCATTATCAAAACTAAAAGTAATTTATCTACGTCCATTTTTATCTTCTCTATCATTTCTAAAATTTTGAAAAAAAAATGTTATGTATTTTGGATACAAACATGTAGAAACTGAAACAAATTGTTCACATGCACTTGCTACTTTTCTCAAGTATCACATGCCCTTAAGGCCATGGACCAACCGGATCACGTAAATAGATTCCTACCTTACCAGAATTTGCAATTTGTGTAACTTCATGTCTGTAAAAAATAAGATGACAAGTTGAAAATTTGTAGAATTAAATAAAATGTTTTAACAGAAGTTTGTCTGGTCACAAATATTTATAATTAAATAATGATTTTATGCCAAAGAACATTTTTTATAGCATTTTATTTACTTATACAAATTTTCAGTTACTTATCTAATTTTTTATAGAAATGGAATCAAATGGAAATTTTATTTTGTAAATGTACAATGTATTTTTTTCAAAACTAAATTTTCCATTATATCTATGATTAGGGCCCATAAGTCATAAATAAAAAAGATTTTCCATCGTTCAGAAGTAAGTAAAAAAGTGTAAGAAAAAATTTGATTCATTACGAGTAAGATTTTTCTCTGGGTACTTTCAAACTTTAGGTACTTATTGTATTACACTAAACCGTACTTGTCTTCTCTTTCTCCATCTGTCTGTTGCAACTTAATCTCGCGTAATCGTATCTTTGAAAGAGATGAGAAAACTTTTTCACTTTCAGCACCGACCTTTTTCTCTATAAAAAAAAAGTACAAAAAAGAAACGTAACTAAGAAACTAACGAAACTTGTAATGGATTATTCCTTCCGCAGGAATAAGAAATATTTATAGTAACAGAAAAAAATACATATTTTCATTACTGTCAATGCCACTCAGAGACAAATTCGTTTGAATCAAAGAAATATTTGATTGATAGACACGGAAAAAAATAATTTGAGAAACTTTACTCAACTTTTGAGGAAAGTTTTGGTAAAGTTTCTCAAACTGTTTCTCTTCCTGTACGTTTAAAGAACAAATTTGTTTGGCTTCAAAAAAGTTTTTTCATTCTAAGAAATTTTCTTTAATTTAAACAAATCTTTTTTTTCAAATTTTAGTAAATTTATATGAATAAAAAAACTTGTCTCGCAGTGTAAACTGAATAATATTTGATTGATCCAACCAAAATTAAGTTAGGTCAACCAAAGAATTTACTTCTTGGCAATCAATAATTGTTACTTTGGATACGATTCGGTTGATTTGACCGAATTCTTTTTAACTCAATCAAAGATCTTGGTTTATTAACAAAATGGTTTTGTTACATCAGATGTATTTGTTTTATGCATTTATTAATTATATCTAGAAAAAAATGTATTTGATCTATAACCAAACCATTATGTTAAATAATTCAAGGTCTTTGGTCTAGCTAAATGAAATTTGGTTAAATAAACTAAAATATTTGTTTGATTTAACTGGATTGTTTCCAAACAAACACTCTTAGTTTGGAAAAAAAACCATTTTGGTTAGATGAACTAAACATTTTGTCAACTCTACAATAAGCAAATTCTTTGGTTGATCCAACTATATTTTGGATGAATTAACCAAATATTTTTATGAGTGTAGAAATTTGTTGTCTATAATTAAAATTATTCTTCTTGTAATTAATATCTTTAATCTCTTTTATTAAGCAGTAAGATTAGTTTTACTGATAGGAAAGAGAGAATAACAAATGAAAATAATGTGATTGATTAGATTTAAATTTTTGTTCGAATTTATGAAATTATGTTATACACAAGGAAAATTTGTTGGAGCAATACAAATTTTTCTTAAAACAGCTAAAAATTTATTCGAATGAATCAAACTATTTTCTGTGACTAAACTGAAATAAAAATTCGTGCTAATAAATATTCGTTGTTAGTTAAACAAAATTTTTTGTCGAAATGACTGAAATTTTGTTAAATTCAAAAAATATTTTCATAAAAAGACAAAATTCGGTTGCACAAATACCAACAAAATATTTATGTTGATTTGAGGAAATCGTTTTCTGAGTATATATTGTCAAAGGCAATTTTTTTGTGACACCGAAATATCTCAAGAACTACGCATTGTATGAAAAAATGTCCACAGTAGAAACTTTTAGTTTTCGGGGAGGAAAACTGACTCCGTAAAATTTACCCCACACCCTAGGAGTGAGAAGGTGTGAGGTAACTTTAAAATTTGAAATGGAAACCTCTATTTTTTTATTGCAAAATCCGATTCTCCATTATAAAATAGGTAAATTTTATTCGAATTTTGTTTTTTTCAATTTCTCCCCCATTTGAAATTTCAAAGTCACCCTCCATCCCCGAGGCGTGGGGTAAATTTTTGCAGTTGCTTTTCCCCCTCAAAAATAGAAAGTTTTTATTCAAGACATTTTTTTCGTACGATGCGTAATCCTTGAGATTTCGATGTCTCAAGATAAAAAACTAACCCCGTGTAGATTTTTATATAATAATTTCTAGGCATCATTTTCCAAATATAAACTCATTATAAAAAAATAATTGTTTTCTTAAAGAAAATACATCAAATACCTTAATTTTAAAATTACTTAAATAATTTTTTCAGACTCGCAAAGTAAGCAATCAAAAACAATTGTTTTTTTTTCAAGTCACCAATTATTTTTAAAATTCAACAGGTCACCTCATTTAAGTTGATTGGTTTAAAGAAACTTTTTAGTTAAATATATGCTTGGTGAAAATTGATTCTAGTTGCATCAACCAAAGAATTTTGTAATCATGAGGCTGAGCAAATTGACATTTAATTTAATCAAAGAGTTGGTTTTATCAAACCAAAGATGGTTTATTCGGTTACGTTTTGGTTAAATAAAACGAATAATTCAATTGATTCAATCGAATTTACTTCAACCATGTTTTGTTTGATTTAACAAAATTTTAGTGCATTTAAAAAAAGGGTTTTGTTAAATGAAATTGTTTTTCTCCAAAGAAACTTGGTTGACTGCATATCAATGCATTTATTTTGCTGTCCCAAAGCAGTTTTTATGGAATAAACTAAACTTATATCTGAAAATGAGTGTAAGTAATAGTTTTGAACTTTAACAAAGAATATTTACAATTTAGAGGTGAGTGACCTATTTGACATTTGAGTGTCTTGATTCAATTCCTTGAAAACAAGCAATTTGGTTTTACTGCACTTTGGAAAAGTCGACGGGCTACTGAGAAAGATACGAGGGAAACGTTTCAGCATTGCCTTGGCTTTCGATCGTATTTCAGAAACCTTTTTGTGACAGAGTTAGAGGGAAAAAGAAGCCAAGGTTCGGAGCCTTATGGGTGTATATGAGCGTTATGGGTCCCAGGGTGCATGCAGGAGGTAGTGGATAAAATCGTCGAGTATGAGGGCTTTTTTTATATTTTTTATAGTCACATAGTGTTTGTATGAAGCGAGGGTCGCAGAAAAGCGAAGGACGGAAAATGGGCTGGCTCGCTTGTTTTTAGCTCCCTGCGAGACGACGAGACTGAGAAAGGAGAAAAACGGATAAGATGAAGAGAAAAGTAGGATCGAGGGTCTTGGGCGAAGGTTCGCTAATGGAAGAGACACGCAATGTCGACAGAAAAACCACACGAAATTACTGGTTTAACGTGAGAGACGATCCCAGCAATAGGATAAAGTACGTCTGAGGTTAAGTCCGTTCAACATTTAACTGCTAATTAAATTTAATATCTAGCATTAAGTTTTGATAAAGTCTTTTTAAATTGGAAGATATCAAATGAGTTTAAAAAATGGGGCTTCAATCAGTTGAGCCTCTATAATAAGAAAATTCTTTAGTTGGTCCAATTCAATTTTTTTGGTTTAAAAAAACAATTTTCTGACTAATTGCATTGAAGAAAGTGTAATAATAATTAGTTACAAAATACTGTTTGCAAACATCAAAGGAATACATTTTTTCAAACATAAAACGGACGTAGATAAATTGTTTTTCGTTTGGATAATTTAATAAAAAAAAACAATTTAAGCGAAATTTTCACCAAAAACTTTTTTTTATTATCAAATTTAGAAATAAGTTTTTAAAATTTTAAATACTTTTTGATTTTTATTATCTAAGTAAAAAATTTTAATTTCTTGAGAATTTTTACTGTTGCAATAATATAATATTCCTTCTTATGGCCCTGTCCTGGCATCGAACGCTAAATTAAAACTCGGCCCGATAAAGAATTTTGTAAATTCGTATGATATAGCATTGCAATAATTTGCCCAGCAGATGGCGATACCAACTATCAACTATTTTTTATCATTACTTTTCACTTCAATGCAAGAGAAATACATGCTATTCATTTTTATTCCTAGAAAAAAAATATATACCCGTCCTTTATTTGGATGTAAGACTGAATTTAATAACCAAGAAAGCAAAATCCTACCTTAGGAAAAAGGTCAAACTTTCAGTATTCAACCGACTTCTATTTCAGTTGGGTTGCAAATATTGTCTTGTGTGAGGAAGAGAGAGGGAGAACGAGAGATGAAATGCGCCAAAATCGAAGTGTGACAAGCGAATGAGAAATTGCGCAATAGTAAAAGTAAAAGCACGAGGGACACAGGTGAATCGAATGACTTTTCTGCATTTTTTGTCTGCAAAATGAAAAGGATTTATCGTTCTTTTTCGCTTTTAGCATCTGGATTCATATTTGTGCTTCTGTTTTCAAATTACATACCACGAACAATTTTTTTTATGTATGAAAATCTTTAGAAATGCAAAAGGGCGATTATGTGAATTTCCATATTTCACTTTTGACATGTCACTTTTTCTAAAGTAAATTCCATTAGTCACAGTTTTTACGAAAATTGTGAAAAATATATTCTTTGGTAAATAATTCTTCCCTGGTCATCGAAATAAAAATTGATAGATTTTCGTTATTTTGGCATAGTCAATTTTTAATATAAGTTTCTAATGTATTTGGATAAATTGACCTCATGGCAAAATGAAAAATTTATAATTTCTTTGTGTTAATAGACTTAGGAGCATGACCAGTAGAATCTCTTGAAATAGTTTGAAACTGTGTTTAAAACTAGAACATTTTTAGATTAATATAAAAACAAAATTCATAACTAAAAAATGAAATGTTAGTTTTTTCAAAATATATAAAATTATAATATTCTAAGACTTAAAAATTCGAGAATAAAAAAATGTCCAGACTAATGAAGTTGAAAGATCCCGAAAATTTAAAACTATAAGCATTAGACAGTAGAAAATTAGAATATAGATCATTTTAAAAAATTTTATATTACAAAAGATAAAGAAAAATAATCTCAAAAAATTAGTTGATTCAACCAAACTTTAGTTGACTTAGATGAATTTCATCAGATTTAACCAAAAATCTTAATTCATTTGACAAAATGATTTGCCTAGAACAAGTAACATTTTTTTTGGGTGCATTAAGAGATTTAGGGTAACAAAAATTCTCACTTCTTAATTTTCTACTTTTTGAGCTACAAAATTAAGAATACAATTAAAGATTTGGTACAAATAAAGTGAAAATATTAATATTTCATATAATTTTGTCTCTAACTTTAATATAAAACAAGATACAGTAGACTAAGAATTTTGAAATCATAATTTACAATCATTATATTAGAAACTCAAAAAATTAAAAGAGCAAAAATCAGAAAAGTACACTGAGAAAAAAGATTTGATTGAATCAAGAAAAATAATTTGTTTGAACGACTTTCTTTAATTAAAAGAAATAATTTGTTTAAATGAAACAAAATTTGTTTGATTCAAACAAAATATCTTTGGACCAAATAAATATTTGTTCGAATCAAATAAATTTCTGCCTTAAATCAAACAAATTATATCTTTGACCATATATCAATGCATTAATTTCTTTGTTTTGAAGAAAAATTAATTTGATTCAAACAAATATTTATTTGGTTCAAAGATATTTTGTTTGAATCAAACATTTTTTATTTCATTTAAACAAATCATTTCTTTAAATTAAAAAAGTCGTTCAAACAAATTATTTTCTTTGATTACAATCAAATCTTTTTTCTCAGTGTAGATAGCTGGAAAATTTGAAGGGCAAAAAATTTCAAGAATTAAAAATATAAAGATGGAAAGTTGAGTAAAAATTTATAAAAAAAAAGATTTAGAGTATTTTCAAATTACATCATGTAAATTCAGAAATTATGTAAAAACCTTGCAGGTTTAAGGAATCGAAAATAAAAGGAGTTTGTGATAATAAAAAAAAATTTCTATTCATCAAAGGAAAAACTGTATTGCTAGTTTCTATATATTCCCTAAAAGAAAAACATATGATGTAACACGTTTTTAAACACTTGAAATTCAAAAATTAAATAAACTTGAAAGCTGTCAATATAAATGGCTACATTTCTTTATAAGAAGTATATTTTTCTGATTAATTTCCAAAAATACTATTGAAAACCGGAGATTCAAGCTTTTAATAGTAATATGTGAAATACGAAAAAAACGTAAGTATGCAAAATTGTTCATTTCAATAAGGTCTACAAATTTCGTCTCACGTGGTTTCTAATAAAATGTATATTTTTCGTTTCAATTTCAGAAAATACGATTAGAATTAAAAAATTCAAATTTTTGAAAAAAATATATGAGATACGAAAAAAGCGCTGAAATGTAAAATCGTTTACTAAAATAAAGCCTAGGCTTGTTTTTCCTTGTTTTAGATATTTGGAAGATACATTTTTTTTAATTATGCAAATTATTAGATATAGAAATTTATTTATCCTGTTCTGAAAAGTAAAGATACTTGAAACCGTTTGGAAAATCCTGATTTCCACGAGTTGGCGAAAACGTTTATTTTAAAAAACAAGGATTTTAATATTTAGAAGGTTTATTTGTTGATGTTATAGTCAACAGTCCTGAGACTGGTTTGAAAAATGAAAAGTTAAATAATTCTCCCTCACTTTTAAGGAAACGAAACAATGGAAAAAAAATAACAAAACTTTGTTTGTCCAAATTTTTGTGAATATTCTAGCGAATCGTAATGGCGATTGACAGAGGATTTTTCCGAGGGTGTGGAGTTCACTGACATTTGAGTGAGCTCACGTTCCGTAATTTCACATCGCATCGGTGCGAGGCGGATGGACCGCTATGATAGCATAGCAGACTATATTCTGTAGCAGTCTAGAGTTGTGAATGTAGATGTACCAATTCTGCGAATCATCTCCGTCGGCTCGTTTGCATAGTTACGAAAAAAAATATTGTACAACGCAATATCCCATGTCATTTGATCGTAGGAATGGAAAAGGTTCGATCGTTAAAATGAATGCGGGTACAGATGCGGAGAAAAGTGTAGGGAATTGGTAAATACTAGTCATTCTGTCTGTTGGGTAAGGCTTTCCCAAGTGGACCCCGATTTTGTGAAGGTTCGTATTTTTCGTTGATATTTAGCTTAAACCGAGTTTCAAGCGTACAAAGTACATCCTGATGATTTTGTTGTAAAATTCCCGATTGTTTATTTTTTATAAACAATCAATGTTTTTGTAGTGTTTTGGGAATTAATTTCTTTTTCAGCAAGTAAGTAATTGAATTAAATAATTTTTCAATTGCAGGCCAATATGAAATGAGACTACAAAACAGTATTTTTTCCATTACTAAAATCTCAATTTCAATGTGTATTAAAACAATTGTTTATAAAGAAATAAAAATAATATCTATTTCTGCGCCTCTAGCATCTATATTAACGACAACAACTTATGTAATAAACATTTGTGCATTTATTCCTGAAAAAAAAACGTGTAGATCGAAGTCGTTTAGTCACAACAATAACATTTTTGTGTGCGCGCGCGCAACGTATACCGCCTAAGTTTCGCACTTTAACGCGCTTTTTATTCAAAGGCCGTCCATATTGTTCTTTGAATGAAAGAATAATGCTACATGGGCGAGTGACTTTATTTTATTCCTTGATAAATATATAGTTACTTGATTAGATTATATTATAATATTAGCATCATACAGATCTTGAGTTATTAAATATTTTTAATTGCTTTCGCAAAGAGTAACAATCACAACTTTTGTTGGGCAAGAAGAATATGAAGTCATATACCTTTATACATTAATATTTGATTAGATAAATACTTCTTCTTGAACATAAGTTTTTGGAATATTTTACATTACAGAAATGATTTTAGATTTTGTGTTGAGCCGAAAATATTTTGCATTCAATCGCTTTTTTATTTTTTGTAACAAAACAGTGGTATTGACGCATGTTGTTTAGAGTTTCTCTTTTGAATAACACTTTTCTAAACTTTCAGAATGGGTTTTATGTTCGTTTTTGTTATAATAATCAAAATCAATTGATTTAAAATTAACGTTAGCTTAATCATACAGACTTTTGGGTCCTGTAATTTTTATTTTTATTGATTGATTATTTTTATTTTTTAAACTTTTACAAAATAAAAATCAGACAAAAGTTACAAGACCCAAAAATCCGTATGATTGTGCTAAAATTAATTTTTAATCAATTGATGACAAATCTAAAGTCATTCATGTAATGTAAAATATTACAAAAACTCATGTTCAAGAAGTAAAAATTATGTATAACACTATTAGATATAAAAATATGCAAAAAAAGAGAGAAAGGCAAACGTTTCGGCAACATATGGGGGCTCTTCAGTACCATAAATTCAAAGATTAATTCAAAATTTCTGTAAAAGATTAGAATATAGGAGATAATTAAAATAAGGATTATCATAGAAATCAAAAACTCATGTCATAGCTTGCAATTCAAAATGAAGTAGTCCAGTATGCAGCATCACAAAAATGAACAAAAATTCTATGAATTTTGGGTCAATATAATAGCAGACATGTTATCAAGCCATGATTTAAAAAGGAGCTAGTATCATAAAAATTCATTGTTCGCTAAGTAGATTGTCCTAAAAAAAGATCAGACGTCAGATATTATTTTCGAGGATAAAGGAGCAAAAATACGTTTATTTATATTATATTGTATATTCCTCGTTTCATATTGAAGTCTAATATTAAAATCTGAAAAATGAATTAATAAGTATTCTACGTCATTTCTATCTGCGAAATTCATATTTTCGAAATATCTGCTTTTATAAACAATTTTCAGTTTAAAGAATTTGAAAATCTTTCTGTGGAAAAAATGGTCGACCGGCAATCGAAAGACCTGGGCTCGAATCCCAGCGCAGTCGAAAGCGTCATTTTTTCCACAGAAAGATTTTCAAATTCTTTAAATATTGAATTTATTTGCATTATTTGCGATATAAGAGTTTGAAATTGTCTACGAGGACACCTGTCGACAACGTATCCTATCTGATAAGCGACTAGTGATCCTCCGATAATGTAGGCAGTGACCAAAAATTTCAAACTCAACTAATTAATTTTCAGTTTACTATAATGAAAATTATTTAGTATATTAAAAACACAATTAAAAATAAAATACAAGGTTAATTAATTCCTTTCATTCCGATAAATCTTTTTCAGTTTTATTTGAAACGCAATAAATATAAAATTTGTTTAAATGAAATTTTAGTATATATAAGTAGTATTTACAAACGCTGTGTCATGCAACTATGGCGATGATTTCAATAAATGCGCGTGTGAAAGGTCTAATTTATTCGTATCATTAAATCAAGTTCTGATTCATTTCTACATTTCCCAAATAACAAGGTTTTTGTCTATTCAAATCGAAAAGTCACCAATGACGCTGTTATATATAGATTATTGGCTGCGATTTGCTAAATTTTAAAATTTTATTTGATAGAGACACTCAGAAAAAAACTTTTATTTGATCTAACCAAAAAATTTCGTTAAATTAACCAAGATCTTTGGTTAAGCTAAAGAAAATTTGGTTAAATCAACCATTTGTAAACAAAAAACCCATGTTTGGTTGCATGAAACCAATTCTTTAGTTGAATTAACCGAAAATTTGGTCAACCATTTAATAATCAAATATTTTTTCGAGTGGGTCCTGTAGTGAGACAAAATATGCTACTGAACTTAACCATTTAAAACAAGTTACATTGTTGTACAACATCAACTTTGAGAATTCCTCAAACATATTGAACATATTGAACACACATATTTAACATATATACTGATCATATTGAAACTCATTGAAACATATTAAAAAATCCATCATCAGGCTTCAAAGTGTTTCTAATCGCCTTTTTTCTCTTAGAATTATAAAATAAGACATCGACTTAAAATGGATATTCTGCTTAAGGAATGATGAGAATGGTGAAGGTCTGGATTAGGTTGGGTTGATTTGGATATGGTTCTGTTTGGGGTGTATGCCAGTCAGTGGGGAATGTCTCTCTCTTGCTCGCTGTCACTGTTTGGTCTCTCTCAAGTCCTTTACACCCTCACAAGGATCAATACCCAGCACCGGTTATCATGCCGATACTCTGTAGCGTGAACACAAGGTATTGTCCCTAAATCGAAGGGTGTGCTTACTCTAGTAACAACGATCGGCGAATCACGCAATGAAAATTGCTCGGGGATAACGAGCTGGGTCCAAAAAGTAGCGAGGCTTTGCAATTACATGCGCACTCCATCTAGGGAGTCGAGACATTCGCGTCATCGAAGAGGGTAAGCGTTCATTACGTATACGAGGTATAGGGACGATGCGATGTGCCCAATGGATAAAGCAATAAAGTATACTGAAAAAGCATTCGATGGGATACCATGGCTCAAACGCCAATAACGATTTCCATTTAGAAGATTCACTCTCATGGGGCTTTCCAGTCCAAGGATTAAAACATAAAACATACTCTATTACAATGTCAGTATTTCACTTGAAATGCTTCAAACTACAAAAATGGAAAGCTTTATTTTAAAATGGTGCTTATCTTTCATAGAATATGCCACAGTAATAATAAAATGTAATTTTAAAACTGATTTTAGTATAAATTTTATGAGCCTGCGAGACAAATTATACATGGAGGATTAAACTTCACTGCAATAGGGATAGATTCTCAATTTTTTCTCTGCTTTGGGTAAATTTTTATCGTACATTAAATTAGGAAAAATTGGGGAATAATTATGGTCTGGTTTTTGCTGACTATAGTATTAAGGGCATGTGATACTTAAGAGATTAGGAAATTTAATTGATTTTAGGTTTCTAGATGTCTGTGTCTAAAGTAAATCAAATTTTTTTTCCGAAATTTGGAAAGTGGTAGAGAAGATTAAAGCGGACAGATATTAAAATTCTTCTCTGAAAATAACATGAAAGACGTCAAAATTAGATTAAGTGTCTTTGTCAATTTTTGAGGAAAATATTGTGAAAAAAGTCCATATTCCAAACTTTTTTTAAATTATGAATGATACCCGAAATAATTGATGTTTTTATATGTTCCTCGACTCATTTTAAAGGTAAATTTACGTAGAATTTAAAAAATGTACTAATAAATGAAAGAAAAATTCAAAGTTAGTTAACGCAAAAAGTACGTTTAGTGATCGTAACCAGGGTGCCTTGAGCTACTACGCTTGCGTTAGCACAGCTCGTCTATTAGCCGCGGTTGGCGCGCTATTTGAAATGGAAAAATATCAATTTTTCAAATAAAAATTAAATGTTGCCTTGGCAAATTGTAAAAAGTAAATAATTCAATGTTTAGGATGTAAGATAAAAGCCAGTATATATTTTTTCTAAGAAACCCTATATTATTTCTATGATACATTAGGAATAATGTTTTTTCTTTTGTTCAATATGTTATAGTTCACCCTCTATATACCAGGGTTCTGAACTTTAATCGAAGATGATTACACACAAAAAAAACAGTATAGCTGTTCGACCTATACCGGTATATAGTGTCTCGACCCATGCGGTATAGGCAAGACAACTATACCAGTTTGCCGCGCGACCTATACATTGCTTCGAATGCACGCGACTCTAACCTCGAAATGAGAAAGAAGTGTAATTTTTTCGAGGCGTTTTTTCGAAGCGTTTGTCGATTTGTTTGGAGCATTTTTTCTTTCTTTGAAAGATCATTTTTGCGTATCGCGTATTGTTTTATCACACGCGAAAATTCACAAGAGCGATAACGATGGCATAATATTTTGTTTACGATCGCTATACATGGTATTGTCATATCAACGAACTTGTATAGCTGTCTCACCTATACTCGTATAGTTCTGAGGACCATACCGTAGCATTGGTCTGATAGCAATATTTTCTGGTTCTGAGGACCAAAATATAGTTCTCTTAGCTATACTGTTTTTCCAGTGCAATTGAGGGGCGGAAGTTCTATTGTTGTTAAGTGTCATTTTGCAATTTTTCACGGTGACGAAAAAACATTATTATTTCAAAAATTGTTTATAAAAACTTCAGAAATTTAATTTGCACGTGATATTCGATCGTGTTAATTATTTTCCAAATTTTAATCTACAAATGTTTAAACCTGCAGAAGTTATGTGCTTCCAAAGTATAGGAGGTGTCAACTCCAGGGGGTATGGCAGACCAATTTCTATCAAGTCCATTTGCGCTCCAGTGTATTATGGGCGTCTTTTTTCCGATTCACCATTACTACTGTGAATTCGAATATTTAAAAATAATTTATATACCAAATTGTTCGTTAGGAAGTGTATAATCACACCTTAAAAGTAAAATCTCCGTTTTATAAAAAAATGGATTTTTTCAATCGAAAGCTGGAGAAGTTCCAGAATTACGATGTGATAAAAACACAAACACTCGCGACAATTTCAACTAAAAGCGAAATTTTCTATACCTTGTCGACCGGGGAACGCTACAGTACGTTTAATTGACACTAAATGTGATAGAACCTTTGGTTATGTCTGAAATGCTCAAAAACGTCATTTTTAGGGATTTCAACGCCTCTTTTTTCTTAAAAACCTAACGTGATGAACAATTTTCAACCCCGGATTCGTATTCAGGGAGAAAAAATCTATTGAAAACACTATATTGCTACCCGGTTACAGAAAAAAAGTTCCAATTAGCAGGCCACTGTAATTAATAAAGTGACAATAATTATTATTTGCATAAAAAATGTGAACAATGAAATAAAAAATAATAATAGTGGAACAGGACTTGTTGAGGACTCCAATCTGAGTCGAAACGTTTGAAAATATGAAACTTTGAGTTACATTTTTTTTCTGGACCCTAAAGCCAACTAAGAACATCAACAATATTTGAATAAAAAATAATATTTGAAGAATAATGCTTTTCACTTTATTACTTATTATTTCTAGGATTTTTAATTATATAGCCCGTCAGATAATATGAGTTGCTCCTTTTTTATTTCTTCTTTCTGCTTGGCATTATTTGCGATATAAGAGTTTGAAATTGTCTACAAGGACACCTGTCGACACCGTATCCTATCTGATACGCGATTAGTGATCCTTCGATAATGTAGACAGTGACAAAAATTTCAAACTCAACTAATTAATTGTGGAAAAATTTTGATGTAAAATAAAATTATTTTTTTGTTCATGTGACCCACTTAGTCCATGCCCTTAAAAAAACGATTCGAATATTAGATATTACATATATCGTAAAAAGGTTTTATATTTCTCCTAAAATTTAATGAGCTTGAAACTTGAAATTTTTTCTTTTCTTATATCTAGTGTCCGACTGAGCCAAAGATCTAATTTTGGATCGATTTTTTAAAAGATAATTGTTTGAAAGCTGAATAAGAAGTAATAAATCCAATATGGAAATTTGAGGACATGGACATATGGTTGTCAGCGGCAGTGTTCCTATTCTCATGAAAATGAGGGCCATCCTGTTTAGTGTGTTGGATATTGCAGCAACATATCGTAATCAATGCGATACTCCTAACCGGCTACAGAGAGTCTGGTGTTTGTAGTAAAAGCATCTGGGTTTCAATACACATATAACATATACACATATATAGTGAATTGACTATATATATCATGGTAGCGATCGATGACAGGATTAGTTAACGAGGATCTAATTTGCCAAGCATTCCACTATAAAGCAAGATCTAAACACTATCGTTTGCTAGACTTTGATTTTGGAGAAATAGCCTGTGTAATTATTTTACCAGTTTCGCCGATTGTTAAGTCGACTCTTGATCAAGGGAATTCTAGATTTGAATAGAAGATTGCAATCGAGTAATTCGAACAAATTAATTAAAGATCGTCTATCGATGACGTACTAGAAGCTAATTATGCTACCCGCGAGAAAACGTGATAGAAACATCGCATAGTAAATATCTATACTTTAAATATTTCTCTTTCTAAACACTCAGAAAAAAATGTTTGACCCAAAAAAAATAGATAATACCTTTTAATACCTTGGAAGTGCGGTTAAAAGATATTAAAGTCAAATATCTATATATCAATCTGTATAATCTAGACATTAACCTCTAGTATCATTGATATTCTAACTTATAATTTTAGATTATATGACTTAATATCTACACGAAGAAAAAAAATTGTTGTATTAACCAACCAGATTGTTGATATAGAACTGACAAAACTTTTTTGATTTCTCAACAAATTTTCAGTTTTCCTGACAAACCAATTTGTTGAAGCAACAAAAGAGATTGTTATTGATTTTTGCTTGACAAAACTTTTTGTAAGAAGAACTAAAATTTTGTTGAGACGGCAAAAAATAGATTGTCAGTCCTATATTTTTCTCCGTGTATAGATGGATATAAAGTTTGGTAACAAATAGCTTCATTCAAAATAAGGAAATGTAAAAATTATAAAAAAAAAAAATACTTATAAAGTTACACATAGAAAAATTTAGTAGGATCAAAATTTGTTTTCCGGATGTATCCGAAATTTTTATATTACACAGGTCTGCATGGTTTTGTTCTGGAATAGCTGAAGATCATTTCCAAAGTAATTTTTGGCGTAGAAACCGAATCCGGGGTCAGAATTGCTCCATCACGTCAGGTTTTTGAGTAATCCTAATCTAAAAGTGCAAGAAACACGGTTTCTCGCTTTATTTGAGCACCCATAATTTCGCGAATTTTTATTATTTTTCAAATCTGAAATAACCACCAAAAAGAGCCACTTTTCAGCTTTCCATTTCACTAATTATATGTATGATTTGAACTTTTATGACCAGAGATATCGCCAATTGGAAAAAAAAAATTTTGACGTCCTATAAGTTTGTTTTCTTTGTATGTCGCTCATTGCGAAACCTGCAATTTTTTTTTCAATTGGCGATATCTCTGGTTATAAAAGTTCAAATCATACATATAATTAGTGAAATGGAAAGCTGAAAAGTGGTTCTTTTTGGTGGTTTTAATAATAAAAATTCGCGAAGTTATGGGTGCTGAAATAAAGCGAAAACCCGTGTTTTCCGCACTTTTAGGTTAGGATTACTCAAAAACCTGACGTGCTGGAGCAGTTCTGAGGCCGGATTTCGATTCTACGGGAAAAACTACTTTGGAATGACTCCTATCTTTTCTAGAACAAATTCAAAATTTTTTTTACAAACCTGTGTTATTTACTAATGTTTAGGTTATATTTACCAAATAATCTTAAGATGTACTTAAATATTTTTGATAGAACCTTAGGGACATAACGAAGGAAATATTAGCGGTGGGTTGTAGACTTTAATTAGTTTAAAGCAATTAAAAAGACTAATTCCTGTTTTATCGATACTTGGATTTTTTTATTTGTTTGAAAACAATTAAAGTCTAAAATCCTCCGCTACTACGTTCTTTGTCATGTCGCAAAGTTCCAATTAAAAATATATATATATATATAGAATAAATATTTTTCGATTTTTAATAGTATTTTTACATATTCATATAATAATATGAGAAAACCACGTTTGGAATTTTCATAAAATCTTTAAGTTTCGAGAACCCCTGAAACAGAAAAAAAAATTATGATACAATATTGTATCATATGAATAATTAATTATCATATGAATAATTAATTATTGAATAAATAAAGACCTACAAATTTGAATTGTAACATTTCTTCATAAGATGCATATTTTTCTTTTTAAGTAAAAAAAAACTATTGAAAAACCAAAATTCAATTTTTTAACAATAATATGTAAAATAAGAAAAAAACGTAAGAATACAAAGTTGTTAGTTTCAAAAAGATCTAAAAGTTTTGTCTCACACAGTTTCTGATAAAAGATATATTTTTCGTTTCAATTCCAAAAAATACGATTAAAATTCAAAAATTCCATTTTTTAGACAAAATATGTGAGATACAAAAAAAACTTTTAGATGAAAAATTGTTTGGCTAAATAAGGTCTACACATTCTTATCGAGAAATTTCTCGACAGGATGTATATTTTAATTTTTTGATTTTTAATATTGAAAAAATTCGATTTTTTTCACCAAAATATGTGAGATACGAAATAAGCGTTGTTCTGCAAAATCGTTTCCTTAAGGTAGTACGATCACGAAAATTAGACCTCAGACAAAAATAGATAATTTTGCTTTCACGAATAGCAAGATTATTATTGAAGGGCCAATTTGAATGAGAAAAGATTATTTTTCATGAAAAAAATTTGAAACACAAAAAAATAATGTTATTAATAAATTTTATTTTTGCCCAAACTTATTTTCTTATCGCTTTGAGTCAAATTTTAGAAAATGATGCGATTCTAATAAATTATGGTTCATTTTTTTTAGAAAAAAGATTCTCTACAACTTGACCGTTTCCTATTTTTGAATTTTTTCTTGAAAGCAAAATTATCTATTTTAGCCTGAGGTCTAATTTTCGTGATCGTACTACCTTAAATAAAGTCTACGATTATTTTTTCTTTTTGAGAGATTTGGAAGAAAATAAATTATTTTAATCATGTAATTCATAAAAAAGTTACTGAAAGTAAATTGAATTTCCTGTTTCACTTAAACTGAAAAAGAAATTTAGTGAATTTGAGAAAATGAGTAATTCACATCATCTTTAATATTATAAAATTGGTTTGAGCTTCAGTATTAAATTATAAGAAATAAACTTAAATGTATGCGAAGCGCGAGGTCCAGAAACATCGGAGCACGAAGCGCGCGATGAGAATGTGCCCGCGAAGCGGGCAGATTTTTTTATTTCAATTTGACATGCAAAATTTCCGAGAAATAAATTTTTGAAAATTATCGTGTTAAAAAAAGTAATTGTCTTAACTTTTTTATAACTATAAAAGGATTTTTCAAAAAAATATTGAACATTTTATCTAATATGCAGTTGATCCCGAACTTTGAAATGACATATACTGAAAAATTGTTCCAATGAATTTTCATAAATAAATTAGCCATTTTTATAAACAAATAGAGATTGCTAAAAAAGGACCAAATTTTTTTGACTTTTTTTTGTCGATTAATTTTCCTAACACATTCCAGGATATACTGTAAAAATTTGAAAGTGGAGAAATAAATAGTTGTTGAGTAACAAATTTTCAACTAAAGCCGTTTCACTTTTCAAGCACGCGTGCTACCATCACAGAAAAAAAAGTCTTATATTTGTTACGTCTAACAGAAGATTTTGGCTTAAATTTAGCCACCTAGGGGAAAGGCACATAAGTCTGTCCTTCTCTAATGGTCTAGTTTTTGTTACATCTTAAAGTTAGCCGATTTTTAGACTTGAATTAAAACTTTTTTTTTACAGTGATGCGCGTGACGTACGACTCTCTCAGTGTGATTCAAATTTGGATATACGTAAATACGACACACCAAAAAATGATATGTTTGTTCCCATATTATTTTCTTTAATGAAACAAAATACATACTTATACGTTATGTAACAAACTTCATCTTCAATTTTTTCGGATGGTCTTTTTTTCTGATTTCGTGAAGTTCACAATTTGAAAGTTTTCGAGAATCGAAAAAGAAACACGACGCAAACTCTTTTTTTGCTTCTTTCCAGAATTTTTTGACATGTTAAATGGATTGCAACAACGATCTTTTCTGCTTTTAAACGACATTTTCGTTACGAAGCACGTTGAAAATTAAAGTTTTACTCTGGCAAGTTACGATGTCCAGTGCCATTCGAAATAATTGTAGATGAAGTTTGTTACTTAGCGTATAAGCATGTATTTTGTTTCATTAAAGAAAATAACATGGAAACAAACATATCATTTTTCGATGTGTCGTATAAACAAATTTATTACTCAACAACTATTCATTTCTCCACTTTCAATTTTTTACAGTATATCCTGGAATGTGTTAGGAATATTAATCCACAAAAAAAATTTTTAAAAATTAGGTCCTTTTTCAGCAAACTCTATTTGTTTATAAAAATGGCTAATTTATTTATGAAAATTCATTGGAACAATTTTTCAGTATATGTCATTTCGAAGTTTGGGATCAGCCGCATATTAGATGAAATATTTAACACTTTTTTGATAAGTACTTTTTTAGTTATAAAAAAGTTAAGAGGATCACTTTTTTTAACACGATAATTTTCAAAAATTCATTTCTCGGAAATTTTGCATATCATATTGAAATAAAAAAATACGTATCAAATATTTTTTAACAAAGAACGAAAAATAAAATGTTTCACGCAAAAAAAATGTAGGGGGTAAATCTCCCGTGGAATGACTCATATATATTCTCATCATGACAATCGTGCTTGATTTTCTATATATATTTCTGTAACATTCTAATAATTTACATGATTAAAAAAATCTATTTTCTTCCAAATATCTAAGAACGGAAATAAATTCGTAGATTGTTTTTAAGCAAACGATTTTTTATTTAAACGCTTATTCAGTATTTTTTTGTTTGGCCAAAAAAAATTTTTTTACAAGTATACGATTTTTCGAATTTTCTAAGAAATGATATTTTCGACATAGCAAGCGCACTTTCAGGCCTGTTTAACTTGAAAACAATTGTTCGCAGGAAAATTTTTCCAAATTACGAAAATTAGGGTTTTTACTCTTCTTTACAGAAATTGTTGTGAAAAAATTGTTTAAATATTTTTTAACATACAAAAGTGAAGAAATAAACGCAAAATCGTTTTTTTCCAAATTCGGCCCCTTTCGAAATTTTTTTTTTCGTGGATTTAGATTCTTTGAAGTCTGTTATAAAATATGACGATTGAATCAAAATGGCTGGATCATTGATTTGGAAGTTATGGAATTTTGAAGAGCCTTTCGCGACCTCGCGCGCAATCCGGGCGCTTCCACATGCGGCGAGCGTTTTATCGTCATATTTTATAACAGACTTCAAAGAATCTAAATCCACGAAAAAAAAATTTCGAAAGGGGCCAAATTTGGAAAAAAACGATTTTGCGTTTATTTCTTCACTTTTGTATGTTAAAAAATATTTAAACAATTTTTTCGCAACAATTTCTGTAAAGTACACTCTAAAAACGGAATATTGACTGTCGAACAATTCCGTTCACTATGAATGGATTTTCTACTCAAAATTGGTATAAGAGGAAATCCTCTAACAGTTTAAGTATTTTCGTTTTAAGTGCTATCATTTCACTGCCAAACTTTTTCCTTTGGTCTGGAAATAAAATCCTTTGTCGTACGAAGGAAGTATAATTTCGATGTTAAAAGAAAACAAATTCTATGATATAACCTATAAGAAATGTACACAAGCCAAACTTTGACAAATCCCAATATTCAATCGATCATTTCCAATAATATAATAACGACCCGTCTTAGATTTCAGCTTAAAGAAATTTTAAGATATAACTTTGCTTACATTACAAATTTTCCAATACGTGTAAAATTGAAAGTTCATGATCTATTAAATATATAATGTTGAAAAAGTGTTACAAAATTATTTTTAAACTTTGTTGCATTTTAAATTTCACAATAAATTCTATAGTAAACATTTTACTAATAATTTCGAATCAAAATATTTTTTTACAAATAAAAAACAACTGTATATTTCATAAAATAAATAAATTGTATAAAAAATTATACATATACGAAACTGTTTTATGGAAAAAAATGTGTAGCTGTCACAAGGATATTTTAGGTTATAGTAGCCACATTTATGGTTAGGATAGTTAATAATATAGCTTAAACAGCAATATGTTTCTTTGTACCAGCTACACATTTTTTTGCGTGTAATGCTTTTATTGACATTCTTGGGAATATCTTTGAATTGTCATCAGAAGCAATGAAAAATAAGGTTATGCGGATCAAAATTGTTTGTTTTGGTATACGAACCTTTCAAAATTTCTACGTCGCACTCTGGGATTCCTAATAATTTGTAGAAATCCATTATTTGATTTTGTTAATTGATTTTGATCATAAATAAATATATTCTTCGTAGTTGGCACCGTACTGATAAAATATCTGTGAACAGATTAGCACCAGACGATGTACACTTACTAATGCGCAGGCGCACTTCGTCTCCTAGTCTAGAAATGCAATCCTTACATAATTAGAGGATTTCTTTTCAGAGTAAAAAAAAATCGTTCATTGCTAAAAATATTTTCTTTTTGCATCTCACAGATGAGTTTTGTAACAGGAAGAAGATTCTGTTGGTAGACAAAAGGAATATGCTTAATTTCAATGGATGCATTCTGAAAAGAACGTAATTTCACTATGGATAGACTTTTTTTTAGAGTGTAGAGTCAAAACCTTAATTTTCGTAATTTGGAAAAATTTTCCTGCGAGCAATTGTTTTCAAGATAAACAGGCTTGAAAGTGCGCTTGCTATGTCGAAAATATCATTTCTTAGAAAATTCGAAAAATCGTATACTTGTAAGAAAATTTTTTTTGGCCAAACAAAAAAATACGTGTCTATTTATTGTTGATAAAGAACCGAAAAAAAATTATCTCGTTCAAATCTGCGACATCGACTGTCAATCTAATATGGAATGACTCATATACCTTGTCAAAAAATGTCCTACTGAGGATCTGTAGACCTCATTTAGGGAAATAATTTTCCATCCCAACATTTTTTTCGTATCTCACATATTTTGTTAAAATAATGACATTTTTTAATTTTAATTGCATATTCTGAAATTAAAGTGAAAAATATACGTTCTATCAGAAACTTTGTTAGACAAAATTTGTAGATCCTATTGTATCAAACAATTTTGCAAACTTACGTTTTTTTTCGTATTTCATATATTATTGTCAATGAATTGAATTTTAAATATTATTTTTTTTAATTAAAAAGAAAAATATACATAGTATGAAAAAATGTTGCGGTTCAAACTTGTAGATCTTTATGTAGTAAACAATTTTGTATCATGAGTTGATCTTCGTATTTCGTAAAATTTAACTGAAAAATGGAATTTAGATATTGACTTTTTTCAAGTTTTAACATGTTGTTACTTTTTTAATTTCAGTTTAATCGAAAAAATTTATTAGGATACTTAGTAGAGATTTATGAGAACTATCAGAAACCACTATTAGAATTTTGGATTTTTTCTAAGTTTTTTTCAAAAACACTCCTATTTTGACAATTTTTTTCGGATGTGGCTGACGAACTTATCCTTACTTTTTTGGCTCGCTAAAGTATGCCAAAGATCAATTCAATCAGATAATACTACCAAGAGTTATCGAGTATACGACCTACAGACAGATACTTTCGTAAAAACGTTTTTTCTGATTCAGGGCGTCGCAAAACGTAATGATTTGATAAAAATTTCAATTCATTTTTCACATTAAACTAATACCTTCTCATTTATAATGAGAATATAATAAGAATCCATACACAAGATAGAGCCAGAAAAAAGTAAACTATATTTTCTGTAAAAAACACTTTCTATACTCTCTGAATCTGAATTAGTCAAATTTTCACTGATTGAATCAGTGATTTTCATTTTCACGGATACACCAGTAAAAAGGATATTTTCAACTATTAAATCAGTTAGTTTTGTCTGATTCATCAGTGGACAAAATATTTTTCACTGTTGAATCAGTTAATTTTCACTGAAGTAATCAGTGAAATTTGACTGATTCACAGTAACCTCTTTTTAGCTATTTGATTCAGTCAAATTTCACTGATAATCAGTAGATTTTGACTGATTCAGATTTAGAGATTACTAGAAAAAATGTTGTGTATGAATGAAATCGATTTGAATTTCTGCTTTTAGGGATTTCAAACTGATTTTCTTCTTTTTAAGTAAAAACTAAAGTATGTGAATCCGACTTTTTTGTTTGATCGTGCAAAAGTGAAAAAATAGCAGAATTGAGTAGCAAAAAATAGTAATGAAGATTTCGAGTCTCGATATAGGTGTAAAAGTCATGCTTTCGATATAAGCGGTATTTTATTCAGTTCAATTCTATGAGCCGGCTCCAGCAATGACTCGAAGTTCTGCGAATGTAACTCGTGAAGACCTTATCGAGCTAGGCGCGTGTAGTTTGATGCACCGGATACTGTAGTACATGGAGCATGGAGCTCGGAGCATGAAGGGTCGGAACCTCTTGATGGGGTAGAACTGGAAAACAGCGAGCTGAACTAGTAGTAGCCGACGTTCTAGCTTATGGGGTGTTTTATTGGCAATTGGTGAATTCTGTCATCCCACGATATTGTTCCCGAGTAGATAAAGTTTCGCTAGATTCCTTCCCATGGTCTATCCACGTGCTCCTATCATAAACCCAGCATCTAAAGCTACTTTCACATACAACACTGCCCTCGGGATGTGTCAAGGATATGTTTATTGCAATGAACGTCTCCCAATGAACATAACCTTCCGTCGAAAAATATTTTTTCGAATAATACAATTCAGAGGGAAGAGCAAGTGACCCTTCGCATGGCCTTTCCGTCTTATTTGATTCTCTTTGTAGGAGAAAATCGTAACGTTTTTTCAGAAACAGTTATATGGCATATGACATTAATGGGCCATTTTTGTGGCGCAATAAAATTTATCACAAAAACAAGAGATTGTTTGATGGATGTTGGGAGCGTTAAAAATATTATGGAAATACCCATTTTTTCTTAAAGCCAATGAAAAAAAATTATGTATTTAGGAAAGATCATAAAATATGATGAAATTTGGACTTATAGGATTGTTACAATTTTGCATTACTGATAAAATGTAAAATTGCCATGTGATGTTTACATTCGTTACAGCTGGGCCCCTGCGCACATAATTTAACGCAATAAGTGCGCAGATGTCGAAAACAGCTGTTAGATTATGCGCACGCAGGCATGACGTCATGACACGATCGTAGGATAACGATTTCTAGATGCATAGATTGTTCAATTTTTTCACTCCAATGCTTCCTACGGGGTTAACGTACTTTGTCATTTGTGCAAATGTATCACTCCCTCAGGCTTTTTTCGTAAGATTAGAAATGTACAAAAAGTATCAAAAATTTGGGGTACTTCCCCTAGTTGAAAGTATATCAATTATAAATATAAACTTTTTTTAGGAATAAAAGTTAACATACGTTTTACTGGTGGCTCTTTGAATCAAATGAAGCTGATGAATTGTCTCCTTACCTGGAACAGAAAAAAATAAGCAATAAGTAAATTAGTCAAACTGTTTCAATTAAAAGTATTTTGAACTATAAATTTGGACATTTTAATATCATCGATTCAGAATAGTGCATTCGGAAAAATATTTGGTTAAACCAAACAAAATTTAGTTCGATGAACCAAACAATTTGCTTATTATACAGTTGAGAAAATTTTTGTTGTCAATTCAACCAAAGATCGTTTGTTTTAATACGATTTGGTTGAATTGAACATATATTTTAGTTTGGTTTAACCAAATCCCTTGGTTCATTCAACATAATTGTTTGATTAGATCGATGTGAATTTTTTCTGGATGTGTGAAGCCATATCTACAAAAATTCACTCAAAAAATATTTGGTTAATTCTACATAAATTTGGTCGGGTAAACTAAAGAATTTACTTATTACAAGATTGAGCAAATTTTTAGTTAATTCAACCAAAGATGGTTTGTTTGAATAATATTTGATTCAATGAAACATATTCAATTTAATTCAACAAAATTTTGTTCGATTCAACTAAAAATCTTGGTTTATTGCACAAAATAATGTAGTTAGAAGAATTTTTTTTAGCTTTTGAAGCCCTTTGCCTAACACAAAGCCCCGAATTTTCCACGATCAAACCCTTCCGAACATATGTGACACAACAATGCATTATTATATTTGATTGCAAAAATTCTGGATGGGGATCGAGTGCTTTTATCATTGACATTGCATTCAGGGAAAAAGTGTTTTGGGAGGCGGGGAAAAGTGGGAAAAAGGAAGATTGATAGCGGTGACACCGATGAAAAAGAAAATATAGAAAAAAAATATAAGTAATCCGCATACAATATGGCTACTATGTACACAACTGAAGAGGAATTTTATCTGCGACGTTTGACATTTCGAGAGCATTAAATTCCCTGCCCCGCCCATATTTGCTTCCAGAGAACGTTTTCAACATGTAACCAACTCCCTCCTTGGGAGAATTTTGCACACTGAATAAGAAATATTGCATCGGTATCAATACGTTTGTTGCCTTCTTTATTTTCTGTTTGTCTTCACAGCGATTCGGTTCCCTTTCAAATGTTTCGTCAGATCAAAGGTGCAATAATCAATGGCATAAATATTGTTGTAGGTCATTATATTCATATTTAATTTAAATTTTATTCATGAATTGGGTATCTTTTCCTCTTTGGAAAAAGTTATTTAAATAGGTTTTCAAAACAATATAAACAAGCTTTAATATAGATACTGATATCTTACGTTGAAAAAAAAAAATAAATCTTGTTTTTAAATTTATAGTTTCTTATGAATATATGTGTAATTTAACTTTTCGGACAGGACATTTTTTAAAACAAATTTTTTTTGTGATTCAGTAAGTAAAGGAATTGACAAATTTTTCTTTTATTTTCATCCATTCATTCTTGGTTTCTGATATTTTAAATCAAAAAATATTTATTCAGATCTTTTAATTTCATTCAATATATTCTCTTTTTGCTAATGTCAATCAGTGAATCATCATTTCTATAGTTAAAGAAGTATTTTTTTGAATTACATTAACTGATGAATGTCTAGAAATCAACTGAACAAAATTGAAGCAGATAATTATCTTTAAAACTTCCTTACAAAAATAATAAATAATTTCATTCAAGAATTCTTGTATCTAACTAATGAGTCAATTAATTTTCAATGTTGATTGTTTTATCAGTGAATTTAAATATTCTTATATTTTATAAATAGTGATGAAATTACCCAAAATAATTTGAGGAACAAAATCAGCAAAAGAATTACTGATTAAAACCAATTTCAATATTGTTTTTCATGCGTAACTTTTTTACTAATTTAACTCTGTCACATATTTTTAGCATATTAATTAGGTGATTTTGTCCACTTGTATAGTAAATCTAACTCAATGAAGTAATTAAATAGCTAAATATGTGTAACTGAATAAGATCAGTAATTTTATTATTTACTGAAATTAGGAAATTACACAGGAGAAACTAATTGTTGAACGATAATTATAATATGTTTCTTTCTTTAGACACGATCATTGAATAAGTCTTAATTACGTCTTTGGAACATAAATATTAAGTAAGCATGCAAAAATAGTGGAAATAGGCAGAAGTTTTCCTTTAAAATCAATAATAGTTTCCTTCTAGATAACTGGTGCGTTTAACCTAGCCTCTTTGCATAAAGTTCAAAACGTTTGAATAATGAAGCAAAAATGGGCTATTTTATTTTTCTTTAGGATGTAAATATGTCGTAAAAATAATTATGCTAATTTGAATGCTGGAAATTATAAAATTTAAATATATTTGAATTATGAACATAAATGTTTAGATGGTTTAAAATTTTGCAAACTTGAAAACTAAAATATTCTCGTAGAGTTATAAAACGATATCTAAAATTTTAAAACTGATTACACCTTTTTACATGGCATTTAACATATTATGTAGTAAATTACAATTGAGTGCAATAGTTCTTTCATTTTGTCAGGTCAACTTATTTATTATTAAAACGGTTAAATTGTAAATAATCTTTTCCTTGAAAAAATGATCCGTGATTTATTAAAATCGCATTTTTTTAAATTTGGCTCGAAGCAATAAGAAAAAAAGGTCGGGCAAAAATAAAATTTTTCTGTCTTTCAAATTTTTTTCATGGGAATTAATCTTTTCTCTTTTGAATGATCCCTTCAATAATAATATTGCTATTTTTGAAGGTAAAATTATCCCTTTTTGCCTGAGGCCTAATTTTCGTGAGTTTACTTCCTTAAATGTAAAAGTATAAAATTCTGCCTAAAATTTGTGTATGAAATTGTAAATCGAAATTTCTTTGATATAAAGTAGAATTTGGAAAATAAAACATTTTTTGGTAGAAACTAAATAAGCTAAAGTTTTGGAAAAACGTGAAATATTTTGCATGTGGATAAATAATAATAGTCTAAAAAACTAAATGAACTTATTTACCATCCCAATAGTTGTTTTTTGAGAAAAATAGTTTTTTTTTCAAAATACCGTTGTCTTTTTATGAAAATATACCTATATAAAAAACAATTAGTAATAATTGTTTACAAACTACTTTTGTAAGATTTTAATATTGTAAATAAATAGACAACAAAAATTTTATGAATTTCAATTCCCCAAAACTTGGGACTTATTTTCAATTATTTACAATATAAAGAAAAAGAAAAGTTATTCTACTAAAAAAGATCTGCAAAGTTGACTCCAATTTATTCTTTTATTAAACGACGCATAGTTTCAATTTTAATTTTTGAAATGCTATAAAAATTTTCAAAATGTTCTTCTTACAACTAAAATATAGGCGTTGGCAGAGAAAGTTCTTTTCCTAAAAAGATTCCATAAATTTTCTTTGCAAAATTTGTTGATATACAAACATACTTTGGTAGAAATGGAATGGGCAACTCTCGAGATACATCACGTTTCCTTTGACAATGTCATATAGCATGAGATCCACGGCGCTTTGCCAAAACGAGCGTGACGCGCCTTAGAGTTGCCTATTTCATTTCCACCTGGGTAGCTTTAGTTTCATTAATTATTTAAACACGATATATTCCAAAATTAAGATTTGTTATCAGAAGGTAGGCAAGTGCTGGTTATTCTCAAGAATTCTTTTTTAAAAAGCAAATATTGATTTTTTTAAACAATTAATATCGAGCGCGAAGCGCGAGTACTGTGATAAGAATGTATTCCTCAAAGTCGAAGTAACATTGAGAAAATTATCTTAGCATTTACAATATCGTAAAATTTACCGTATTAGTCATATTTCACAGGCCCACAAGAAAAAAGTGGTCTCAACTGTACATTTGAGTACGCTACCCTTATGGATTTTGAGTCGCTGATTCCGATCCGGTCTCATAATTTCCCCTAGACCCCACAATTTTCCCCTAGCCCAGGGAAAAAGTGTGAAATCTTGGAAGTTTCAGGTTTAGTTAAAGTAATATTTATCCACGGGAAAGTTAATAAAACAATGTGGTTTCTACGTATTTCGAGTCACTGAGTTCAAATCCAACATTAGGATTTTTCTGCAGTACCTCAGAATTCTTCTAGCCTAGGGAAAAAAGTGTATAACTTAGCAAAACTTGAGGTTTCACGGAGGTTTTATTATTGCACGAAAAAGCGGATATCTTTCCGTATTTTGAGTTGCTGAATTCATATCCGACATTAGAATTATTCTACAGTTCCTCAAAGTTCCCCTAGCCTAGGGGAAAAAGTGTATAACTTAGCAAAACTTGAGGTTTCATTGGGGTTTTATTTTTGCACGAAAAAGCTAATATCTTTCCGTATTTTGAGTTGCTGAATTTTTTCGTGCAAAAATAAAACCTCCGTGAAACCTTAAGTTTTGCTAAGTTATACACTTTTTCCCCTAGGCTAGGAAATCTTTGAGGAACTGTAGAATAATTCTAATGTCGGATGCGAACTTAGCGACTCCAAATACGTAGAAATTACATTGTTTTATCAACTTTCCCGTGGATAAATACACTGTAAAAAAATTTTCGGAAAATTTTCCGAAAATAGTCGGACAGCTTAAAATACAAATGGGTCGTAAATTTTTCGAAAGATATAGTCGGAAATATTTCCAACATAGAACTGGAAATAGTTTCTACTGTTTGGTCGGAGAAGTAACCAGTTTATTAGAAAAAATTGATATATTTCACAATTTAAGTGGAAAAAGATCCAAAAAAAGTGAACAAATTTCCGTTTTTGTGGAATAATTTCCGCTTTTCATGGGACAAATTTCCTATAACTTATGAGATTTGTGAAATTTTCTCACCTTTTTGATATATTTTCTAATAGTTCAGAAATAAGTCCGAAAATTTGGTCAATTTTCCTCAAATCTAAGAAATATTTCCACTTTCTGTAGGAAAATCTATGCTTCCTAAGGATTTAGAAAAATTTACCGATATTTTTTACAGTGTATTACTTTAACGGAGCCCGAAACTTCCAAGATTTCATACTTTTTCCCTAGGCTAGGGCAAATTCTGAGACCGGATTCAGATTCAGCGGCTCAAAATCCATAAGGTTAACCTAATCACATGTAAACTTCAGACCACTTTTTTGTGTGGATCTGTCTTATTAATTCACAAATAATAAACAGAAATTCCAGCTAAAAAAAAATTAATAGTAGCTTTTGAACCTGAGTTTTCTTAAGGGGTTAGGCCACTCTAGAGGCAGATTAAAATAGATATATTTTATAATTTTTTTTCAGCGAAACCATGAAATAAATCGAGATTACAAAATAGGGTTTTATTATACATGTAATTGACTGCACAAAATAATTTTTTTAAAGCGATGATGTCAAAATGGCGACTGTGCAACATTTTTCCGATAAATCCTACGTACTTCTCTAGCTATTCTTATGTGTAATCGAAAAAACTTCAGTGACTCATCATAACTCAAAAAATAAAAGAGCTCCTTGTCCGGTCGTGGACCTTCCAGAAATAAAGGTGTCATCAGAAAAATGCTGCACAGTCGCCATTTTAACACATATCGCTTTAAAAAAATTATTTTGTACAGTCAGTTACACGTATAATTAACAACCCTATTTTGTAGTCTCGGTTCATTTCATGGTTTCGATGGAAAAAAAAATCACAAAATATGCCTATTTTTGTCTGTCTCTAGAATGGCCTAACCCCTTAAAACATTAAATTTTTGAACTAGCCAATAAACACTTATCTCAAATTATACAATGATGTTTTCACTATCCAATAAAAGAGCATTCATTCTAGTGATTAGTGATCCCGAGATACATCTACATTTTCATAGCGTTGTATTGTGTCTGCACGTGCGTTTGTTTTAATGCGACAATAACGGCACGATGAGATTTCATACGCGTCCATACTTATTACCTGCGGCTCATTAATGTTCCCCATTGTTTGACACGTTTCCATTTCGAGATAAATGTCAAGGATTCGCAGATTATTGCAATTGTTGCTCCGCGGTAATTAATAAGTGAATAATCGAGAGGAGCCGACTAGCGTTGCGATTGGCTGAACAAACTAAGCAGAAGGTAACGTCGTTGTGTTGGCATTTAACAAAAATTTCATAATTGAGTTATCAATCAGCGAAAGATGCGAGATAGTTGGAAAATATAGGAAAAATATGTAAAATACTATTTCCATTATTTTTTCATTATCTCTATATGGCTAACTTGTTTATCTTATAATTATAACAAATCCCATTTCAGATCTCTTGCAGTCACTATTATCTTAAGGCCATGTACCAGGCTCTGACGTCATAAATTGCATTCTTCCGATTTTTGTGTGAAATAATAATAAAATTTGATTTTCGATGTTAATCAATTTTAGTTATTATTTTGCAAATAAAGTATACTTAGATTCAAATTCAGAGACTTTAAAAACTTTATAAAATTAAATTCCCGTGATCATGAAAAGAATTTAGTTAATCCCAATACTTTTTTTACAATAATGAATATTTTTGGCTGGAACCTTGGGAGATGACGAAGGATATATTGACAGAGGGTTGTAGACTTCAATTACTATGGAACAATTAAATAAATGATGATACCGTCATAACAGTGAATCATTTTTTAATTACTCAAAACAAATTAGTCTCCTACCCTCCCTTAATATGTATTTTGTCAGGCTCCAAAGTTTCAACCAAAAATATCAATTATTACAGATTAATTTTGGGAAAAACTAAAATTCTGTTCTCGGTCACGTAACCCATAAAACCAGTGAAAAAATTTAATATTTTAGATGAAACTTATTAAAATTTTTGCAAACCTCTAGTCTGGAATGTTGAGAACACTATTTCCACTTGCATGCTAGTAAAATTAATTAAATTTTGCACAGAAAATGTTTATTCGTTTATTATACACGGTCAGCAAATGTGGCGCTCAATTTTTCAAATTTGATTAATTTTAGGATTCTACATGTTTGTGTCCAAAATATATAAAAATATTGTCTTTACAGTTTGGGAAATAAAAGAAGATAAAAACGGACGTAGAGAGACAACTTCCGGTTCGGAAAAGGTAAAAAAATTCAATTTTAGTAAAATGTATAGGAATTTTTTTTTTCATTATCAAAATTAAAAATAGTCTATCTATGTTTTTATCTTCTCCATCATTTACTAAATTTTGCAAATAAAATTTTACGTATTTAGGGTGCAAACATGTGGAAATTAGACCAAGTTATTCACACGAACTTGCTACTATTTTCAAGTATCACATGCCCTTAAGCAACCCTAGCGAAAGTTTCGGATTGTAATTTATTCCGAACAAATCAAAGTTATTCTAAACTATTCAGAAATCTGTTTCTGAACCAATCTGGAAAAAGTTTTGGATATCGTTCAAAACAAATCAGTTACAAATAAATCCGACTTAATCCGATTAATTTTGGTTTAATCCGAAACTTCAATCCAAACAAAGTTTTCAATCCGAATCAATCCGCGAGGTCGGGATTATTTGGACTGAATCTTGAAAACTTGGTTCGAATTCATTCGGATTCGAACGGATGGGTGCCTCGGATCGTTCCGAAATGAACACTTTGAAAAGAGATTTGTTTGATTAAAGTAATGATTTATTTGAATAAAATAAAACTTTTTGATTCAAACAAAGTATCTTTAAACCAAATAAAAATTTGTTAAAATAAAATAAATTTCTGCCTCAAATCAAACAAATTATATCTTTGACCATATACGAATGCATTAATTTGTTTGTTTTGAAGAAAAATGTATTTGATTTAAACAAATATTTATTTGGCCCAAAGATATTTTTTTTAATCAAACAAATGATATTTAATTCAAATAAATCTTTTGTTTGAATTACAAAAAGCCTTTCATACAAATTATTTTCTTTAATTCAATCAAATCTTTTTTCTGAGTGAATCGGATTGATTTTCAACCGATTTGCATCGAACGATCGAATGATTTGGATACATTTCGGAAAGGCTTCGAATAACTCTGATTTTCGCCAGGAAAGCTAGAGATACAAAAGTACGGGCTTCATTTTTTTCTGCAATAATATTGCTTCTGTTTTTTATTTGATCGAAATTCATATGTTTGTATAAGGTGCGCCACATTATACGTCGCTCCCCTATCATTAATGTAATCATGATATAACAGCTTACCTATTTTTAACTACGCTTATCCATTAATTATAATAATATCAATGAATTTTAGTTTGCCATATCTGCTATATTCGAGGTGATATTATTAGCAACTTTTTCTTGCTTTCCCCCAACTTTCTTGGTTTTTGATATGGTGGATTTTTAAAAATTTAACTGAAGGATAGAATCGTTTTTACTTCGTCATGTTCACGTCTGGAATAAACGAACAATTTGTTCGCGGTCGATGACGTCGTTTTTTGTGCATGCAACAGTATTCTCAAGTTATCCAACCCATGCACGTACACTTTATTAACTCGATAGCGTTTGATGTATAAACTGCGTGAGCTTGTTTATAAATAAAATGTTCTTTCCTAAAGTCGATGTGTATCTCGCATTGATTTATTCAACCTTAAAAGTGTCCAAGATTTCCAGAATTACGAGAAACTTAAAGAAAGACGTGAAAAATCTTTACACCAAGAAGCAAAATTTCCTTGCCAACATCGATTAGTTTTATCTTTGGAAAGTTTCTCAATATACTTTTGAATCTGATTAAATAAAATTACCTTGGCATCGCGTACATATTAATATTTACTGAAAAAACGTTTTTGAATAAAAAAAAACTTTTTTTGGTATTTATGCAATCAATATTTGTTGCTGTCTTGACAAAGCATTTTTTTGAATCACTAAAATTTTTGTAATTGCAACAACAACAATTTTGTTGCACGGAAAAAAAATAGTTCAATAAAGTTTATAGAACTGTTCATGATTTAGGGACACAGACATCATTTATGGAAGCGAGTTCTAGAAAATTTAAAGAACTTTTCAGAATAAAATGCAGAACTTTCAATGATTTTTCCTGAATGTTACGCATTTTATTCTGAAAATTTCTGTAAATTTTTCAAAACTCTGGTCCGTAAATACCTGTACCCCCAACTCTTAAACAGCTCTATAAAACTTACTAAACTATTTTTTTCTGTGTGCATAAATTTTTTCTCAATGAAGGCTATGTAACAAAATAATTGTTTATCCTACAATACCATTCAATTATAATAATACAAAGGCATTTTATAAATTTATCCAATTTCTATTCATATTTAAATCAATTTAAATAAAATGGTATGTTATTAGAAAAAATTGGCTTTAGGGTCCAAAAAAGATTAAGTCGATTTAATTACACGTTTCGGCTCAGATCGGAGCCCTAATCAGTGATATTTATTAAAATCTAGGAAATACAAAAAAGGGGTGGTATTAATTTCACATTTTTAGGAATAACTAAAGTACTTAAACATATAATACAAAAAAAAAGTACTTGATGTGTTAAATTCAATTTATAAGTGAAAAAGCACTCTTATTTGGTATAATATGTTTAAGTACTTTAGCTATTCCTAAAAATGTAAAATTAGCGACACCTTTTTAGTATTTTCTAGATTTTAATAAATATCACTAATGAGGACTCCGATCTGAGCCGAAACGTCTGATTAAATGGACTTAATCATTTTAGGATCCTAAAGCCAATTTTTTCCAACAACGTAGCATTTTATTGTTTTTTAAATTCAAAAAATCATTTTTTAAATTCGCAAATTATTTTTTTAAACCCACCAAAGATTCTTTTAATTTGAAAAAATAAAGTTAACTAAGAAATTTTTTTTAATTAAGAAACACTGTACTGACCCCATATAAACAATACAAATATTTTTCTTCAAGCGGGTCATAAATTGCATTTTATTGCCTCCTGCGCGGCAAACAAATCCATTTTTGTGAATCTAAAAGAGGAGTTGAAAATAATTCACCCTTCTTAATGAGGTCGGAGTACATGTTTCTGACACTTTTTGGGATGGAAATGTTGGTTAGTTAGCTTATGTAAGGACGTGATTGGCGAATGGAGAAGATCGTGCACTGAGTGCGTGTGATTTGAATGATAATCAGATTTATGTGATTGATTTATGAATACAGAGATGTCGTTCGCCAGTACCAGATTAATCTTCATTACAAGACATTATGCTGACTGCCATGCCGTTTTGGAAAGGTACGTTTGAACAATAAAGGGATCGAACTCAGCTTCGTGTTAGGTGGAAGCTTTATTAAGACCTACAATTGCGAATAGGTTAACAGTTGATATTTTGCAGCAGCGAAAGTGAAGAAATTTTCGACTCGTTTAAATGCTGGTAAGTATCGAGATAATTCTGATTGAAGATATATGTTGATGTTGGTAATTGGCTTTAGGGTCCAAGGTTGATAAAAACTCAGAGTTTTACATAATCAGACGTTTCGGCTCTGATCGGAGCCCTCATCAGTGATTTATTCAAATCTAAAAATACAGAAAAAGGTTTTGCTAACATAGGATATTTTGTATAAAAAATTTTTTGTAAAAATTTTTAACAAGTAATTATCATTATGTTTTTACATGTAGGTAAATAAATTTTGATATTACTTTGAGGTAAATATTTCATTCACATAACCTAACAAACTAGATACCAGAAAGCATTTTTTGGAAGGTTGGAATTAAGTGTCTAAATATAAAAAATATTTTTAATTGACATTCGTGCATGGAATTGTAGATTGAAATTTTTGTGGTGTAGTTTTTAATACAATATATATACATACATACATAAAAAACCACACACACACACAATAACTCCTCCTATGTCACGAATTAAAAACAGCTTTGATTTCATTAAAAAAGTCAAAAACACCAAAATTCCATCTGGTTACAAAATCATTTCGTTAGATGCTGTTTCACTTTTCACCAACGTTCAAATTGGTCTTGCTATGAAAGGTATCAAGGCTAGGTGGTCCCAAATTCAACCACACGTTAACATGCCCTGGTACCAATTTGAAAAAGGTATCAGAACATGTTCCACAAACTCAGCATTCAATTTCCAGGGTATGTTCTTCAAACAAAAATCTGGTTTTCCAATGGGTTCCCCACTCTCTCCTATAGCCGCCGATATCGTCATGGACGACCTCGAGAAGAAATGCATAGATTCTCTCCCATTTCAAGTCCCATTTTATTTCAGATATGTGGACGACATATTAACAGCGGTACCAGTCAACGAAATCGACACAATAAAAAATACATTCAACAGCCATAACCATAAAATACAATTCACAATAGAAGAAGAATCGGAAAACAAAATCTGTTTTCTTGATGTTCTCGTTATTAGAGACGGAGAAAACATAAAAACAGACTGGTACCAGAAACCAACATGGTCCGACACACACACACACACACACACACACACACACACACACACACACACACACACACACACACACACACACACACACACACACACACACACACACACACACACACACACACACACACACACACACACACACACACACACACACACACACACACACACACACACACACACACACACACACACACACACACACACACACACACACACACACACACACACACACACACACACACGCACACACACACACACACACACACACACACACACACACACACACACACACACACACACACACACACACACACACACACACACACACACACACACACACACACACACACACACACACACACACACACATACTACATCACGCATGCAATATATACACATATATATGCACAATATACATCACGCATGCAATATATACACATATATATGCACAATATACAATGTGCATATGCTATACAAAATGCATACGTACATACACACATACATACATACATATGACATGCATATAACATTATATATACCACACATATAAAATATTTTCAAATTCTTTAAATATTATTTCTTTTGGTATGAAGTGCAATCTGTAAATTTTATTTAATTTAACATTTTTTTCTTTGGCATATTTTCCTTGGAAATTTGTCCGCTGTGATACTTTTTTAGCAAGAAGAACTGAAAAATTGATAGTTTTTTTGCAATGACTTAGAACATAAAGAGTCCGTAGAGTTATACAAAAGGCTTTTCTCAATCGTGGGTATATGAGGCTGCTTATTCAGAATGTACACAAAAAGGCCATAAATTTTCATATAATATTGCACATAAAGTTTTCTTTGGTTTGAGTCTAGATCTAAAATTACCTATGTAAATATTTCTTTGGTGTAAAGCAATGAGAATAGCACTGTGTAAAATCCAGTTTTTAGGGAGTAAATTGCCGATTTTTTGGTTTGACAAGTAGATGTAAGAAAAAATATTGTAAAAAATTATAAATTGAGTAAAGAAATTTAGATGCGATTGTACATAGAAAGAAAAAATTTTTTTTTTTTTTACATAAATAAAGGTATGAAAAGACGTAGAGAGCCGCGAAAAAAATTCTAGTGTTTAATGTGTAGTACTTTCAAATGTGTAGGTATGGTATTTTTTATTATTAAATTTGTGCACAATTCTATCCAAATTTTTAAATCCTATCACAGACTATATATAGAGTAAAAAGGGAGACTAACCTTGATTAAAATTACGACTTTTTGTATAAATGTTATTATCCAGTTTTTTCTTTTTCCGTTTTTTGGGAAGACACATAACTTAGACTGCACACACTTCCCCCCTGGGAGGTTGACTCGTAAACTGAGTTATGTTTTGGTTTTTAGGCATGCATATTGGGATGAGAGTGGAGGGTAAGATTTTTTTCCCCTTTAGGGATTTTTTTTTTTTTTTTTGGAGAAAGAAAAGGATGTGCTGGAGGTGGCTGGACTGTTAGGACAATGAGAAGACCAAAATTGTAACCGGAGACATAAAGGTTTCGTCGGCATATTTTGAGTGTTTCCAGAAAGTATGTGTATTTATGTATTTCAGGACTTTCAGGATTTTTTAATAATATGAATTTTGAATGGAGTTAAGCTTGGTTGTTTAAGAGAGGGAGATAAAAAACTGATAAATTTTCTGTATCAGTCCTTTGATTTACAGAATGTGAGGTACTGGCTATGTGGGTCATTTCTAGAATCATGCGTTTTTTATAGTTATCTGATCTGTCTATTATTGTGACTTCATCAAAATTAAATTTGTGATCTTGGTGCCATGCGTGTTTCGTTAGGGCAGTCCATTTTTCTGGAGGGTTAAAGACATCTTTTTTATGCTCATGGATTCTGGTTTTTAAGGGGCGTTTGGTCGTGCCTATATAAGTAGCTTTACAATCTGAGCAAGGTATATTGTAGACGACATCAGCGGCATCAAGCAACGGGATTGGGTCCTTGGCTGATTTGAAAAGGTGTGATAGGTCGTTGATATTACGGGGAGCTATTTTTATATTAAATGGTTTTAAGATACCCGAAATTTTTTCAGTGAGTCCTTGTACGTAAGGTAATGGTATGTACTTTGAAAGTTGACCTGTCGTGTTGGAGTGTGTGTCTGTGATTGTGTCTGTGATTGTGTCGTTCTTGGGTACTTTTTGTGTGTGTGCGTTTGTAATAGAGGCTTTTTTCGAGAGGTAATTTAGTCTTTTTTGAATCGTTGAATTGATGATTTTTCGTGGGTAATTATTTTTAATCAAAGTCATTTTTATTTTTTGAATGTTTTTTGTGCGAAAGCTTTTGTGTGCTAGAGTAATGCCTCTGTCGACTAAATTATTAATTATGTTGATTTTGTATTTGAGCGGGTGATGTGAATGAAAATTGAGAAGGCGGCCGGACCATGTTGGTTTCTGGTACCAGTCTGTTTTTATGTTTTCTCCGTCTCTAATAACGAGAACATCAAGAAAACAGATTTTGTTTTCCGATTCTTCTTCTATTGTGAATTGTATTTTATGGTTATGGCTGTTGAATGTATTTTTTATTGTGTCGATTTCGTTGACTGGTACCGCTGTTAATATGTCGTCCACATATCTGAAATAAAATGGGACTTGAAATGGGAGAGAATCTATGCATTTCTTCTCGAGGTCGTCCATGACGATATCGGCGGCTATAGGAGAGAGTGGGGAACCCATTGGAAAACCAGATTTTTGTTTGAAGAACATACCCTGGAAATTGAATGCTGAGTTTGTGGAACATGTTCTGATACCTTTTTCAAATTGGTACCAGGGCATGTTAACGTGTGGTTGAATTTGGGACCACCTAGCCTTGATACCTTTCATAGCAAGACCAATTTGAACGTTGGTGAAAAGTGAAACAGCATCTAACGAAATGATTTTGTAACCAGATGGAATTTTGGTGTTTTTGACTTTTTTAATGAAATCAAAGCTGTTTTTAATTCGTGACATAGGAGGAGTTATTGTGTGTGTGTGTGGTTGTTTATGTATGCATGTATATATATTGTATTAAAAACTACACCACAAAAATTTCAATCTACAATTCCATGCACGAATGTCAATTAAAAATATTTTTTATATTTAGACACTTAATTCCAACCTTCCAAAAAATGCTTTCTGGTATCTAGTTTGTTAGGTTATGTGAATGAAATATTTACCTCAAAGTAATATCAAAATTTATTTACCTACATGTAAAAACATAATGATAATTACTTGTTAAAAATTTTTACAAAAAATTTTTTATACAAAATATCCTATGTTAGCAAAACCTTTTTCTGTATTTTTAGATTTGAATAAATCACTGATGAGGGCTCCGATCAGAGCCGAAACGTCTGATTATGTAAAACTCTGAGTTTTTATCAACCTTGGACCCTAAAGCCAATTACCAACATCAACATATATCTTCAATTATTAATTAAGGGTCAATGTAAGTCCAGAATATGAATATTAAAATTATGGGCAATCAAAGCAATAGAAGAGGAAATGACTTCTTCGCGAGGATCAAAACCAACTATGGTTATCACACCCTCTCCTTTTTAAAGAAATTTTCACAAATCAACGTACAGCTAAGAGTAAAATACAACCAAATAATTCTGATTATTAAAGTCAGTACAATAAACTCGGTTTCTTTCCGCATCAAGTAAACTCGATTTAAGAGACTTTTTCTTCAATTTTCTTTTACTAACATTATCATAATGTAAAAATTAATGAATTGTTAAGGTCATTTATTTAAAATGAAAAACTGGAGAGATTTTTCTAGGTGGAAAAATTAATGAGCTGAATGTCAATTAAAATTTCAAGAAGAAGGTCGTGATAACAGAAAAGAAGTGACAAGATATATTATAAACTCCTTTTTATTGATTGCTGTCAGATAAATTGTGGTGAGATATCGTTTCGTGTTTCGTTCTAAACCTGCACGAGTTCTCCAAGGAAATTGAGTGCCTTCAGGGTTCTATTCTTAGTTAATTGTTAGATTTCAAATTGACATGTTTGGTAACATGTCTATTATTGTATTGACCCAAATTCATACAATGTTTGTTCATTTCTTTGGCATAGAGTCAGTTTCTTCTTATTTTCATTGATTAAAATTATTATTACATTTAAAAATGCGCAAAAAGAAAGAAAGGCAAACGTTTCGGCCACATATGGGGGCCCTCTTCAGTGCCATAAATTCAAAGATTAATTCAAAATTTATGTTCAATTTATGATCATTCTGTGAGAGACGCCGGTATTAAAGTCTTCACGAGAAGTTTTCATTAATGTAAAACGTGTTCGCGTTTTGCCATTGTGAACCAATTTGGCATCATTCATTAATAATAAACATTTTTTGAAAAAAATTCCGGTCGGTTCGTGTGCAAAATTTGTTATGTTTTTGATTTATCCGGTTTTTTATTCATAGTGAACTTCACGTAATTTTTCAATTCGTGATGCTGCATACTGGACTACTTCATTTTGAATTGCAAGCTATGTGATAAGTTTTTAATTTTTATTATAATTCTTTTTTGATTATCTTCTATATTGTAATTCTTTACATAAATTTTGAATTAATCTTTGAATTTATGGCACTGAAGAGGGCCCCCATATGTGGCCGAAACGTTTGCCTTTCTTTCTTTTTGCGCATTTTTAAATGTAATAATAATTTTAATCAATGAAAATAAGAAGAAACTGACTCTATGCCAAAGAAATGAACAAACATTAATTGTTAGAGTTGGAAGCTTGAAGCGAACCTGTACTTGGTTAGTTTAAGTAAATATATGTAAGTACAACAGGTGTGAAAATAACTAATTATTTATAAATATATTAAAGATGATTAAAATTGGATTTATTGTGTTAAATCTAATTTGATGTCTGTAAAGATATTATGGTCTCTTTGATGCTAAAAGTTAATTATTTAAATTTAAATTCACTTGCGTGTATCATCAAATGAAAAGGGAAGTGCAACATTCAGTGATTTCAAGAGTATTAAATTAAAAATATAATGAAAATTAAAAATATGCGAACCTGAGAGCCGAAAAACTATTTCAAAAATAACAAAAACACTACATTTTACTTTTTAAAGTGACATGTTTGATAACATGTCTGCTATTATATTGACCCAAAATTCATAGAATTTTTTTCATTTCTCATTATTTTGGCATAGGGTCAGATTCTTTTTATTTTCTTCGATTAAAATTTTCACTATTAAATATAAAAATACTCAAACAGAAAGCAAGGCAAACGTTTCGGCAACATATGGGGGCTCTTCAGTACCATAAATTCAAAGATTAATTCAAAATTTCTGTCGAATTGAAAAAATATTTAGAGTTCACTGTGAATAAAGAACCGGAAAACATAAAAATTTTTTTGCACACGAACCGACCGCAATTTGAAAAAATTTTATTATTAAAGAACGATGCCAAATTGGTTATCAATGGCAATCCTAATCACTTTGAATAAAGAATTAAAGCCTAAATTCAATTTAAGCTTAGACAAAGTAACAATATAATTTTTATATTTCAAGAATTATGTAGTGCATTAAAAAAATAAAAGAAAAAACTTAAAATTTCTTTAATTTTCAATTATTTTGACCTTCTATTTTGTCGAAATAACACTATTTCATTCAAAATTTCCTAATTGCATAGTTTTACACAATTAAACGGAATGATCGATTTCCTAAATTCGTAGTTTAATCATGAGAATCTCGTTCTAACGAATTTCCGATTTTCCGGTCGGTAGATATCCAGACAACCCGTAAATGGGATCCAACAATTTTCGCATTTCCGCAAAATCGACACTAAATCTTCGTGCATCAGATTGAATGCAAAATTATCTCATCACGCTACAGCAACTGGAGAGCGAAATTGATCTATATGTACCAGTAGATTTTCACGCATCCAATATTTATCATAAAATGCGGAGATATAGTTTTTTACATTCTCATCATGGATGAGAAGGTATTGGTTTTATGTGAAAAATGACTCGAAATTTTCATCAAATCTTTACGTTTTGAGACCCCCTGAGTCCGAAAAAAGGGTTTTTACGAAAGTGTCTGTCTGTCTGTCTGTCTGTAGGTCGTGTGCGGCATAACTCTCGATAGAATTATCAGATTGAATTGAGCTTTGGTACACTTTATCGGAGCCGAAAAAGTAAGGACAAGTTCGTTAACCAGCCACATCCAATCAAAATTGAGGGATTGAGCACTACTTTTGTGTTTTTGAAAATAATTTTTTAAAAAAATAAAAAATTGCAATACTGTTTTTTGATAGTGCTCATAAATCTCTACAAATTATCTTGATAACATTTTTGGATTAAATCAAAATTAGAAATGTTACAGCATATTCAAATTCGAAAAAAGTCAATATCAAAATTCCATTTTCAAGTTAAATTATACGAGATACGAAAAAACGTTATGATACAATATTATTTTTTACATAAAGACCTACAAATTTGAATTGTAACATTATTTCATAAGATGCATATTTTTTTTATTAATTTAAAAAAAAACCATTGAAAATCCAAATTTCAATTTTTTAACAATAATATGTGAAATACGAAAAAAACGTAAGAATACAAAGTTGTTCGTTTCAAAAAGATCTACAAATTTTGTCTCACACAGTTTCTGATAAAAGATATATTTTTCGTTTCAATTCCAAAAAATACGATTAAAATTCAAAAATTCCATTTTTTAGACAAAATATGTGAGATACAAAAAAAAATTTTAGATGAAAAATTGTTTGGCTAAATAAGGTCTACACATTCTTATCGAGAAATTTCTCGACAGGATGTATATTTTAATTTTTTGATTTTTAATATTGAAAAAATTCGATTTTTTTCACCAAAATATGTGAGATACGAAATAAGCGTTGTTCTGCAAAATCGTTTCCTTAAATAAACTCTACGATTGTTTTTCCTTTTTGAGATATTTGGAAGAAAATAAATTTATCAATAATTATGTAATTTATTAAAAAGTTACAAAAATGCATACAGAAAAATCGAGCGCGAAGCGCGAGTGTCATGATGAGAATGTGTTCCTTAAGGCCTATAGAGCCTTAAGTAAATTGAATTTTCTGTTTCACTTAAATTCAAAAAGAAATTGAGTGACTTTGAGAAAATGTGTAATTCATATCATCTGTAATATTGTTATAAAATTGGTTTGAGCTTCAGTATCAAATTATAAGAAATAAACTTAAACGTATGCGAAGAGCACAAGACCGAGCGCGAAGCGCGACGATCAAATCGCGCGCCCTAGGCGCGCTCAAACTTTCGAACAAAAAAATTTGCTACAGAAGCTAATTTTTAGTTCAATTTTTCAAATAAATAATTCTTAGCTGTTGCACCTAATTTTTTTCTCTGTGTATATTTTCTATATATCATATAAAATTTAATTAATTTTTATGTAAATAATAATTTATATATTTATTATTATTATTATATATTTATTTATTTATACATGATTTCAAATTAATTAGTTGAGTTTCAAATTTCTGCCACTGCCTACATTATCGGAGAATCACTACTCTCTAAATCTGAATCAGTCAAATTTTCAGTGATTCATCAGTGAAAAAATATTTTTCACTGTTAAATCAGTTGATTTTCACTGATTGATCAGTGAAAAAAATATTTTCCACTGTCAAATCAGTCAATTTTTACTGAAACAATAAGTGAAATTTGACTGATTTACAGTAACCTCTTTTTAGCTATTTGAATCAGTCAAATTTCACTGATAATCAGTAGATTTTGACTGATTCAAATTTAGAGAGTAGTCGCGTATCAGATAGGATACGTTGCCGAGCAGTCGACCGGCAATCGAAAGACCTGGGCTCGAATCCCAGCGCAGTCTAAAGCGTCTTTTTTCCACAGAAAGATTTCAAATTCTTTAAATTTGAATAATTTATATAATTACTTCAAAAGTATGGTACTTGTAACTATCTCAGTAACAAAGTTATGACTTCTGTGGTTATTTCATAATTATCAGTTAGAAAGTGTTGAATATTCTGATACTTGTATTTGAATCTTCTGAAACTTGTAACCGGAATAATTTTACGTTTTGGGTAACTGAAGTTTTATGTAGTTACATGTAACTGAAAATTTTGTTAAAATTTCGTAATTTTATGATACATTTTATAAAAATTCTGATATAGTTTGGTAGTTTCAGGATACATTTTATGAAAATTCAGTTAAGTTTCATAATATTGAAAAAAATTTCAAAAAAGTCAATTTTTGATTCATATCAAAATAGAGATTTTAATTTTTTTTTTTATTTAATTTTAATTCTTTTTATTTAATTAATTTTATTTTTCATTAGAATCATTTAATTCTAATCACTTCTTTAGAATCACAATAATTTATCACAACAAGTAAAAAATTACTTACTTAGAGACTGCTCTCTAAATATGAACGAGTAAAAAAAAAGGTTCCTGATTTAAATCCGCGAAGATTTTCAATGATTTGACAGTAAATATAGCTGGTTGGCGACTAGAATTTTACCTATTTGTAAGTTAAAGTTCATACTGATATGATTCAGTGAAGTAATTTTTCACTGATTTAAATTTACAGACCAAGAGAAACTATTTGTCCAAATCAACGTATTGAGATTTCATTTCAGATTGCTATACTTAAAAATAAGACTTTCAAGTAGAAATGGAATGGGCAACTCTCTAGGTGAATCACTCTACCCTCGACAATGCCACATGCTGTCATGGGATACGCAGGGCTTTGTCAAGACAAGCGTGATGTGCCTTGGAGTTGCCTATTCCATATTCAACTTGGGTTATATCCCAATTTAATTTAATTTCTACCCTTAAATAAGAAATCCGATATGATATATTTTCATTCTGAGTCTGTATCAGTTAGAATTTATAACAATTTCAATCAATGACTGACTTCTTGCTTTTCAATCAGTCAAAAGTAACTGATAGATTGGTCTGTCAGAAATGACTGATAGTAAAGAAATAAGTCATTTACTGATTCAAATCTGAATCAGTGATAAGTATACCACTAATTACGAGCAGCACATATACACTGATTATAACTAGTGGTATACTTATAACTGATGAATCAGTGAAATTCTCCAGATTCAGAGTGTAAATTGAAATTAGTGGAAGTATCACTAGATTGAAATCAGTGACCCAATTCTGGCAGGGCGATCAATAATTTGTAACTTGTGACTAATTGCCAAGCAAGAATTGGGTTACTGATTCCAATCCAATGATATCTTACTGATTATCAGTACAAATAATCGATTATATAGACGCTATGTAAATCAGAATCAGCTAAAAGTATATCACTGATTAAAATCAGCGTATTGTACATACGTTGATGAACCAGTGGAATTTATCTGCGTATTAGCAAAATTTCACTGATTCATCAGCGTATATATGCTGATTGCAATCAGTAGTATACTTATGGCTGGATTATTAGCGGAATTTTGCTGTTTTAGACTTAAAGAGTAGATTGACAAGATTGTGAATTCACGAAAGTGTTTGCAATTAAACTTAATAAATGTCACCTTAAGTCCTAATTTCATTTATTCTAACTCGGCTGAATCAAAAGTGAAATACACCGAAAATTGAAATGTTGTAAGCGGTGCTGGCTTGGTGCGTTTATCACAGTAAGTCCCCGGAAAGGTATCTACAAACGGGGGTTCGATTCTTCCTGGCACATGCAAGATGCACGCTTTCAAATTTTTTTCGCGTTATATAAATATTAACATCTTAATATTAGCCATTTTTATATATTTCACGAAAGCTAACTAACAAAAACATTCATCCATTATCCATCTAGAGGTGATTTAAAAAGAAATTAGGATGTGTCCAAAATAATTTGAAACTTTGAGAGTAGATCACTGATTTCAATTCAGTCAAATTTCCACCGGTTCATCTTCAAAGATAATTATTTTTCCAATCACTGAATAAGTCAAAAATTGACTTAATTTCCACTACACAATTATTGAGTTGTCCCAGAAGTAATTGCCGATTTCACATATAGATGTTTTTTACCATCTTTTTGAATGGTTTCTCTCAATGTCATGATTTTTTCCTTTTGGTATTTGTTAGCTGTCACTCTTAGTTTGCTTTTCAACCAAATTGCGCGTAATTTCGTTTACAGTTGTTAGTTTGGCATCAAATTTAAGATGGAGAGTAAAAACGAGCGTTATCGTCATATTTTGCTTTTTTATTTCCGTAAAGGAAAGAAAAAGTTACGTGATGTGTATGGTGAGGAAGCCTTAAAAGACGACAGTGTCGAAATTGGTTTGATAAATTCCGTTCTAGGGATTTTTTACAGATGAGCAACGTTCAGGTCGGCCAAATGAAGTTGATGATGACCAAATTCAAAGCCATAATCGAATCGGATCGTCATGTAACTGTGCAAGAGACAGAAGAAATTTTAAAAACACCAAAATCAACAATCGACCGTCATATACAATATCTTGAACTCGTTAAAAAACTTGATATTTGGATTCCACATGAATTGAAAGAAATTCATTTAACAAAACGCTTTAACGCTTGTGATTTGCATCTTAATCGCAATGAATTCGATCCTTTTTTGAAACGAATTATCACTGGTGATGAAAAATGGATTGTTTACAATAACGTCGTTCGAAAACGATCATGGTCCAAGCGTGATCAAAAACTGAATTGCATCAAAAAAAGATTATGCTGTCTGTTTGGTGGGATTGGAAAGGTATGGTATTTTTTGAACTGCTTCCAAGGAACCAATCGATTAATTCGGATGTCTACTGTCGTCAACTCAACAAATTGAACGCAGCGGTCAAAGACAAGCGGCCAGAATTGGTCAATCATAAAGGTGTAATTTTTCACCATGACAACGCTACGCCACAGACATCTTTAGCCACTCGCCAAAAATTATTAACGCTTGGTTGGGAAGTGATGTTACATCCACCATATAGCCCCGACCTTGCACCATCAGATTACTATTTATTTCGATCTTTGCAGAACTCCTTGAATAGTAAAACTTTCAATGATTATGAAGCTGTGAAATCACTCTTGGTTCAGTTTTTTGCCGATAAAGACCAGAAGTTATATGAGCGTAAAATCATGAAGTTACCAGAAATATGGAAAAAGGTCATTGAACAAAATGAAAAATATATCATTGATTAAAGTTCATTCTTTGTATTTAGAAAAATGTGTTTAATTTGTATGAAAAAATCGACAATTACTTCTCGGACAACCCAATAGCTTACGTTAAATCTGCAATATTGTATCAATAGCAATGTAATCATTTGTCCTTTCTTTAACTACTTTCCATAACAAGAAAGTTAGAGGCGGGGGGAAATGATATACAATGAATTTTGAAGTTTCATAAGATTTAAAATTCTAAAGCCTCACAATTTCAGTAAAAATGTAATCTTACATAAGCTCCAACCTATTGATACCCTAAGGTTTAGTCTGAACATAAAAGTGCCCTGAATCTGTAAAGATCAACTGCTCGATCCAAAACACATGAACAAAGGTAGGTCGACCTTAGGGTCATTGGGATATTCGTCCTGAGATCGAGAAGAAGACGAAACAGCTGAGAAAAATGAAGACTGAATAAGTGACGTTATTGAGAAAACCTGAAATTCGGATGTTGGAAGAGCGAGGCTTAAAGAAAAAGGAGAAGATGGATTGAAAAATATGGTAAAAGTAGAAAGAGAGAGGGAGAGAAAGAGAGTGATGGAGCGAGGGGAGGGGGATCCCAAGGGAGTAGGATCGAGAAAGAGAGAATGGGAGAGACGAGGGCTGTTCATGGAAAGGGGCGATAAAGCACAGTGTTAAGAAACCGGCAACACTGTTCGGTCGATAGAAGAGAGGAATACACGAAATGCGGCAACGTCGCGAAACGTCTGCTTGAACGCAGTGGTTCTCAACCAAATGCTACTGTGTAAATTACCCCAGCCCTTTAATTTGAACGGCGCTTTACATTTTACGAGAGAAGCAATGCAAATTACGTTAACTAGTCACAAGTCGTGTATCGGAACACTAACATTAGTATTATAATAATACCTCTTCAAGTTCCTCTTCGTTTTTTCCTCTTGTTTATATTATTTTTAGCTTCTATTTCTAGAGTATAGTTCAAAAAAAAAGCTCTGCATACGGAGTATACGAGAGCACGACACGTTGTCGTCTCGGCCAAGTCAGGTGCAGCAAATTTCTCTATACAAGTATTTTGAGAATGGCACGTGGTAGTGAACCGTGATTTTCAGATTTAATGGTTGCTTTGGGTACTAAATATTTCGCTTTTTTTCATTCCTAAAATAATACTTGGACTGATACATTGTATAAAGGAAATCTTAATTTAAATCTAAAAATCGGTTGATTATGAGATGTTACCAATTTGACTTTTTGTTTAATGTATAATTGAGGAATTTTATTTTTAGTAAATGAAAATCACAGAATGCAATTTATTCTAACTATTTCTTATTTTCTTTACGTGACAAATTTTCCTCTCAATATTGTCCACTATGAAAATTATTTATCAATATATTTGAATAAGGATATTTTAAATATTTCACTATATGACATATAGATGTAATTACTGAATGGAAGTTTTCGAATTATTTTATGAATGCCCTAATCAATCGTGGTTGTTACAGTCATAAATAAATGTTCCGAGCAACTTTAATATGGACCTGCAATGCCAATAAATTCGATTTCTCAATCTCGATCCTGAAAAGCTATTATTTGGTCCAATATTATCGACGATGAAGACATGTTCTGAAGTATCAAAATATAATTCACTCAATGCTGCTTTCACTGGTCCAGCAAACCTTACATGGAATTAAAGAACGAAACAAAAAAGTTGTTTGCGCACTTTTCCATTTTTGGATATATACTTTTTTTAAATGAATTATATTTATTTTCGAGATAAAACATTTCATTGAATAAATTAAACAAATAAAAATTTTATATATTAAACAAAACTTTTTTACAATAAAAAAAAACTTCAAGACTAAATCTAGTGCTCAAGAAATTTAAGTCAATTTTTTCACTCTTGTCAACTTGGATATTTCCTTATTCGTTAATGCGTCTTTGACATGACTTAAAGAAATTCCAGAGATACGAAACTCGGTAGGAGAAGAAGACTTTTTATCAACGTCGAAGTAAACTTAAGATATTGAGATCGACCGAACGAGAGATTTTTTTATTACCAGACGCCTTTTTTCGTACCCTCAAACTTTCCTCGCGAGTTTCCCCGATTCACCACTTCCCTTTATCGTTCAGGACTTTCAGGAGGATTTACTGACACTGATTGGTTTGCGAAACCTGAATGTCTGAGAAGAAAGAAGTCAAAAAATACAAACAATTATTCTCATAATTAAAAAACTTATATATTTGTTTTTATTAAAACAGATTAACTTGATTACTAATTTTTTGGTATGAATAAGACGCCGATTTATGATGGTGAAAAAATCGCCTCATTTAATTTTGATTTAAATGTGTCAACATTTGGTGAAAGTCTCAAGTCAGTTGCAATCGTTAGCCGATAACACTTCAAGTATAACGGGAACTATAATTGAAAATGTTACCGATTGCAAATCCAAATGTTACGAATAAATTGCATTGACGGTAGTTGTAACATCTGGCCTTTCGATTTAATCAATTGGCATCCAATTAATTAACGATACAGCTTAACTATTGTAAAAAACAGACTTTTTCTCAGCAATCTCAGTCTGCAAAGCAATCCAATACTTAGTACTCTGTCAGGATACAAATTGAACAACTTTTCATACTTTTACTTACAGGTGCGAATACATTTTTCCTACAAATTGACAAGATACATTACAATAAGATATTTATTTTTGAACTACGTGACTTTTCAAATAACTAGAAAAATTTTCATATAATTAGCACAAAAATAGTATTAAGCAGGTAATTTTTAAATTCTGAGAAACTTATTTTTATAGCTTAAGGCCATGGACAAACCGCTTCACGTGACTAGATTTCTACTTTACCGACATTTCACTTTGTCTAACTCCATTTTTATGAAAAATAATATAGGTAACGAAAAATTTGTATAATAAAATAAAATGCACTAACATAGGTCGGTCTGCTCATAAATATTCATAATTATAATTTTTCAAGGAAAATTTTCTTTTTATAATTATAAAAATTTACGACCAGACAGACCAACTTAGTGCATTTCATTTACTCTCACAAATGTTCAACATTTTATCTAATTTTTCATAGAAATGGAGTTACACAAATTGAAAATGCTGGTATGGTTAGTCCGTATGACCTTAAAATTTGCAACTAATATAATTACATAATTAGAAACGATCATAATAAACAAAAAGTAAAGATTCTAATGTTATTTTTTCTTATCTAAAATAATTTTTTAAAATTATATTTTACAGATGGCAATCATCACAGTTTATAAGTACGAGTTACTATTTGTTTTGTGCCCAGTACAATACAGATAATAGACCTTACAATATTTTATTCCTTAAATAGGGTTTAGCATTTTGATAGAAAATCTATAACATATTTTTCTCTTTATGCAAAAGGCTTATCTTGGATGTGATTATTCTAGGGAAAATTATTATGCCATATTCATTTTAAGACCTTTTAAATGTTGGTCTGGCGTTTAGTGCTTGTTTTCATTCCGATAAAGCACGTTTGCTTTAAGGGTAACGATAACATTCGTTTATATTCAAACCCACACGTAGAGTCATGCCAGGATCGATAACATCCATTTTCGCGAAATACTACATAATTTTACTGGCTCCCGTTATGTACGACCTACGCTTTGCAGATCGGCATCTTAAAAATTAGTATTGCCATTTCCTTAATGCCCTTTACCGGTTTCGTCATATACGACATTAATCATAAAAATTTCACATTCCCCTAAATATCCACTCATTTGTTCATAAGGACAACTGCATCGGAAGAGATTATTTTTATTTAGAAAAAAACAATATAAATCAAATGACCATAGTCTAAAGTTTAGATATAGAAACCGAATGGACTCAGCAAATTTTGTTCGATCGTATACCAAGCTATGTTAATTTAAAAATATTTAATTCAAAGAAGTTAAAAAATTTACAAAACAAAACTGTTTTTCCAATTTTGATCATTAACATCCGATTTTTTTGCATTTTTATCTCGAGGAAGTATTAAATTTGTGTAAAAATTGAAAACTTTTTCCAATAAATGTCCACGTTGCATGGCCCCCTAAATCCGAAAAAGGGTTATTTAATCCTGTCTATCTGTCGTTGTCTGTTTAAAGTCATTTTTTGAAAAATGCAGTACTTTTAATCTTTAATACTTTTAGTTCCCAAATAACTCTAAATCTTTGTGACATTTTTTAATCCGACATAAATGAAAAAAATACGTTTTTATGAAATCATTTAAAAACCAAAAAACAAATTCTATTTTTCGGTCAAACTATGCGATAAAAAAATGTTAGGAAAAAAGCATTTGTTTAAGAAAGATCTATAAATTTTCATTCAGAATATTTTTTTATGACACATATTTTTTGTTTTAATTTTGAAAAATTGCATTGGAAATCAAAAATCCTATAATTTAGCCAAATTATGCATTTTACGAAAAAAAAAATTTATATATATAATAATCATATATATTATAGAAGATTTGCTAAATTGATTCTGATTATTTTCTTATATAACGCGTATACAACAAAATCTTAGTTATTCTTCTCAAAATTTGTTTAAAGTGGAGTTCTAATTTTTTTCTACCATTGATATCGAGCGCAAAGCACGAGTGTCGTAATCCAAATGTATCTTTTAAGGTCGAAGTTGCTTCGAGAAAATGATGAAATTTACTGCAGTCATAGTATTAAATCATAAGAAATAAACTTATGTGTTCTCGTTGCGCGAAATCTTAATATACTGTAGCGCGAAGCGCGATGACTGATTTGCGTATCCTAGACGCATTCAAACTTGCAAGCAGAGCGCACGATGAGAGTGTGTCCGCGCCTTCGAAGAGGCCGACTAGTTTTTTTTTTTTGTCTAAAAAGATTCTCTTTAACGCCATGGATCAATTATATCACGAGAAGTTCTTGACTCTTTTGTTCAGGTCTGTCTGGTACCAAAAATCAATTTTAATTATCATTCTTCGAATAACTTTACATACTGTAATTGTAATTACCGATGTTACGTGGTCCACTTAATCAATGGCCTGAATTGCCAAAGGTGACTAAATTAGTTTCTGTAACTTTTTTCCGAAAATAATAATTATTATTACATTCCCTTAAATGTCGCTCGAAATACGTTTTGGTTTTTTTTAAATAAAAAGGTCCATACTATAAGGTTTTGTAATTCTATTAGCTGCATCATTTTTGATTAATGAAATTTTATCAAAACCATTAAGCAGTATAATTTATTAATTAATATATATACAAGTGGTAGATTGAAATTAATAGACTTGTATATTATGAGAAATTAATATACATTCATATTAAATTTAATAACTTTTCAATCAAAATATATTAAATTTTAAATAAAAGTTTGTATTTTAAATTTAGTATACGTTACTGAAAAAAACTTTCATTACATGTAATGGAATTTTGATAAAGAAATTTCTAACAGTGTAATAGATATAAAGTAACAAAATCGAGCGCGAGTAGCATGATGAGAATGTGTTCCTTAACCCATTAACGCCCAAAATCACAGACCTTTTAACTCATTTTTGGCCCTTGTTACCAAAGCGAAAAAGGGAATATATCATGACCAATCTTTGTATACATAATGTTTTTGGGTCTCCTCTTTCAATTTATAAAGTCAAAACTACATTATCGTGCACTGGAAAACCAATATGGTGGATTTTATTAAAAAAAGTACCGAAAATTTGAAATTTTTTTTTTTATTCATTTATTTTTTAAATGGATAAAGCATATTGATCTATTTCAAACTATGGACAAAGGTGGAAAAAATAGTTGTAGTTTATGAAAAATATTTTTTGGTCCAGCTCGCTATGTTTTATCTTTTCCAAAATGGCGGAAAACTATGGAAATTTGGAAAAATACGCGTTTTTTCATGATATTTCTAAGATAATTGGATAATACACGTAATTTTATTGATCAAACTGTCAAAGTTTGATTGATTAATTATCTACAGACCTCTTCTACTATATGTAATGACCTGATTAATGGCGGATTCAATATGGCGCTTGGAGAACTTGGGAAATACCGAGTTTTTTCAAGATTATCGTTGATGAAAATTCCTAAACCTTTATTAAATTAAATTTTCCTATGTTTCTTGGCACATTATATGAAAATCCGATGACAGTGTTAGAAAATTCAAAATGGCGGATCCAATATGTCGGTCCGAATACTGAAGATGTAATAATATGCTAATGAAAAAAATATGTTCGTATTTTATGTAAAATATGTGATCAAAAATGTCTCTAGACATTTTTTGATGGAGATCGCTAATTCAGCGGAAAAAATTTGTAAAGTTCTGAATTTATATTTCACGATCTACATATTCTCCAACGCTTGATGTATGTGGCTAAATGAAGTTGGATGATGGATTTAGTAAATGTGTAGATTGAATCAATATGATCTTTTTTAGAGTGAATGAGTGGATTGAATCAATATGATCTATTTTAGAAAATAAGAAAAATTATTTTTTTGATCGTAATAAATATCAATTCATTTGGTTAGAAAATTATATACTTTTTTTTGTCAGATGTCATACCAGTAGTGGAATTTTAAAGCGTGAAACTTCTGTATGAGATTGAATTCGTTAACTAGATCAAATGATCACTTTTGACCATTACCTTATGAAAACTAAGCCAAGTAAAAGTCGAATAACTTCATTTAGCCATATACATCAAGCGTTGGAGAATATGCAGATCGTGAAATATAAATTCAGAACTTTACGAATTTTTTCCGCTGAATTAGCGATCTCAATCAAAAAATGTCGAGAAACATTTTTGATCACATATTTTACATAAAATACGAAAATATTTTTTTCATTAGCATATTATTGAATCTTCAATATTCGGACCGCCATATTGGATCCGCCATCTTGAATTTTCTAACACTGTCATCGGATTATCATATAATGTGCCAAGAAACATAGGAAAATTTAATTTAATAAAGGTTTAGGAATTTTCATCAACGATAATCTTGAAAAAACTCGGTATTTCCCAAGTTCTCCAAGCGCCATATTGAATCCGCCATTAATCAGGTCATTACATACACCGAATAAAATTCCTTGTACCCGTATACGATTTTGCCTAGTTAGGACAGGCGCCAACTTTGCAATCCTAGTTGAAATGACAAAGTTCAAGTTTAGTAAGAAAAACAAAGAAAGCAAGTTGATTTGACGGACAGATCCTTTCAGGCGCATGTATTAAACGTAACCAAAGAACAACTTTACGTTTATGATCTACTAGAGCAAAATTTATATTGATAAAAGTGGGTATTAAAGAATTATTGACAAAAATAAAATTTTGTTTACACAGTGAAAAAGTAATAAATACAGAAGATATTCTTTTTACAGCGGAGTTTTGTAATAACAGCATATCAATATTAATTCAATTTAATTGTCAATAGAACTAGAATTCTTTATTTCTCTGTAACAAGGTTTATATTGGTTTGTTTAACTGTATGTACGTGATTATCTTAAACAGGAATCCGTGTTATTTCAACTAGTTTAGACTTAACTATAGGCGATAGTTGAATCTCGGAAAAAAAAATTTTTCGGTGTATAGTAGAAGAGGTCTGTAGATAATTAATCAATCAAACTTTGACAGTTTGATCAATAAAATTACGTGTATTATCCAATTATCTAAGAAATATCATGAAAAAACGCGTATTTTTCCAAATTTCCATAGTTTTCCGCCATTTTGGAAAAGATAAAACATAGCGAGCTGGACCAAAAAACATTTTTCATAAACTACAACTATTTTGAAATAGATCAATATGCTTTATCCATTTTAAAAAAAAATGAATAAAAAAAAAAAATTTCAAATTTTCGGTACTTTTTTGAATAAAATCCGCCATATTGGTTTTCCAGTGCACGATAATGTAGTTTTGACTTCATAAATTGAAAGAGGAGACCCAAAAACATTATGTATACAAGGTTTGGTCATGATATATTCCCTTTTTCGCTTTGGTAACAAGGGCCAAAAATGAGCTAAAAAGTCTGTGATTTTGGGCGTTAATGGGTTAAGGCCGATAGAACCTAAAGTAAATTGTATTTCCTCTTTCATTTGAAATAAAAAAATTTAGTAACTTTGTGAAAATGTAATTCACATTGACAATATTATAAAATTGACTTGAGTTTCAGTATCAAATCACAATAAACTTGAATATATGCGAAGAACATAAGACGTCTGTTATATGTAATTTGATTTAAAATTACAAGATTTTTCGGAATAATAACGTTCATTAATAATTTCAGATTTGGTCAAATTAAATCAGTCGGAACTGTTGTATTTTCGCCCTAGGGGTCGCAAGATCGTCCTTCATTATAATCAGTAGAGCGTAATTGGCCGCTTCATCGGCTCCAAGTTAAAATTCAAAGCTACGTTAGAGGACGCACTCGCCAACGAATAAACGAATCAATGAATTAATTACTTCACAGCCGATTGTAAATTTACTTAGAGTCAGTCATTTGACACTAATCACCTTCTATAGTTTTTTTCAATTTTTTTTTCTCATTCACGGATGGAACTAAATTTTAAGAACATATCACTTAAGAATTCTAAATAACAATTGTCATTAACGCATTGCCGATTCATTGTATCGCATAATTTAAATCGTTCGGAATGATCAGTCACGTATTAATCAGTTTTCTCTTCAGTAAATGTAAAAAAAATTGAAAAGGAGGTATATTATGCAATAAGTGCGGAAATCAGGCGATTTTAAGCGGGTGTTGCAAAGTTCACATGAGCCGGAATTGAGAGCTTTTCGCATGCGATGTACATGTGACACATTCATGAAGTCCAAAAAATAAAACCCCGACAGTGAGTTCAGTTACTGTAATTTAATGAGTCAATAATATCGATTTACAAAGAAGTATCCCTGAAATTATTATAGTTTATTTTCTCTCTGAAGAGTTCGTTAAATTATAAAAACTTCAGGTTTATGATTTTGATAATATAATAATTAGGTTTCTTTTTTGTGTTGAAACAATATGTTTTATTATATTTATTAATTTATTAATATTATCATTTGCATCGCTATACAGGAAGTACGCACTTTGCGCACATTTTTCGGTGAACAATGTGCAAACTTCTTGTACAGTGTTGGAAAAAGTGATTTCAAAGAAGTTAGTATCGACATAATTGTACTTTCTTTTCACTTTGTTAACTATTGTATTTTTTGAAAGGAAGCAGTTGAGTTTCTTGTGATTGAAGTTGCTGATGTGAATTCGACACCGAACAGGTGTTCGTACAATGCAAATTTGTCAATTAGCATGCATCACGACATGATCGCTCTACCTTTGTCTAGCTTGGAAGACCGTTGTTTGATCTTCCTGGTATGCTGCTTACCTACGCAGACGACGTAAGTCGTATTTGCTAGTCGTTGACAACACCCTACAATTATATGCCTTCAAAGTAAACGTCCGCATTTAGCTCAATGCATTTATGACGTTTCAGAGAGACTTCAGTCGACAACAGAAAATGGCACTATTTCACACTAGGACGTTCTCGCTACGAATTAATTTATATAAATCATAACAAACATGTTTATTAGCGTGGATCACAAAATCAGATATGCGGATTTTATGAAACCTTAAGGACATGTGATACTTAGGGAATTAGTAAATTTGGTTGATTTTAGGTTTCTTCATGTTTTTGTCCAGAATAAATTGAATTTTGTTTTTAAAATTTGAAAAAAATCTAGAGAATATGAAAACGGACGTAGATAGACTACACTGAAAAAACAGTATAGTTAAGAGAACTATATTTTGGTCCTCAGAACCAGAAAATCAGTTCAAGAGTTGGGGATACAGGCATTTACGGAACAAAGTTCTACAAAATGTATAGAACTTTTCATAATTAATATAAAAATTTCAATAATTTTTCCTGAATGTTCTGCATTTTATATTGAAAAGTTCTACACGGAAAAAAATAGTTTAGCAAAGTTTGAAGAACTGTTTAAGAGTTGGGGATACAGGTATTTACGGAACCGAGTTCTAGAAAATTTAATGAACTATTCAGAATAAAATGCAGAACGTTGAATAATTTTCCTGAATGTTTCGCATTTTATCCTGAAAAGTTCGGTAAATTTTCTAGAACTCTGTTCCGTAAATGCCTGTATCCCCAACTCTTAAACAGTTCTCTAAACTTTACTTAACTATTTTTTTCCGTGTAGCCATTGAAAATTTTTACGTTCTCATCACGGATGAGAAGGTATTAATTTTATGTAAAAAATGACTTTCGAAATTTTCATCAAATCATTACGTTTTGAGACCCCCTGAGTCAGAAAAAACGGTTTTTACGAAAGTGTCTTTCTGTCTGTCTGTCTGTCTGTAGTAGTAAGTCGTATACATATACTTACAGTTTTGAACTTTCATTGAACGATGAGAAATATCTTTTTTATTCTAAATGATTGGTTTTTTTCCCCATTTAATTAAAAACTAGCGTATATTTAATAACAAATTGTATATTTGAAAGGCTCTGAATATACACATAATAATTAATTTTGTTTTAAAGGAAAAAATTTTTGTCATTGTTCAATGAACGTTCAAAACTGTAAGTATATGTCGTATACTCGATAACTCTCGATAGAATTATCAAATTGAATTGAGCTTGGGCACACTTCATCAGAGCGGAAAAGGAAGGACAAGTTCGTTAACCAGCCACATCCAACCAAAATTGAGAAAACTAGACCATTTTTTGTGTTTTTGAAAAAATCAAAAATTCCAATACTGGTTTTTGATAGTGCTCATAAATCTCTACTAATTATCTTAATAACATTTTTAGATTAAGCCAAAATTAGAAATGTTACAGCATGTTAAAACCTGAAAAAAGTCAATATCAAAATTCCATTTTCCAGTTAAGGTATACGAAATATGAAAAAAGATATTATACAAAATTATTTTCTACATTAGGATCTACAAATTTGAATTGCAACATTTATTCATAAGATGTATATTTTTCTTTTTAATTTAAAAAAATACTATTGAAAATCCAAAATTCAATTTTTTAAAACAATAATATGTGAAATACGAAGAAAACGTAAGAATACAAAGTTGTTCGTTTCAAAAAGATCTATAAATTTTGTCTCACACACTTTCTGATAAAACGTGTATTTTTCGTTTTATTTTCAAAAAATACGATTAAAATGCAAAAATTCCATTTCTTAAAAAAAAATATTGGAGATAACAAATTTTTAGATAGAAAATTGTTTGCCCAAATGGCGTATACAAATTCTCATCAAGGCACTTCTCGACAGGATGTATATTTTATGTTTTGCTTATAAGAAACACTATTGAAAAAATTCCATTTTTTAACCTAAATATGTGAGATACGAAATAAGCGTTGTTTTGCAAAATCGTTTCCTTAATAATAAAGTCTACGATTTTTTTTCCTTTTTGAGATATTTGGAAGAAAATAAATTATTTTAATCATGTAATTTATTAAAAAGTTACTGAAATGTATACAGAATATCGAGCGCGAAGCGCGAGCGCCATGATGAGAATGTGTTCCTTAAGGCTGATAGAGCCTTAAGTAAATTGAATTTCCTGTTTCACTTAAATTCAAATAGAAATTGATAGAAAATGTGTAATTCACATCATCTGTAATATTATTATAAAATTGGTTTGAGCTTCATTATCCAATTATAAGAAATAAACTTAAATGTATGCAAAGAGCAGAAGACTTTATTACTTTTCTCAAGTATCACATATCCTTAAGGCCAAGTATCAATTGTATATTCCTACTTTACCGACATTTTTGTCTGTCTATGAAAAATAAGATATCAAGATAAAAATTCGAGAAATTGAATTAAACGCACCGAGGGAGGTATCTCTACTTCACAACTTTTTTAAACATCATCATCTCACATCATAAACATCATGATCTCTGGATACTTTTTTAAATACATTTTTTTTATGATAAAAAAATTTGAATGTTGAAAGACATGAGTTTACAGGATTAACTGTCCATTGTTTAGAAAATGAAATTTATCTATTTTGGTGAAAACATAAACTAGTATTTACACTATAAAAAATGCTCGGAAATTCACAAAATTTTTATGTTATAAAGGTAACGTAAAATTTGACGATATTTATGATTTTTTTGAGTAAAGGTATCTTAAAATTGCAAAAAATGTACTGAATTTTCTGAAATTTTTCTTAATATTATGAAACTCAACTGAATTTTCATAAGATGTATCTTAAAACTACTAAAGTGTAACAGAATTTGAATAAAATTTATCATAAAATTACGAAACTGTGACAAAATTTCCAGTTACATGTAACTGCGTAAAACTCCAGCGTAAAATTATTCTTGTAACAAGTTTTAGAATTTTCAGATATAAGTATCAGAATATTCGACAAATGTAACTGAAAATTAAGAAATTGTTTCTTAAATTTACTAAAAAGTAACTGGATTTTCTGAAAGTCTATCTTAATTTTACGAAATTGTAACTGAATAAAACTCATGTACTTACAATTCTGAACGTTCATTGAACGATGGAAAATATTTTTTTTTGAAAACTGAATAACTAGTTATTGTCCCAGAAAATTAAAAACATAGTGTATTGTTAATGAACGATTGCACATTTAAAGGGCCCTGAATATAAACATAATAATTAATTTTCTTCTAGAAAAAAAAGTTTGTTATCGTTCAACCCGGGACGAAAAAGAAGAATCTCTCCTCGGTCTCTCGCGTCTCCCCAGTCTCTATATGAGTCTCTGATAGTCTCCATCAGTCTCTCTCGTGAGCCGAACAGTCTTTCACAGTCTCGGTGATCTCCCGGCCAGAGATCAATAAAAAGTGATCCAGTCTTTCTTTTTGAAACTCAGTCTCGCGGAGACTTGAATCTCTGTCTCAGAGATTTTAGTCTCCAAGATTGAAAAACTTGATCCATTATATAATGCATTTAGAAAAGAAATGTTTCATACTCTATCATTACAAGTACTAACGATAATTATATCAAATAAATTCATTCCTACTGCCTCCTCCTCTTTATAAACAATAATAGAAAATAATACAGTAGTAAGCCCTCAAAGTTTTAATTCGATCGGATATCTTTTGTTCTGTGTAAAAATTTGAAAAAAATTTCATCTGGGCCCAATTATTATGGCAAATTTTTATTAAGTACAGTTTTGAGTAGTGAACAACAATAAAGGATTAGGAATGAAAAAACTAATGTTTGTGCAAGTTACAAGTTTATTTAAGTGTCGTAAACAGCTGTTTTTTAAATTTTGTTGAAAAAATATTTTAAAAAAAAGTTGATCACATTGAAAATTTTGTCTTTTAAGCAATCTTCAGGTATTTAGATTCGCGAATTAAATTTTCTTTCATGAAAATAACATAAAGACATGTTTCTTTGGCTTAAGCTGAAGAAATGGCAACACAATATGATCAATTTTTTTTACGAAAATCCTGAAAACATGTTTTTTCAACATTTTCAAGAAATTATAATTTGCAAAAAAATTAGTTTTATAATTACAAATTTTGTACAGTTGTTCATTACTCAAAACTAAACCTTAAAAGTAATTCACCATAATAATTTGGCCCAGATGAATTTTTTTTTCATATTTTCCAATATATGAATTTTTATATTTTTGCACAGAATCTGAAAATCTAAAAATATTACTGAAGCTACGCTTACCACGGCTCACAAATTGCGCGATAGACATTATTATATACAAAAAAATTGGATGTAAGTTTAAATTAATAAAAGCAATACACTGTATTTTTAATTTTTTTTATTCTGTAGTCTATTCCTTTCCCAAAAATTTATTTTCGTAATATTGATTCATTTATCTAATATAATTTATTTAAAAACTTTTATTATGTTGTAAATTTATTTATAAAACGTGAATTAATAATTATTTTTTAACTGTGAATAAAAAATGAATATTACATTTAATTGACGCCTGAAAATCATAATAGTTTTGACTGTAACTGTAGTATGAAATAATAAAATGCTCAATGTCCCAACAAAAATTATTATGAAAAATTGTAAACAAATTTCAATTTTTCATATATTATAGAAAAATTTGTTACTTTCATTGATATTATTTTAAATAAATTAGATATTGCTTGAGCAAAGTTATATTATTTATATTATTGATGATTGAACTTGACTGATCAAATAGAAGTAGATTTTCATTCATATTTTTACTATGCATGCAAATTTTTCAACTAATCGATATACGGAAATAAAATAAAATTAAATTAGTTGATCCTGAAAATATGAATAATTAAAAAAAATCTATTTTGCTACTCAATTATTTGTTTCATTTAATACTAGACAAAATCTTACTTCACATGTAAATTTTTATTTCATTACCTTGGGGCCCTCAAAATTTCTTGATCCTTCAGTGGCAGATTTTAGGGCACAGGAATTTTGAGGTCGGCACTAATATTCTCTCACAAGTGGTGATACATACTCCTAGTTAGTATATAAGGAGAGTTCGAATTTTACTTGTCATCGTGAAGCGAGCGATATATCTTATACATTGCGGCGTTATTATTAACTTGTATTAGTTAGGTTTATGTAAGCGTATAGAATTATTATACTTTAAGACCTTCAACCTTATATCACCCTGTACCCAAACTGAGTCGACATCCTGGTCGTCTATATCTAACTATAGAATGTAAACAATCGTTTACACGGAGAAAAATGGAGATCAGAAGAATATGAACGATTACTAGAAATTAGGAATGATTAGTAAAAATGACAAGAGAGTATTTGAGAGCACAAGACTGGTTCCCAAACTGCGTGACACTCTCTTCTGTCATCTAGTTAATTGTTCCTATTTTCCAGTAATCACCCATATTCTTCTGATCTCCATTTTTCTCCGTGTAGATAGTGAATTCTGGAAGAAGTATTTTTTTATTAAAATAAATTTTCTCCGTGTAAGCATTGAGAGATTAAAGATTCTGATTCCGAGATTTACGAAAGACTTGGTAGTCTCCTAAGAATCTCTTGCACAGATACTCAGTCTCTCTACCCGAGACTTGAGTATTGCTTTCAGAGACCCAGTAAAGACGCGCCAGTCTCTGTGGAGTCTACCTGGTTGCGCGGAGAGAGACTCAAAAAGAGACTGGGGAGACGCGAGAGACTGAGGAGAGATTCGTCTTTTTCGTCCCGGGAATGAACGTTCAAATCTGTAAGTACATATAAAACTCCAGATACGTGTTTCGGAAAATTGCGGAAGAAATTTCTAACAGTGCATGACTAATTTTCAGGTGCTAAACTTAACTTTAAAATGCGAGAATACAATTTTGAGATAATTTTTAGATGAATTGTTCGTAATTAGCCATGTAACAAAAACCATAGAATTTTTTATATTTTGAAAAAAATGCGATTTTGTGACAGTTTTTAAACATTCTATCGTCAAAATTAGTTTTTTTGTAAGAAAACTATATTTCTATATTGTGTGTATTGTGCAACTAGAGAAAATGAATATTTTTCCCGTGTTGCACACGTTTCTTTTTTCTATTGGGGAGACAAAAAATTGATGCTTGTTCCAGCGGGCCATAAAGTGAATTTTATTGCCCCCTATGGGACAAAGAAATCCATTTTTTATCCCCTAGTAGAAAAAAATCGTGTATAACACAGGAAAAACCTTTATTTTCCCTAGTTGCACAATATGCTATTGTTGCCTCGCAAAAGGCAATAAAATTCACTTTATGACCCGCTAGTATAAAAAGAATTTTGTATCAAAATTGGCTATTTTCTAAGATCAAACATTTTTTTGGCAACATAAACAAATTTTTATTCATTATTAAGAAAAGGAGGGTAAATGAGCGATTTTTTAAATATGAAGATATTCTCTCTATGTATGAGTTAACCTTCAAAACAATTACAAACTCATTCTAATTTTCAGAAAATGTAACCTGCACTTAACACGTTTCTCATATTTTTGCTTAAAAACTCAGTTTTGAACGAATAAAACGACATAAAACTATAATATACTTATGAAGTTTTAATTTTTTACTGATTAATCTTTATAAATTATTCGTCTTTTTCGTTCGATCATTCAAGTACCTATATTATATATTGATGCTAAAGTAAGTCTTTACATAATTTATATAAAATAATATCAAAAAATGTAAAACCAATTTTTTTTTAATCGTTGAAGAGAACTTATAATTTCAAATTATTTTTCAATGTTGAATTTGATCAAAAATCTATCACAAATTTAACGATTAATAACCTTTAAAGATTTAGGTAAAATTTTAACAACAGTTTCATATAAAAACAATATAAATTTTGTTACTGAAGAAAATAAAATTATAATGTACATAAAATTTGGTTTTTCTACAATCTAGGAATTATAATACATCTATAATCTATATTATTGTACTGTGGTCCGACCATTATAGAAAAAAAATAATTTTCAATTGCATTCATTTCAATTCTACTCGAAAAAGAAAAATCTTCGTAAATTTACATTCCATTCATGAAATGGTATTTCATCTTTTCACATATGTATGAAAGAAGGAAAAATGGAAGTGTGCGATAAATCATGTGTAAGCTGAAATTTCTGGCAGCGATCTCTGGCCACATGCACAAGGAATATGAGGAATAGCAAGTATAAAATGATGAAAGAGTCTTATCCGAAGTCTCTTTGAAAAGATACTGACCTTTTCAGTTCAATGAATTTAGAACACGTGGAAGATAAAACATAATTATGACTTTTATCGGTTTTAAAATTAATTTTTATCACCAATAAACTAAAAATGTCTTCCGTGAATCCAAATATCAAAAGAAGAATAACACAGGTCTACATGGTTTTGTTATGGAGTAGCTGAGGTACATTTCCAAAGTAATTTTTGGCGTAGAAACCGAATCCGGGCTCAGAATTGCTCCATCACGTCAGGTTTTCAAGTAATCCTAACCTAAAAGTGCGAAAAACACGGTTTTACGCTAAATTTGAGTATCGATAACTTCGCGAATTTTTATTATTAAAAACACCAAAAAGAGCCACTTTTCAGCTTTCCATTTCACTATTTACATGTCTGATTATAATTTTTCTAACCGAAGATATCGCCGATTGAAAAAAAAATTGCAGGTTTCGCAATGACCGATATATGGAGGGAAAAATAATAGGATCCTATCCATATATCGGTCATTGTGAAACCTGCAATTTTTTTTTACAAATATGATAGGATTCTATTATTTTTTCCCGCCACATATCGGTCATTGCGAAACCTGCAATTTTTTTTTTTCAATCGGTGATATCTCCGGTTAGAAAAATTAAAATAATACATGTAAATAGTAAAATGGAAAGCTGAAAAGTGACTCTTTTTGATGGTTTTCTCACTCACTAAATCTGAATCAGTCAAATTTTCACTGATTGAATGAGTGAAAAATTATATTTCACTGTTGAATCAGTTAATGTTCACTGAAGTAATAACTGAAATTTGACTGATTTACAGTAACCTCTTTTTAGCTATTTGAATCAGTCAAATTTCACTGATAATCAGTAGATTTTAACTGATTCAAATTTAGAGAGCATATTTAAAAAATAATAAAGATTCGCGAAGTTATCGATGCTCAAATATAGCAATTCTGAGCCCGAATTCGGTTTCTACTCCAAAAATTACTTTGGAAATGACTATCGGTATTTTGATAACAATCACAACCTCATATTTTGTAGACCTGTATAATCAACTATGAACTCTCTAAACCTGAATCAGTGAAATCATACTCTCTAAATCTGAATCAGTCAAATTTTCACTGGTTGAATTAGTGATTTGCCTTTTCACTGAATCATCAGTGGAAACAATATTTTTCACTGTTAAATCAGTTAATTTTCACTGTTTAATTAGTGAAATCAATATTTTCCACTGTTAAATCAGTTACTTTTCACTGAAGTAATCAGTGAAATTAGACTGATTCGCAGTAACCTCTTTTTAGATAATTGAATCAGTCAAATTTCACTGATAATCAGTAGATTTTGACTGATTCCGATTTAGAGAGTACACGGAGAAAAAAAACTGTTGAATCAACAGATGTCATCTGCTGGAATAGGGACAGCAGATTTTTTTTATAATATTTACAGATTTTTCTGTTGGATTCACAGATTGTTTGTAAACTCAACAGATGAACCTGTAAAATCTACAGAAATGTCTGTTAGAATTACGGATTTCTCTTTTTTCTTGAAATCTTTGAAATCTTGAATCGCTTTAGTGTTCCTTAACAAAATTTTATAGTCAAAAATTTTTAGTTAATTTTCAGCAATTTTTAGAACATTTTTTATTGAGTAGCAAAAAGTAACTGAATTCAGTTGTTTATGTAAACACTAATTTTTCAATTTTTCAATTCTCCAATTCTTTCGGATCTCGAAAGTTCAGTCGACTACGAAATATTTTAATGAAGATTTATGTAAATTGTACTGAAATTTGAGCAAATTTCTCTACTAGAAAATCAGTTGAAATTAACTGATATAAAAATTTTAACTACAAATAAATTACTTTTTAAAGACTGTGACAACTCATTAGACAGAGAGAATACATTTATAAACATATTCTATCAAAAAAAAATATATTTCCACTTATATGGAAAACAGATACGAATAAAAATAGAACAACTAGAACCCAAAATTTCTGGGTTTTTATCTTTTGATGAATTTTAAATATCAGTAACGGATTTACTATCAATTAGACATAGATTAGAACTTTCTTGCATGTCAAAATATGAATATAAAATGCAGAAAAATATATTTCCACGATTTTTATATCCTGTGTGGTCGTCGTTAATTCATAGTTATTAATATAAAGTGGTTCTTGGTTATATCCCCTGCCGAGATTCTAAAGCCAGGAGTGAAAAAAGAAGTTGACTTGGGTCTCGCGTCCGCGACATCAATTCTTGGTCGTTGCTTTGGTCCCCTACTGTATCTTTTAGAGATTTTAAGTGCATCTCATAATGTATTTACTAACTTTTACAACACTATTAAAAAATAACACCTGAAAAAATATTCAGTTAATCCAACCCAAATTTTGTTGAATACGGTTGATCAAATCTTTTGTTAATACAGTTCATGAATTTGTTCCATTTGACTGAAAAGTGATTAAATAATCAACTCTCTAAATTTGAATCAGTCAAAATCCACTGATTATCAGTGCAATTTGACTGATTCAAATAGCTAAAAAGAGAATACTGTAAATCAGTCAAATTTCACTAATTATTTCAGTGAAAATCGACTGATTTGACAGTAAGAAATATTTTTTTCACTGATGAATCAGTGAAAATTAGACTGATTCAGATTTAGAGAGAAGATCTTGTTAAATTAAACCAATATTTTAACTGATTCAAGTATGTTTTTTTATGTAACCAAAAATATTGGTCCATTGAACAAAATTGTTTGGTCAGATCAAGTATATATTTTTTTGAGATTTGAAAAGTAATACTTAAATTAAAAAGATAATGTATGCAAACAAAAAAATCAAGTTATTATAAACTAATTATATATTAAGAGGGAGCAGTCTACTGATAAAAAAATCCTGTATGTGATAAGATATTCTCGAAAGAAAAATAAATTTATCTAACCGAATTATTTCGTTAAACGAGTCAAGGTTTTTGGTTTGAACGAAATTTCGATGAATAAATTAACATAACATTGTTTAATTGGACCAAAATCTAGTCACACAACCCATATCTGGTTCTAAAAACCGATCAATCCACTTTTCAAACTCTTTTGTTTTAATATGAAAACTGTTGAAAGTATAATTTACAGATCAATTAATTCTTTGTTTTCTTGCAAATAATGAGGGTGAATCTAATTGGCGAAATTTTTGCAAAAGACAGAAAAGTCCAAAAGTAGAATTTTCAAATCCATAGGCGCAAAATCAAATTCTTTTTAAACTCACGAAATCCTCAAAAAAATAACAATTCTTCAAATGGATTTATATTAAAACCTTCCCTTAGTTATTCTAATTTTCAAATAGTTTTGATAGTATACACTGCCAAAAGGTTCCCTACAATTTATTGAAGATTGTTTCATTATTACTGGAAAAGTGTATTTTCACAAAAATTTTAGAGAATCATCCCATAACGTCTACTAATTTAATTGAGCTGAAGTTTGTGACGTCTCGCGTGACGAATTTTTTTTTTTTTCTTTCTTCGTCGTATGACCAACCAGACAGTCAAAAATTTGCAGAATAGTAATTTTTGACCAAAAAACATGTTTTAATGCGAAAAATAAATTTTTGAAGTTTGACAAAAGCAAACTATTTCTGGACAAACTCGTTAAATTATCTCGGAAACTAAGAACGTGGCATAAAAAAAGACTTTGGTTTTTGATTGCAGATACATTGTGCTACATTAAAAAAAATATAAATTTAAATTTGAGTTTGCGGAGCGAAACCAAAATTAGGAAAGTTTGACCCGGGGAAGCCATTTCTGGACAAACTCATTAAATTATCTCGGAAACTAAGAACGTGGCATAAAAAAAGACTTTGGTTTTTGATTGCAGATACATTGTGCTACATTAAAAAAAATATAAATTTAAATTTGAGTTTGCGGAGCGAAACCAAAATTAGGAAAGTTTGACCCGGGAAGCCATTTGTTGCAAAACTCGTCGAATTATCTCGCAAGCAAAGAATGTATCACAAAAAAAGACTTTGGCTTTTGATTACAGATACATCGTTCTACATTAAAAAACATATAATTTAATATTTAGGATTGCGGAGCGAAACCAAAACTACGAAAGTTTGACCCTGGGAAGCCATTTGTTGACAAACTCGTTAAATTATCTCGGAAACTAAGAACGTGGCATAAAAAAAGACTTTGGTTTTTTATTGCAGATACACTGTGCTACATTAAAAAAAATATAAATTTAAATTTGCGTTTGCGGAGCGAAACCAAAATTAGGAAAGTTTGACCCGGGGAAGCCATTTCTGGACAAACTCATTAAATTATCTCGGAAACTAAGAACGTGGCATAAAAAAAGACTTTGGTTTTTGATTGCAGATACATTGTGCTACATTAAAAAAAATATACATTTAAATTTGCGTTTGCGGAGCGAAACCAAAATTAGGAAAGTTTGACCCGGGGAAGCGATTTGTTGAAAAACTCGTAGAATAATCTCGGAAACTAAGAACGTGGCATAAAAAAAGACTTTGGTTTTTGATTGCAGATACATTGTGCTACATTAAAAAAAATATAAATTTAAATTTGAGTTTGCGGAGCGAAACCAAAATTAGGAAAGTTTGACCCGGGGAAGCCATTTCTGGACAAACTCATTAAATTATCTCGGAAACTAAGAACGTGGCATAAAAAAAGACTTTGGTTTTTGATTGCAGATACATTGTGCTACATTAAAAAAAATATAAATTTAAATTTGAGTTTGCGGAGCGAAACCAAAATTAGGAAAGTTTGACCCGGGAAGCCATTTGTTGCAAAACTCGTCGAATTATCTCGCAAGCTAAGAACGTGGCACAAAAAAAGACTTTGGCTTTTGATTACAGATACATCGTTCTACATTAAAAAATATATAAATTAATATTTAGTTTCCGGAGCGAAACCAAAATTAGGAAAGTTTGACCCGGGAAGCCATTTGTTGCAAAACTCGTCGAATTATCTCGGAAGCTAAGAACGTGGCATAAAAAAATATTTTGGCTTTTGATTACAGCTACATTTTCCATCATTACAAAAAATATAAATTAAAATTTAGGTTTGCGGAGCGAAACCAAAACTACGAAAGTTTGTCCCTGGGAAGCCATTTCTGGACAAACTCATTAAATTATCTCGGAAACTAAGAACGTGGCATAAAAAAAGACTTTGGTTTTTAATTGCAGATGCATTATGCTACAATAAAAAAAATATAAATTTAAATTTGCGCTTGCGGAGCGAAACCAAAATTTCAAAAGTTTGACCCGGGGAAGCCATTTGTTGACAAACTCGTTAAATTATCTCGGAAACTAAGAACGTGGCATAAAAAAAGACTTTGGTTTTTAATTGCAGATACATTGTGCTACATTAAAAAAAATATACATTTAAATTTGCGTTTGCGGAGCGAAACCAAAATTAGGAAAGTTTGACCCGGGGAAGCCATTTGTTGACAAACTCGTTAAATTATCTCGGAAACTAAGAACGTGGCATAAAAAAAGACTTTGGTTTTTTATTGCAGATACACTGTGCTACATTAAAAAAAATATAAATTTAAATTTGAGTTTGCGGAGCGAAACCAAAATTACGAAAGTTTGACCCGGGAAGCCATTTGTTGACAAACTCGTTAAATTATCTCGGAAACTAAGAACGTGGCATAAAAAAAGACTTTGGTTTTTGATTGCAGATACATTGTGCTACATTAAAAAAAATATAAATTTAAATTTGAGTTTGCGGAGCGAAACCAAAACTACGAAAGTTTGTCCCTGGGAAGCCATTTCTGGACAAACTCATTAAATTATCTCGGAAACTAAGAACGTGGCATAAAAAAAGACTTTGGTTTTTAATTGCAGATACATTGTGCTACATTAAAAAAAATATAAATTAAATTTAGGTTTGCGGAGCGAAAACAAAATTAGGAAAGTTTGACCTGGGGAAGACATTTGTTACAAAACTCGTCGAATTATCTCGGAAACTAAGAACGTGGCATAAAAAAAGACTTTGGTTTTTTATTGCAGATACACTGTGCTACATTAAAAAAAATATAAATTTAAATTTGAGTTTGCGGAGCGAAACCAAAATTAGGAAAGTTTGACCCGGGGAAGCCATTTCTGGACAAACTCATTAAATTATCTCGGAAACTAAGAACGTGGCATAAAAAAAGACTTTGGTTTTTGATTGCAGATACATTGTGCTACATTAAAAAAAATATACATTTAAATTTGCGTTTGCGGAGCGAAACCAAAATTAGGAAAGTTTGACCCGGGGAAGCCATTTGTTGACAAACTCGTTAAATTATCTCGGAAACTAAGAACGTGGCATAAAAAAAGACTTTGGTTTTTTATTGCAGATACACTGTGCTACATTAAAAAAAATATAAATTTAAATTTGAGTTTGCGGAGCGAAACCAAAACTACGAAAGTTTGTCCCTGGGAAGCCATTTCTGGACAAACTCATTAAATTATCTCGGAAACTAAGAACGTGGCATAAAAAAAGACTTTGGTTTTTAATTGCAGCTACATTTTTCATCATTACAAAAAATATAAATTAAAATTTAGGTCTGCTGAGCGAAACCAAAATTAGGAAAGTTTGACCCCGGGAAGCGATTTGTTGAAAAACTCGTCGAATTATCTCGGAAACTAAGAACGTGGCATAAAAAAAGACTTTGGTTTTTTATTGCAGATACACTGTGCTACATTACAAAAAATATAAATTAAAATTTAGGTTTGCGGAGCGAAACCAAAATTAGGAAAGTTTGACCCGGGAAGCCATTTGTTGCAAAACTCGTCGAATTATCTCGGAAGCTAAGAACGTGGCATAACAAAATATTTTGGCTTTTGAATACAGCTACATTTTCCATCATTACAAAAAATATAAATTAAAATTTAGGTTTGCGGAGCGAAACCAAAATTAGGAAAGTTTGACCCGGGGAAGCCATTTCTGGACAAACTCATTAAATTATCTCGGAAACTAAGAACGTGGCATAAAAAAAGACTTTGCCTTTTGATTGCAGATACATTGTGCTACATTACAAAAAATATAAATTAAAATTTAGGTCTGCGGAGCGAAACCAAAATTAGGAATGTTTGAACCTGGGAAGCCAACTGTTGACAAACTCGTTGAATTACCTCGGAAACTAAGAACGTGGCATAAAAAAAGACTTTGGTTTTTTATTGCAGATACATTGTGCTACATTAAAAAAAATATAAATTTAAATTTGAGTTTGCGGAGCGAAACCAAAACTACGAAAGTTTGTCCCTGGGAAGCCATTTCTGGACAAACTCATTAAATTATCTCGGAAACTAAGAACGTGGCATAAAAAAAGACTTTGGTTTTTAATTGCAGATACATTGTGCTACATTTAAAAAAATATAAATTTAAATTTGAGTTTGCGGAGCGAAACCAAAATTAGGAAAGTTTGACCCGGGGAAGCCATTTGTTGACAAACTCGTTAAATTATCTCGGAAACTAAGAACGTGGCATAAAAAAAGACTTTGGTTTTTTATTGCAGATACATTGTGCTACATTAAAAAAAATATAAATTTAAATTTGAGTTTGCGGAGCGAAACCAAAACTACGAAAGTTTGTCCCTGGGAAGCCATTTCTGGACAAACTCATTAAATTATCTCGGAAACTAAGAACGTGGCATAAAAAAAGACTTTGGTTTTTAATTGCAGATACATTGTGCTACATTAAAAAAAATATAAAGTTGAATTTGAGTTTGCGGAGCGAAACCAAAATTAGGAAAGTTTGACCCGGGGAAGCCATTTGTTGACAAACTCGTTGAATTATCTCGGAAACTAAGAACGTGGCATAAAAAAAGACTTTGGTTTTTTATTGCAGATACATTGTGCTACATTAAAAAAAATATAAATTTAAATTTGAGTTTGCGGAGCGAAACCAAAACTACGAAAGTTTGTCCCTGGGAAGCCATTTCTGGACAAACTCATTAAATTATCTCGGAAACTAAGAACGTGGCATAAAAAAAGACTTTGGTTTTTTATTGCAGATACATTGTGCTACATTAAAAAAAAATATAAATTTAAATTTGAGTTTGCGGAGCGAAACCAAAATCAAACTTTCCTAATTTTGGTTTCGCTCCGCAAACTCAAATTTAAATTTATATTTTTTTTAATGTAGCACAATGTATCTGCAATAAAAAACCAAAGTCTTTTTTTATGCCACGTTCTTAGTTTCCGAGATAATTTAACGAGTTTGTCAACAAATGGCTTCCCCGGGTCAAACTTTCCTAATTTTGGTTTCGCTCCGCAAACTCAAATTTAAATTTATATTTTTTTTAATGTAGCACAATGTATCTGCAATAAAAAACCAAAGTCTTTTTTTATGCCACGTTCTTAGTTTCCGAGATAATTTAATGAGTTTGTCCAGAAATGGCTTCCCCGGGTCAAACTTTCCTAATTTTGGTTTCGCTCCGCAAACTCAAATTTAAATTTATATTTTTTATAATGTTGCATAATGTATCTGCAATCAAAAACCAATCTCCTTTTTTTGGCCACGTTCTTAGTTCTCGAGATAATTTGACGAGTTTGTCGAGAAAAGGCTTCCCCGGGTCAAACTTTCCTAATTTTGGTTACGCTCCGCAAACTCAAATTTTAATTTATATTTTTTATAATGTTGCATAATGTATCTGCAATCAAAAACCAATCTCCTTTTTTTGGCCACGTTCTTAGTTCTCGAGATAATTTACGAGTTTGTCGAGAAATGGCTTCCCCGGATCAAACTTTCCTAATTTTGGTTTCGCTCCGCAAACTCAAATTTAAATTTATATTTTTTTTAATGTAGCACAATGTATCTGCAATCAAAAACCAAAGTCTATTTTTATGCCACTTCTTAGTTTCCGAGATAATTTAATGAGTTTGTCCAGAAATGGCTTCCCGGGTCAAACTTTCGTAATTTTGGTTTCGCTCCGCAAACTCAAATTTAAATTTATATTTTTTTTAATGTAGCACAGTGTATCTGCAATAAAAAACCAAAGTCTATTTTTATGCCACTTCTTAGTTTCCGAGATAATTTAATGAGTTTGTCCAGAAATGGCTTCCCCGGGTCAAACTTTCCTAATTTTGGTTTCGCTCCGCAAACGCAAATTTAAATGTATATTTTTTTTAATGTAGCACAATGTATCTGCAATCAAAAACCAAAGTCTTTTTTTATGCCACGTTCTTAGTTTCCGAGATAATTTAAGGAGTTTGTCCAGAAATTGTTTGCTTTTGTCAAACTTCAAAAATTTATTTTTCGCATTAAAACATGTTTTTTGGTCAAAAATTACTATTCTGCAAATTTTTGATTGTCTGGTTGGTCATACGACGAAGAAAGAAAAAAAAAAAAAATTCGTCACACGAGACGTCACAAACTTCAGCTCAATACTAATTTACTGAATAAGGGAAAATTTTTCAATCCTCAAATAATTGATTAATACCTACATTTTTCAGAAAATTTTCCTTCAAAGTTGACAATTTTTCGTTAATTTTCATTAATTTTTTGAAAACTTTTTGTAATTTTATTGAAATCTAGGAAAATTTCAAATTATTTTACAAGAGTGTTTATAGAATTCTCCTTACCAAATTCTAGAAAAATAACAGAAATGATTTTAGAAATTAACGTCCCAACAAATTTGAAGGCAATTCTCCAAGGAATTTTTGACAGTGTATTTTTGTGTCCTTCAATTCTATATATTTGTTCTCAAAATTTCATACTTTTTAATTTAATAGTTAATATTTAATTTCATAACATTTACAAACTTTTTAACAATTGTTTATATTTTCAAAAATTGTAAAACTTTGCAAGTATTTTTAAAGATTTTAAGACACAATATTGAAGAAGATATCAATGGAAAATTGTGATTTACGAAATTTTTTTTTACATTCTCATCATGGATGAGAAGGTATTGGTTTTATGTGAAAAATGACTTTAGAAATTTTCATCAAATCTTTACGTTTTGAGACCCCCTGAGTCAGAAAAAAGGGTTTTTACGAAAGTGTCTGTCTGTCTGTCTGTCTGTAGTAGGTCGTGTGCGGCATAACTCTCTATAGAATTATCAGATTGAATTGAGCTTTGGCACACTTTATCGGAGCCGAAAAAGTAAGGACAAGTTCGTTAACCAGCCACATCCAATCAAAATTGAGGGATTGAGCACTACTTTTGTGTTTTTGAAAATAACTTTTTGAAAAAATCAAAAATTCCAATACTGGTTTTTAATAGTGCTCATAAATATCTATAAATTATCCTGATAACATTTTTTGATTAAATCAAAACTAGAAATGTTACAGCATATTCAAATTCGAAAAAAGTCAATATCAAAATTCCATTTTCCAATTAAATTATACGAGATACGGAAAAACGTTATGATACAATATTATTTTCTACATAAAGACCTACAAATTTGAATTGTAACATTTTTTCCTAAGAAGCATATTTTTCTTTTTAATAAAAAAAAAAACTATTGAAAATCCAAAATTCAATTTTTTAACAATAATATTCGAAATACGAAAAAAACGTAAGAATACAAAGTTGTTCGTTTCAAAAAGATCTACAAATTTTGTCTCACGCAGTTTCTGATAAAACATATATTTTTTGTTTCAATTCCAAAAAATACGATTAAAATTCAAAAATTCCATTTTTTAGACAAAATATGTGAGATACAAAAAAAACTTTTAGATGAAAAATTGTTTGGCTAAATAAGGTCTACACATTCTTATCGAGAAATTTCTCGACAGGATGTATATTTTAATTTTTTGATTTTTAATATTGAAAAAATTCGATTTTTTTCACCAAAATATGTGAGATACGAAATAAGCGTTGTTTTTTCTTTTTGAGAGATTTGAAAGAAAATAAATTATTTTAGTCATGTAATTCATTAAAAAGTTACTAAAATGTATACAGAAAATCGAGCAAAGGATCTACTAAAGATATCAACACAAATTTTTTTTTTATTTAAAGATACATCCTTTCACTTTAAATCTGTATTTTTGCAAATTTTCAAACATGAATTCCGCGACCTTGGAACGCCTTTGAACTTGTCGCTACCGAAAACAACATGGGTGTCATTGTTGTATCACACCGACCAGTTGGGTTATCTGAAATCAAAAAAATGAAATATTTTTTGATTGAGGCCGGTATTGGCTATGATCGGCCGAAGCGAATTTTTCGCTACATCAAAGTTGTTCAAATAATGCAATATTAAATTAAAAGTTTGAAATTTTACGTAATTTTTTGACCTATTGGGGGTTATAAAAATTTAAAAAATTAAAATTTTGAAAATCGTGCTCGGCCGATCATAGCCAATACTGGCCTCAATCAAAAATATTTCATTTTTTTGATTTCAGTTGCGGAATTCATGTGTTGATATCTTTAGTAGATCCTTTGCAATTCATTTCCGAAAAATAGGCCCGATTTTCCCGATGAAGTGTAGAACATCCCCTTAAACAACTCTTGTTACGTTTTATATTCTTATCACCAATGAAAGGGTATAATTATTATGAAATTTCAAAATGGCGGATCTAGTATAACAAAATCAAGGCATCATCCAGCCATTGATGGCAAGATCAGAAGATAATCTAGACAATGGAGACAGGATTAGAAGATGCACCAGTCAGTAAAAGCAAAATCCCATGAAGATGATGATAATGATCGCGCTCCCGTTCTGTTTGGACCTCGCGTTTCGCGCTCGGACTTATATTCTTCGCATACATTCAAGTTTAGTTATTTTAATTTGCTACTGAAACTCAAGTCAATTTTATTATATTTTACTTTATATCCATTAGAGCCACATTTGCAGCAAAAATACAAATTACTAAATTTGTCCCCAACATATTTAACGTGTCTCGCATGGATTTGATGCAAAATAGAATTTTTCAGTTTTTAATAATGTTTTTTACAATTAAAACGAAAACTACGTGTTCGATAAAAAAATAAATTTGTATATACGTTTTTGAGATGAACAATTTTCTTTTCTGTGATTTTTACGTATTTTGTATAGTTCTTTTTGAAAACCAAAAGTTTTTATTTTTAATACAATTTTTCATTAATAAGCGAAAAAAATAACTTATATGAAGAAATGGTCACCAGGAAATTTCTAGATATATCTGAAGTAAATAATTTTGTTTCTCAACAATTTTGCCGTGTTTTGTATATTTTCGCAAGAAAATAGAATTTTTGATTTTTACAAAAACGTTTTTTATGGGTTAATAAAATCGTCCTTTTTTTCGGGCCCTCAAAAGTATGCCAACTTTTTTTTATTTTAAAGCTGAAGACTAGAACTATACGATGCCGTTTTCGGAAATAAAAAAATAGGTCTGTTCACCCACAATAAATTTATAAATTTGGCCAAAATACCCATTTTTGACCGTTTAGCCCAAAGTTGCTTCAAAGCCTGACAAGATCCACCTCCTGTAATTTCCGTAACTGATCCTCACAGGACTGTGTTATTTATTGTTGTTCCTTGATTTTACCTAAATTTGTCATATTTTGTTTTTAATTATCACTATGAAATAAAACGTATATCGTTATAAAAAGTTTCCCCCTGCAATAGTTCATGTATGCAGACAATGGTATTATTTTGGATGTAATGCGCCTCCAATACAGTGAAAAGAGAGAGGACCTCAATAGGATTGAGGTCGATTCGCACTGTACGAGGCGAGAATAATCGTTTATTGGTTGGTTCTACTGTTGCTTCTGTACATGTTTAGTGTAATACTAGATTTTTAAACAAAATGAATGTGCAATCGTCTACGGATTCACGCTTCGCTCGATTCTCATAACATGTGTTTTGAAGGCTATACTACACTGCCACTGAAATCAACCTTTGTCATAATTTAACCTACTTTTGTTTAACACTAGAACTACCAAGAGGGGTCAAAATGACTTGTTTGACATGGTAGAAGTAGGTATACCTCAATCGTCGGTAGTTCTAGTGTTAAAACTCTATTACTGTTAAGGAAAAAAATTATAAACTTTAGGAGTTAGTTGTTGACATGACTCAAAATTCAAGTCTGCAAGCCAAAAATCCTCAAAACTTCCACTTCCAACCGGATTTGGCCTCAGAGGTTTCAAAGATCCAAACTTGAAGGTTTTAAACTTTAAAAACTGATGAATCAGTGAAAAAATATTTTTCACTGTTAAATCAGTTAATTTTCACTGATTCATAAGTGAACAAAATATATTTCACTGTCAAATCAGTCAATTTTCACTGAAATAATTAGTGGAATTTGACTGACTTACAGTAACCTCTTTTTAGCTATTTGAATCAGTCAAATTTCACTGATAATCAGTAGATTTTGACTGATTCAAATTTAGAGAGTATACTAAGTTTCATAAAAATCGCAACAATAGTTTTCGAAATAAAGGAAAAAAAAGTCATTGTCTATATTCAGACCATGCATCCCGAAAAGTTTAATAATGATAAAAAAAAATAAATCACATTATTCCAAAAATTCACTGATCAAAAGTTTTTAAATTTCAACTGTAAAAATAAGATATATACAAACTTAAGACGAAATTCTGAAACTCACAAAATTTCAAACTTCCTTGCTTCTGAACTTAAACTTTAACGATTTGAAAATGAAAAATTCCTTAACTTTGATACTTTGAAACATAAGAAGAAGCCCCTAAAGTTAGAAACATAAAACCACCTCATCTTTGGTGGCATGCAAGTTAAAAGCCATCAAACTTTCTAACATGAAACGATTAAAGTCAGAGGAAATAACTTTATCATATAGCAGCTTCTCTTATAAATTGAATTCTCGAAGCTGAGGATATGGTAAGATAAACGACGTGTTTACGATGCATTATTCCCAAGACAATTGCATCTTCCGATGAATCTTTCACGATCGATTGTCCCACGACTCTCCCCTAGATTGTCGCGAAGGAAAATAAATATCTTACAAAATACAATCGAAAGAATCTGTTCCCATAGACAAGACTTAGCAACTTCTATGTGGAATCACGACCGGAATTCCGATCGAATCTACGTGGTAAAAAATGAAGGTGATTGAACTTGTTCTCTTAAGACTGATCTCGTTTCCATGGCGCTATCTGTCGGCAGGTGGAGGCACCGGCGATTATTAAATCCTCTCGACGCGACGGGGATGAACGAACGACGTCGAGGAGGAAGGTAATCTGGACCGGAAAATCCGTTCTGATAGTGTTTATGGTGATGATGATAGCTCTCGTGATAAAACAAAGATAGTTCAACTTGGTAAATTCTATTCGGTGCCCTCCACCTTTGCATACAGGTAATCACGAGCTCAGACTTGAATAGATTTCTAAAATCTTCGAGGATTTCATATCTAGTCTAACTATCGAAATCTTAATTAGAAAATTTGTCTTACAGGAACTCTTACAGAAATTCCGTCACATGTTCCGATTGATCTATGGCCTTAACTGTTAAATTTTTGCAGAATTTCCATTAAAACGAAGTTAACAAACGTTCTTTATTTTCTCCTGTCTTATTTGCGAAATAATAATTATATTAACGAATATAATTAAAATTTGACTAATTAATTTTCCTCAGGGAAAACGACACCAAATCAGCTAACTTTCGGTATACGGCGAACAAAAATATCGTTCGTATCATACGTTCGGAACTTATTTAACCGCGCGTGCGAGTCGCGACTCGCTGTTGCGGTAAAATATGCCTTTCCACACTTGATAGGAAATATAATTTTTTGCAACACTGTATATGTGCTAATTATATGGTCAAATATATAATTTGTTTGGTTTGAAAATTTGTTATTTAATTCAAATAAATAATTTCTTTAAATCAAAGAAACCCGCGTAGAAATGTCCCTATCTTTCCTTATTTCAAGTTGGGTTCTAGTGGGGCCCGGACTAGAATTTCCAAATATAGGAAAAACTGGTAGGGGCGCTATTAGCACCCGATTAGTATTTCTAGGCTAAAAAAACTGATAGGGGCCCTGTCAGGTGCCAGTGAGGAATTCCTTGTTTAGTTTAAGTATGGAAAAATTATTTGTATCTGGCGGGGCCCCGACTAGAGAATCCCTACTTGTAATATTTGTGGTTAAGGTTAGGTCCATTAGATACAACATAACCTATATTCTTTATTCCCATTAAAATTTGATCTTATCTGAGAAAAATGGAGATTTTCTGAACACGGTCTTGGATAAGATCATTACTTAAGAGGAATCAAGCACTTTTAAGAAAACTTTTACCGACGGGGCCCTGACTAGTTTTCCACGCTATATCCCGACTAGAAATAGGGCAAACAAACAAAAAATTTCTACACGGGAAGTCTTTCAAACAAATAATTTTCTTTTATTCAATCAAATCTTCTTTCTGAGTGAACCTTAAAAATGTAGGGTAAAATTTCAAAATGTACGACACGAATTGTTACGCAGAAATATTAAATAATCTCCAATTATAATTTATTCAACAAATCTCTGAATATGCAGTATTATTCATTGCGGTCGGTAACAATTTTGAATCAGCGATTTTATTATTGAAATAATCAATCTAACGATCGGTAATTTTCTGGAATCATAAAAGATATAAATTGCAGAGCACTAAAGCCAACTACGTTATCATGTTTTTGCTGATATACAAGACTGATTTGATAACTTTCCTAAAAAGGTATTGAAATGTTATTCCCGATTACTTAGTCCTTACTCTCTAAATCTGAATCAGTCAAATTTTCACTGATTGAATCAGTGATTTGCCTTTTCACTGATTCATCAGTGAAAAAATATTTTTCACTGTTAAATCAGTTAATTTTCACTGATTCATCAGTGAAAAAAATATTTTTCACTGTCAAATCAGTCGATTTTGACTGAAATAATCAGTGAAATTTGACTGATTTACAGTAACCTCTTTTTACCTATTTGAATCAGTCAAATTTCACTGATAATCAGTAGATTTTTACTGATTCAAATTCAGAGAGTACGTACTCTCTTAATTTTTGATATAAGAATTCAAGCTGAATTTCAGCTATACAATCAGTTTTTGTTTGTTAATTTAACTGAAAAAATCAGTTGAAATCAACTGTTAATTAATAAATTAGTACAGATTTATTAATTTTCGGTAAAAAATGATTAAAAATAAAATCGGTTTAAATTTGTTCTGATGTGAAGAAAATTAGAAAATTGTCTGTCAGTAAAATTCTTATAAATAATTGTTAGTAAAAGGTAATTAGAGAGTTTATTAAATATAGTTTTCAGATAAATGTGTTCATTTAAATTATACTGAATTAATTTTTAATCTATTTTATAAACTTTTGAAAAGTGTTTGTGAAAACAAGTTTTTGCGAATGGTTTACGATTTGGTCACTTTTATATTGTTGACCTTTGAAGCTACTGATTTAAGAATATTTTCAAAACAATTTATTTTGTTAATGTCACTTTATCTATAAAGGTTAATGTGTTCTTAGATTATATTCATATTTTATTTCACATTAATTCATAAGCTTATGTACAATATAGCGATAAAATCAGATGTAATAAAAATGAAACTGAACAAACTTCAGTTTTTGTCCATTTTATCCTTTATTGACTTAACTTTGTCAGTAAATTTGATTAATTTCCAGAAATTTCAAGTTATTCATTGATAACATTTTTAAATGTTCTGCTTTTAAAAAACTAAAATAAATAATTATTAACTACAACTACAATGAAAATGTTTAATTCAAGTAATTATATAATTAAATAAATTTATTGATTCAAATTTAGAGAGTATTTTTGAAGAGTTTATGAAACAGCAGAATGTTGTTCAGATATCGAGAATCGACTTTCAGTTCAAATTGCAGAGGGCAGAAATCATAATGGAACATTAATTTTCGTTACAGGTCGAAACCCAGCCACAAAATATGATGCAAATAAAATGAAACATCTGCTCTATTTGCCTGTTTCTTTTTCTACTAGGAATTTTGTACGAAAAGTTGGCATCGACATTTTAAATTTAAAATGAAATAAAAGTTGTGCTAAATTATGCTCTATTGCGCAAAAAAAAAAATCCAGAAATTAAAATGTGATTTTCAATTTCCAAAAAACAATCTTCCGGCCAGCAGCACCAACATTTTAAATAAATGTTTTTGAATAGACTAGAAGGCATTCAAAGAATTTTGGTTTACAATAATGATATATTATAAAGCGTTTTCGAACAAAATAAAATTTTCGAAAAACACTCAATACCGACATGTTATTGTTTCCAAAAAAGAAAGTTTGTGCTAGGGACATTAAAATTAACAAAGATTGTTTATTAATCAGAAATCACTGATTACAAAGCAAGAAGTCAATCATTGATTGAAATTATTAAAGATTCTAAACGATTTAGATTTACTCTCTAAATCTGAATCAATCAAATTTTCACTGATTCATCAGTGAAACAATATTTTTCACTGTTAAATCAGTTAATTTTCATTGATTCATCAGTGAACAAAATATTTTTCACTGTCAAATCAGTCAATTTTCACTTAAATAATAAGTGAAATTTGACTGATTTACAGTAACCTCTTTTTAACTATTTGAATCAGTCAAATTTCACTGATGATCAGTAGATTTTGACTGATTCAAATTTCAAGAGTAAAGACTGCCAAATATTCTGCTACAAATACGGATTCCAAAATACGAACCGTTTTTAAAAGAAAACGATCTAAATCAGTTAAAAAATTGTTAAAACTGTGAATTTTGAAAAAAAGAAAAGTTGCACTGAGCAAGGCGCAAATCAAATATTTATTTGGCCAAAAGATATTTTGTTTCAATTAAACAAATGTTTAATTCAAATAAATCTTTTTTTAGATTTATAAAAAGCTTTTCAAATAATTTTTTTTTTTCATTCAATTAAATTTTATTTCTCAGTATATGTTTCAATTTTTGGAAAAAAGTGTCATATAGTGAGAAATTATTGCAGTGAAGTATTAAAATTTATAAAAACTATGATAATTTACTATATTCATTTTTGGCTATTTAGTATTTGGACTGCAAAAAATTTCCAGTCCGCTAGGAATAATTAACATTGCACCCTGCTTTTCCCTGAATTACTATTATTTTAAAAAATTGTCATTATGAAATAAAACATATATTGCAATAAGAAGTTTCTCCGTGTTGGCGGGTTAATTCAAAATTCAAAAAATACGTAAAATTAATAATTAATAAATTAAAAATCATTATTCTTTTAATTTTGTAATCAATTTGAATGATTACACTTTTTAAGTAATGAATAGATTTTTAATTAGTCAGTTTAATAATATAAAGTGCTCTTTCCTTTTTTCACCGCTTCTTTTTCATGCACTGTTAGAAATTTCTGTATTAAATTTTCATTACATGTAATGAAAGTTTTTTTTTAGTATCGTATATTTAATTTAAAATACTTTCATCTTAAAAAATACAAACTTTTATCTGAATTTTAATACACAAGTGTATATATTTTAATATATGCATGTTAATTTTAATATATTTTGATTTATATTTATAATATAATATTTATATTTTGATAAATATGAATGAATATTAATTTTTCATAATATACAAATCTATTGATTTCAATTTACCTCTTGTATATTAAAGTCTATTAAAATTTAAAGACTTTTAACAGTGTGCTTACGCAGTAAGAAATCGAGCCGATTTTTAGCATTACTGATTGAAATAACTTAGTATTAAATAAAAATAGAATCAAATTTGGTCAAAATTACAAAACAAACTATATAGTGTAATTTTTCTTCAATAATTGAAAAATAATGTACCGAGTTTAACAGCAGCATCTCTGAAATCCAAGTTTCTTACTCGTCCTTGCAATCACCAGACTGTCAATTCCATTACAAGAACGTTTAAATTATTTTACAATCAGTGAAGGCTATAGAAAGCAAATAACAGAAAATCAGTGTCATTGCCTAAGTGCCTAGCTTGTATATAATGTAATTCCTTAACAACTCAACAATCAATTCAACTACTTAACTTTTAAACTATTCAATTACTCAACAAATTCAATTTAAAATTACTAATATTTTACCCAATAAAACGTATACAATTAATTATTTAGCAAATACAAGTTTCACCTTATCATTAATCTACAAGTGAAAAACGACATTTGTCTCATCCAACTTGTTCGAAGCTTGTTCCCTTTTATCTCCAGTCTCGATTCACTGATGCAATTCTTTTCCTTTCACGTTTGCAGTTTGCACATTACGCATCCTGTCGACCACACAGAACTCTGCCACCTTTTTGAGGTTACCATCAGCCGTTATCTTTGTCGTTATCGACCACATGACGACGCCATTCAAGCCCCAGGGCCTCGATAATATATATCTACATCCACATGTGTATGTATATGTATGTGAAAAATTGTGCTACAATCAGCGAGACCTTCTCATTTGTCCTTAACGGACGTAACTTTTACGCGTATACGGTTATTTAACTAGCACATATGATCATCGGAACATTCTAATGTTACCGCGAGCTCCACACGGGTACATTCTCTTTAAGATAGATGCAATTTCCTTGCAATCATGAATCAGTTATCACTCCATTCAAATAAACTAATCTGTAATTGACGTGTCGTTATCAATTATTCTAGATTGTTGAGTAGTCTTAAAGAATTAGAATGTTTTAATTTGCAGTTTTCATCTTTATTCAAATGCAACTCTGCCAATTCTATTATCGTCGCTTCACTATCAATAACCTCTTTAAATTTAAAGGGTTTCATCACCTTTGTATTTTCAAAAATAATATTTTTTTATTGCATAAAATGATGCCCAATAGGATGGGTGTATGAAGCAGACCTAGCAGATTAGAGGTTTATCAAAATTATAGTACTTTTTTACGTTATTAAACCTTAAACGCGTTTTTCTCGAAACTGACCTCTTCAAATAAGCAAGACACGCCATTTCAAAAATTTTCAACCAATTGACACGAATCGTGTTTTAAATAAAAGATTATTTAATTATTTAGTGGAGTACTCACTATTTTTAAGATTGATTGACAATTGTTTGTTTAACAAATTAAGATCACTTTTTGGGCGAAAATCGATTGTTCCATTCAAATGCTCACCATTTTTGCAAAAATGAATATTTTTTTATAATCTTGGGTACTTCACTGCCCAATTTTATAAATATTAGGAAAAAATTTGTTTTTTTATTCCAGGTGAAAAACATTTTTAGAATTTCTTGCCGCGGACAACCTCCGAAATTTTTTTTTTTTTTTTTGACACGGCAATACTCAGTCGCAATTTTGTATTTCTTAACGAAAAAAATTGTTTATAGAGTTAATATGTTAGTGAATAAACTCTATAAATTTTTATTGCTTTACGATTTACTATTTGCTTAAAAATAAATCATAAGAATCTGCCCGCTTCGCGGGCACATTCTCATCGCGCGCAGCTCGCTTCGCTCGCAAGTTTGAGCGCGCCTAGGGCGTGCGATTCGATCGTCGCGCTTCGCGCTCCGTTCTTTCTGGACCTCGCGCTTCGCGCTCGGTCTTGTGCTCTTCGCATACATTTAAGTTTATTTCTTATATTTTGATACTGAAGCTCAAACCAATTTTATAATAATATTACAGATGATGTGAATTACACATTTTCTCAAAGTCACTGAATTTCTTTTTGAATTTAAGTGAAACAGGAAATTCAATTTACTTAAGGCTCTATCGGCCTTAAGGAAAAGATTCTCATCATGACACTCGCGCTTCGCGCTCGATTTTCTGTATACATTTCAGTAACTTTTTAATAAATTACATGATTATTGATAAATTTATTTTCTTCCAAATATCTAAAAAAGGAAAAACAATCGTAGACTTTATTTAAGGAAACGATTTTGCAGAACAACGCTTATTTCGTATCTCACATATTTTGGTGAAAAAAATCGAATTTTTTCAATATTAAAAATCAAAACATAAAATATACATCCTGTCCCGAAATTTCTTTATCAGAATTTGTAGACCTCATTTAGGCAAACAATTTTCCATCTAAACGTTTTTTTTGCATCTCACATATTTTGTCTAAAAAATGGAATTTTTTTCATTTTTATCGTATTTTTTGGAATTGAAACGAAAAATATATCTTTTATCAGAAACTGTGTCAGACAAAATTTGTAGATCTTTTTGAAACGAACAACTTTGTATTCTTACGTTTTTTTGGTATTTCCAATATTATTGTTAAAAAATTGAATTTTGGATTTTCAATAGTTTTTTTTTTAATTAAAAAGAAAAATATGCATCTTATGAAAAAATGTTATAATTCAAATTTGTAGGTCTTTATGTATTCCATAATATTGTATCATAACGTTTTTTCGTATCTCGTATAATTTAACTGGAAAATGGAATTTTGATATTGACTTTTTTCGAATTTGAATATGCTGTAACATTTCTAATTTTGATTTAATCAAAAAATGTTATTAGGATAATTTGTAGAGATTTATGAGCACTATCAAAAACCAGGATTGGAATTTTTGATTTTTTCAAAAAATTATTTTCAAAAACACAAAAGTAGTGCTCCATCCCTCAATTTTGATTGGATGTGGCTGGTTAACGAACTTGTCCTTACTTTTTCGGCTCCGATAAAGTGTGCCAAAGCTCAATTCAATCTGATAATTCTATCGAGAGTTATGCCGCACACGACCTACAGACAGACAGACAGACAGACAGACACTTTCGTAAAAACCATTTTTTCTGACTCAGGGGGTCTCAAAACGTAAAGATTTGATGAAAATTTCGAAAGTCATTTTTCACATAAAACCAATACCTTCTCATCCATGATGAGAATGTAAAAATGACATTTTTTTGGGGCGATTAAATTAGCTGAAAATTATGCCTATGAAGAAAGAGAAGGTTTACTCTATTCACCATGCATAGCTGATTAGTTTAATATACATTTTCTATAAGAAATCTGAAATCGAATCTTTAATTGCATTTTTCTGTAAACTTTGGTTTTCTCACTTGCAGAATGGTTTGCCGTGGTTAAAGTGACACATGACCCAGTAATGTGCCGTCCATGGGCCGGACTCTGGCCCTTCTACTTTTGGAACTCGATGCCATAGTAAAAGTGACAATCGGCTTGGTATAGGGCCGATACTGGGCCCAGATTCGGCTAAAGGTCGGTCAATTTAAGCAGTCGACATAGTCCGCCGTCGTCGGTCCAGCACTTGAATGATGCGAATGGCTACACTGGCCCTATAACAATAGCCGACTGTTGGTTGTCGAGCTTGGGCCAATATTGTGCTGTATGATCAGCTTCGGCAATTCGCACTTGGGTAATTTGATAGTAATTTCCCACCTTTAGAACAATTTTCTTATAGCCCTAAATAATTTTATTTACCTTTCTATTATATAATATAAATAAAATGCTTTTTTTCAAAAAGGTACCAGCTTTGGTTAAAGATAGAAAAGCATGTAATCATCTGTTGTTAGAAGTTAATTGATAAAGAAGAGATCGTATCGCAAAGGTAGAAAATAACAAATCCTAGGCTTTGCTTTTCAAAGTGAAATGACAAAGGCGAATGGACGACAATTATCATTGGCCACGAAGCATAATTTCCTCCGGTCCAAAGATAATTGCATGTTGAAGTTCTTTTCTAAATGCAAAGTTGATGTTGCAAGCCTCCAAGGAAAGGACATAAAGAATCTTTGATCAAATAACCTCGTTTTTTACTATATTCAGATTCAAACTTCCATCCTCCGCCCCTCTACCTTCTTACAGCGGAAAGATTCGTAAAATTTTGGCACAAAGATTAAAAAATTTGTTACATTCACTGAGTCTACAAACTCAAATAGTGATAGCATGACATTTCTGTAAATTCAACAGATACTTCAGTATAATTTACTGCTTTTTGTAAACATACTGGATTTGTCGATGAATATTACAGAAATGCCTGTTAAATTAAAAGAAAAAAGAATTTTTATTATTATTGTTGAATAGATAACTGCATAATTATGATGAAAAAACAAGTATTTCTACACATAGTTTGATTAAAATAACATAAAATATGATTTATATTTACATAACTATTTTATAAAAAATACTTTTACCCTCTTTCAGCCATGTAAATATTCCTAAGATTTTTAAACATTTAGATTTATTTGATGAAATTTATTGTGATGAAATTGTTGTTTATGGCTAAAGTAAAAAGATAACAATCAAATTAACTATAATTTAAGTAAAACTTGACTAATCTTAATTCAGATAGTAATTTGAACGTAACTTTACAGGATTTCGATTCGTCAAAGATTCTTTGGCGGCGGCTAGCTCCAGGCTAGCAGGTCTATGAGCTGAATAGTTATGTACTTACAGTTCTGAACGTTCATTGGACGGTGAAAAATAAGTATTTTTTTCAAAACAAAATGATTGGTTTTTATCTCAGTAAATTATAAAGTAGCGTATATTTCGTGCCAACTTATATATTTGAAGAGCCCTAAATATAACCATAATAATCAATTTCGTTTTGGAAAAAAAAATTTCGTCGTTCAATGAACGCTGAGCTGGCTAGCTTCTATACAGAATCTAATTAGATCATCTAAATTGGCATAAAAATTTTTTAATCTTGAAGAACTGACTATGTTCTAAATTCACACTGAGAAAACTATTTTTTATGACAAACAAAAATATTGTTGGGTCACCAACATAATTTCGTTGGTATTTGAGAAAGAAAATAGTTTTTTGCGTCTTTTTGTTGTCCAAACAAAATTTTTTTAGTCACCCAGTAAAACAATTGTTAGCTCAAAAAAATACTTTTGTTAGCTTGACAAAATTTATTTTGCACATTAAAATTTGTATTAATAATTAATAAATAACTAAACAAATTCATTGGTTTAATTATTTGATTATAACTGAGATTCATTTAAATTCAAAAATAATATTTATAGTTAAATTTTATCATTCAGAATCGACTAACCAGATTAGATTGTTTAAATTACGTATATTAGTTTCATTAATTGTTGAGCCTTTGCATCAAATCTAGTTTTAAAATAGCTAGACTTGATGATGACAAGCCAGATGAAACTCGAATCAAAAACTAAGACGAATTTTTTTTTTCACATGAACGCAAGTTGAATATGTCAATTACACAGGACTGTAAATAATGGGTTTGTACTTGTTGTTGGAAAACGAAAGATCATTTCTAGGGTAATTTTTGACGTAGAATCTGAATCCGAAATCAGAATCAGCCTATCACGTCAGGGTTTTGAGATATTTGAGGTTATGTGCTCGAAAAATGGGGTTTTTCGCTACTTTTGAGGTTATGTACAGGGCGTAAGAATTAATAGCTCATTTTGAAGGGAAAGAGTAGTGCTAAATGATGAAATTTGAGAAAACAACCAAAAAAATTTCTTGCGCCCTGTACATAACCTCAAAAGTAGCGAAAACCCCCATTTTTCGAGCACATAACCTCAAATATCTCAAAATCCTGACGTGATAGGCTGATTCTGATTCCTGATTCGGATTCTAGGTCAAAAATTACTCCGGAAACGACCCATAGCTTTTCAACAACAAAACCTTGGAGACATGTGTTATTAATTTTAGAGCGAATGAAAAAGAAACTTATGTCAAAAGTTATGCAAGAATAAAAAATCTAGAAGAGTATTTAGCATATATTGGATCAATATTTCAAGTACAGTATTTGAAATTGATCGATAACTATAACAGTTCAGGTCTAGTACCTCTATAATTAAACGTGACGCTCAGGGGTATTGCTGTGGTGATTACAGTCTAGATTGAGACTACCTGGCTGCAAATTTCGATGGGTTAGATAACTTGAACGCGAGGCGATATCATCGAACTCTGTACTATTGTACATGAAGTCGTAACCATGCTGTGAAATCTATGGTAACGGCGTATTGCCTTAATACCCCGATACTTGAACGCGTACGCCAACATCCATCACAGTCCATCGACTCGATTCGTGAATCAAGAGTTATTGGACCCACATTCTTGATAAAAACAAATTTTAATAGAATATTGTTGTGAATTTCAATTCTGCTTTAACGACCCAGTAGGACCAATCCGTATTATAACGACATTCACAAAAAATTCAGTACTGCGACATTACTGGCGCAGTAATGGCTATCATGGAGATTTAGTACTGCGCCAGTACTGTGTGACGGTACTGGTTAGCTGCTACTAATTTGCTATTACTGGCGCAGTACTGACACAGTACTAAAGTATTATTTTACACTGAAAATAGAATTCAAATTATAATTTTATTAAAAAAGCACAGTTATTCAAATATTAATTATTACATCTAATTCGAAAAAATAATCAATTATTTGCATGATTTATTAATAAAATGATATTTAATATTTATTATTTTTATATTATATAAAATTTAATAAAGATTTAATTTCAAAATATTAAGTATAATTTAAAAATTTTAAGAATTTGAAATCTTTCTGTGGAAAAAAGACGCCTTTGATTGCGCTGGGATTTGAGCCCAGGTCTTTCGATTGCCGGTCGACTGCAGTTGGTTAGAGCAGTCAACCGGTAATCAAAAGACCTGGGCTCGAATACCAGCGCAGTCGAAAGCGTTTCTTTTTCCATAGAAAAATTACAAATTCTTTAAACATGAATTTAATTTGCTAATATTGCGATATAAGAGTTTGATATTGTCTACGAGGACACCTGTCGGCAACGTATCCTATCTGATACGCCACTAATGATCCTCCGATAATGTAGGCATTGGCAAAAATTTCGAACTCAACTGGATAATTTGAAATAATTTAAAAATATTATTATTATTATAAAATTTTTTAAAAATTATACAATAGTAATATCAGCTATATTATTGCTAGAAATACAAACATGAAACCATAAAATCAATAATTTTGAATATTTTGGTTTTTTTGAAAACTACTTTTTTGATAAATCCAAAATTTTGATACTAATTTCTAATTGTACACGAAAAGCTCTACAAATTGTTCTGATTAAAATTTGCAATCAAGCCAAATTCCATTTTCCAGTCAAATTCCAATTTAAACATCGATTCATAAGATGATTTTTTTGTTTTTATTTCAAAAAGTACTATTGAAAATAACAAATTCTTTTTTTAAATAAAAATATTAAGATTAAGTTTGATTAGACAAAAAAATAGTCCATCCAATCTAAATATTTTTTCAAACCAACCAAGTGCGGTCAACAAAATAATTCAAATTTTACTGAATAATTCAGTTATCATTCGATTAACCAATTAGTTAGTTAGAACGGATGATGCTTGAATTAGTAAAGTTCTATTATTCTTTAGTGTAAATGTACTAGTTATTAATATAAATTACAACTCGATTAATTAATAATAAATTTGACACTATCTCAATCTGGAATTTTCTAACAATTTAGTTTCAAAAAGTATATATATTTAGAAGCATTTCAAAACATTTTGTAATTTTCCTACAATTTTGGGAATTTTACATTAAAAGCTTTAGTAATAAAAAATTCTTCACAGTGAAAGGTCCCACTCTACAAATAAAAGTTATTGAAATTTACTGCCGAATCAGTTAATTCAATGTATGTCTTCTTGTTTACAAAATAACAAAATAAATTAATTTTTCAAGATTATTATTTTAAATTCTATGTTAATTTTTGTCTATACTATTTTTTATTCAAATTCACTCATGCAAGTCACTATTATAATGCATCAATAAATTTAAACTAAAAATTAGTTTACTTTTACCAATTGCTACAATCTAAATCTGAATGAATTATAATATGTATTAAATTCAACCAGTGACTGACTTCATGCTTTCCAAATCGGTTAAAAGTGATTGATTTTTAGTTAACAATGATTGATTATCAGTCAGAAAAGACTGATTGTAATGAAAAAAGTCAGTTACTGATTAAAATTACCAAAAATCCTCATTTATATTTGGAGACCAGAGCAAAGGTTAATTATTCATTAAATTAATAAAATTTTAAAGCAGGAAGTAAATCATCGAATTAACAAGATTTTTATTGAAATTTGTCGAGTTTCACTAATTAAAATTTAAAAAGTGGAAGCTGAAGAGTTCAGAAGCCAAGTTATGGTACTTAGAGTTTACAGCCCTGGGCGTCGGTCGTTCGTACCGTGAAATCGGGGCGTCGCGAAGCTGTGTGGCTTCGCATTGGTCAAAAATTCGCATGCGCGATTTGATACCCAGTTCTATTGATCCATTTTCCTCTCTTCCTCTCTCTCACTCTTGCTCTCACACCCTCTGAGGACGCTCACACGCAAGATCCTCGAAGATACGAGGCCTTTATACATCAGCCCTTCGTAGCCGTCGGTTTGTTGTTGTTGTTGTTGTTGTTGTTGCTGTTGTTGCTGGCATGATACACCTGTGAGCGATACCATAGCTCGTGCTTTATAGTTCGGTTTTACGCTCGCTTCACTATCGTCTGTCAGAGAAAGCTTCGAAGGCGGTGCACCGTTGCAAAATAAGAAGAATGACAAAACGATAAAAACGATGAAGAAAACGAGAGATAAAAAGAGGTGGGAAATAAGAGTGAGAAACGAAGACTGTATCGTGAAATGATACTGGAGAAATTCAAGGGTAATTCAAAGAATGAAACTTCATCTGGGGGTTATAAAGGGCGAATAAGATCCAATCGACTGCGAATTGACTACTTTGTCTAAAGTGCCAGATCTTGAGCTTAAGTTTTAGCTGAAAAGTCTCACTGATCTTAAAGTTATAAACTTTTAAAGCATGGTAACTTATATTTAAAAGCTTTGAATTTATAAATCTTGGGTCTATTCTCTAAAACTTGATGAATCTAATAAGAGATAATAGGTTTTAATACAATTCACTGCTTCTTTTTGGCCATCACAGATTTGAGGATAAATAATACAAAAATGCCTATTGAATTAACATTTTGAAAAAAATTTCTCATTGTGTCAAATTTAACACACCCTAAATCCAAACAGTGAAAAACCACTGCTTCGAATGTTATAACTATTCCACATGGAACCAGTGGAATTTGACTGATATCACTAGGAAAACTCACTGGTTGACTAGCTAACTTCACTGTTGATCAGTATATTTCACTGATTAACCAGTGAGTTTCCCTGCTCTCTAAATCTGAATCAGTCAAAATCTACTGATTATCAGTGAAATTTAACTGATTCAAATAGCTAAAAAGAGGTTACTGTGAATCAGTCAAATTTCACTGATTACTTCAGTAAAAATTAACTGATTTCACAGTGAAAACTACTTTTTTCCACTGATGAATCAGTCAAAATTAAGTGATTTAACAGTTGAAAATATTCTTTCCACTGGTGTATCAGTGAAAATGCAAATCACTGATTCAATCAGTGAAAATTTGACTAATTCAGATTTAGAGAATGATGGAATCAGGTAAATTCCACTGATTTCTATGTGGAAGACTTGTCACATTCGAAGCAGTGATTTTTCACTGTGAATAAGTGAGTTTCTACTGTTTCGGAATTAGGGAGCAGGCATTTCTGTCATTTTTATCGACAATTCTATTATGCTATTTTGAAGAGAATTTTTTATTCTGTAAATTTAACATGCATTTCGGTAATATTTATCGACAAATCTGTTATGCTTACAGGAATGCGGCAAAGGTACTGATATATTAGTTGAATTCAGAGAAAATTCATGCTATCAATATTATAACTCATGGACTAAGTAAATGTAACAGATTTTTTTCTCCGTGTCACTGGGTTTCTAGTTATCAGGACTTAGATTGCAGAACTTTCATCAAGATCAAACTCAATAAGTAGCATCTCACTATTTCAGCCAGTCCTAATAGATTGAGTTTCAGTTCATTTCAGACTCCCAAAAAGTTTAGCTCTTTACATCTTACAATTAGTAATTTCCTACGAATCTATAATAAAATAGCGAATGAAATAAGGAGAAATTGCATGCAAATTTTTATCAATCAGATTCAGATTTCGAGAGTTATGATTAACTTATTACTATTTTAATCAGGCAGAATTTATTTTAAATTAGTTACATCGATTGAAAAATGAAAAATCTTTTTGCTGATTAAAATCTATAATACTAGTTAATAATTGAAATACTCGACAAAGCAATTAGTATATCATTTCGCACCACTTCAAATGGTAATTTTCTACTAATTTATAATAAAAAAAGTGACTGCGAGAATGAGAAATTACTTGCTGCTTTCTAAATCTAAATCAGTCTAAGAAATTATTCAAAATTTAAACTAATGTAGATTTAGAGGATGGCTCTTATCTCTTAGATTCAGATTTAGAGCGTTGTGATTAACTTCACATTATTTAAATAAAACATAATTCACCAGGAATCATTAGATTTTAATTTTCATGCTCTAAACTTGAATTAGTCAAAAAATGACTGAATTGAAATCGGTAATTAACTTTTCTTTATCCAATAAGTCATGTTTTACTGAGTTTGCATAAAAAATAATTGATTGTATAACAAAAGTCCTTAATTAATTTTAATTCAGTCACTTTTTAACTGATTTAGATACCAAAAAACGACATATTCGTCAGTTAAATATTTCAAATTAGTGATATGTTTCTCGCCGTCCTTGATTTAACTGATTCTAATTTAAGAACCGATAAAATTGAGCAATTAAGTTAAGAAGTTTATAATTGAAAACAATCAATTAAAGCTAGTTCAAACTTGAAGGCATTGAAATCTTGTTGCTGATGCTGCAAGTTTATGTGATTTATCTTGAATTTTTTAGCATTCAAACGCAATCTTTCTCCTGTCAAGGACGTTCTTAAGGAGATAAATACTTTGAAAGATATTAGTCGATGTTTATGTTCAGAAGGTATCTATCCAGCGGCTAATATTACAGAACTCGTAAATTATTTGAACGCGAGAAGGTGGTAGCTGACAGGCAGGCATTACGCGAACCTCCGTAAGAACTTTATAAGAACTTCATTAGCTGATAATGCAATTTATGCGAGGGCTACTAATACTATGTTACGTAATAAGCTAACAAATTTAAGTAGTTTTAATATTCATAAGTTTAGACACTTCGGATACACTGTTAGAAATTTTCGAAAATTTACAAAATTTTTATTTTACAAAGGTAACGTAAAGTTTCACGATAATTATGATGTTTTTGAGTAAAGGTATTTTAAAATTCGGAAAAATGTACTGAATTTTCTAAAAAAGTTTACTTAATATTATAAAACTCAACTCAATTTTTATAAAATGTATCTTAAAACTACCAAACTGTAACAGAATTTTTATAAAATTCATAATAAAATTACGAAATTGCAACAAAATGTTCAGTTACCTAAAACGTAAAATTATTCATATTACAAGTTTCAGTATTTCCAGATACAAGTATCAAAATATTCAACACTTTGTAAGTGAAAATTAAAAAATTGTTTCTTAAATTTACTAAAAAGTAAATGGATTTTTTGAAATTCTTTCTTAATTTTAAGAAACTCTAACTAAATAATGTACTTACAGTTTTGAGCGTTCATTGAACGATAGAAAAAATTTTCTTTTAAACTAAATGATTAGTTTTTGGTCCAGAAAATTAAAAAATAGTGTACTGTTCATGAACGATTGTATATTTGAAGGGCCCTAAATATAAATATAATAATTAATTTTTTTATTGAAAAACAATTTTTGTCATCGTTCAATGAACGTTCAAAACTGTAAGTACATAACTAAATAAAACTCCAGTCGCGTGTCTCGGGAAATTAAGGTAGAGATTTCTAACAGAGTATCTTTATCAAAGAAATTGGTTTTTCTACCTTTGAATTTGTTTCAAAGGCAATTTTCTTAGTTTGCCTTTCTATCGGACACTTTTAGACATGATTTTCTATCCCAGGGTTATTCTCTGAGAAAAGTATTACTTCGTTCGAGATTCACTTCACAGATGGCAGAAACATCCAAAGTGGTTTAGCATGAGTCGAAATTGTAGGTTCCTGTTTCCGGAAATTGGGAAATTTTTTCGATTTGAGTGAAAATTAATGTTTAAAATCAACAGAAACTTGAAATTTTGAATAAAGTTATAAAGTAAATAAGTTATAAAAAAAGTTGTCAGGATTATTCATACTAATCCTATTAAAATTTTTTACTCGAAAATGTTAAATCTCAGAATACGATTCACAGAAAAAAAATGAAATAACGAACTCAAAAATAAAAGAAATGTGTTACATTTACTGAGTCCATAAGTTATAATAGTGACAGCGAAATTTTTTCTGAATTCAACAGATATTTCAGTAGAATTAACTGCTTTCCTGTAAACATAACAGATTTGTCGATAAATATTACCGAAATACCTGTTAAATTTACGAAATAAAGAATTTTCTTTAGAATATTGAAAGCAAGGAGGTCTCATGGGAAATGATTCACACTTCAAGCTAAATATGTCTGAAAAATTTAGACATGGTCCCCATCACAGAATTGGTATTGGAAATACGAGACATTCAAAGTGTTTGAATTTGACGTTTGAACCGAAAGAACCCATTTTTGTAAACAGTAATCGACTTTAACACTCTCCTTACAATTTGAAATAAGTTTTCGAAATACTATAACTTTTTACAAAAATTTTTTCTGGAAGAAGATATCGAAAAAAAGAATCTGATATATTCTAAAAATAATGAAAAATTATTCAACGCGCTGTTTTAAATATCTTAGATATTAACAGTTAATATCACAGATTATGGATTTTAATATAATCCAATGACAAACAAACTGAATTTCGTTAAAATGGCGCCATCACAATCTGTAATTTCTGTTGTAGATTAGATTTTACACTAGAATTGGAGTAAAAGCAACATTTTGTTTTTTCTCTGCGATCCGAAATAGTTGGATCAAGTATCCAATTTTCTTAGAACAAGGAGCTGTTTGATTTTTTATCGAACTAGAAGTATTTTCCATTTACAAACTCATTGAGTTTTACTGTCCTCAAACTCTTTGAATTTTGAATCAAAGAGTTGAACTGTATAATTGTGCGAGATAGTAAAACTTGAAAACCAAGAAAGTAAAAATTCGTAAAATTTGATTAGAATCAAGGAAAGCCGATTTTATTAACATATAAACCTTACGAGAATCTTTCTTATTTTAAGGCAATAGATCAATATGACTATGTGACTAAATTATACATTACTCATTCATGTAAGATAACTTTTTTAATTTACAAAATATCTTTTTGAAAATTTGGGAAACATAAGAAAAGAAATTAAAGTACATCCATTGGCTTCTTTTTAGTAAAAATTTTGAAAAAAGTGGAAAACTTATCGACAAATACAGTTGACTGTAAAAACTTTCGCAAAATTTTCACTCAAACGAGGTTGACGGACGTTCTTTATCCTCTTTAGTTGTATTTTCCAAATTTTCAGCAAGATATTTTCTAAAATGAAAAAGTTATCTTACATGAACTTTTACAGGAATCTAGTCACATAATCTGGTTGATTCATGGTCTTTAACTGTTTTAAATAAATAATAAAAATGCTAAAAAGTGATTTTTCACAGGATTTTTGAAAAATTTCCTGTTTAAAAAAAAGATATGACTAAATTTGAAAATTCTAACTGATGGATCTTTTATGAACTTTTACCATCTTTTCCACTTTAATGTAAAAGCAACGTTCGATTTTCTGGGCGAATGAAATAGCTCTTAAATATTCAATTTACCGGCTTCGCTTGCCTTCAACCCCATCACCTTCGCCCCCCGCCCCACCTTCTTCACCGTCAAGGAGTGGGGAAATAGGGGTTCTTTGATTCTCGGCTTTATTGTGTGGGCGGCAACGGATTCTCGGCTGTACTTTATTAACTTTCAGAATGTGTCTAGGAAGTTAGTAAGGGTTTCTGAGTGAGAGAGACAGAGAGTTGTCCGACTTGCAAAGTAAAATTAGACAAACCTCTAGACTCTAGATCCTATCTTTTAGGCATAAAACGGTACGATCGAGTGCCATTACATTTTTTTGGTCCTTCTTTCGCTCTCGATACTCATCGCTTTGCATTTTCTTAATGCCAGTTACTGATTAAATGTTATTACGATGTTATTTCCGAGTAATTTTTGGCCGATTTGGAAGAAGAACCTTCATTTATTCCAACGTACAGTCCTGATTTAGATAATTGTTAATGAAATTTTGTTATAAAATAACAGATAAATGAATTTCATTAATTCAATGTATTCTTAAACGTTTTCGTCGGTACAAGAAAACTTTCTTTAATAGTTATTTCAATGATTTTATGAAACTTTTCATTAATTCAGGTATTTGTTAAATACCAATACTTATACTAGAAATCAAAAATTAAAAAAAAATTTTGTTATTCAATATAAATAAATAATTTTAAAGAATTTGAAATCCTTTTGTGGAAAAAAAGACGCTTTCGACTGCGCTGGGACAGTTTTATGTGAGATTTTATTAGCTTCAACTTACAAAAACCGTCCAAATCGGATAAGAGTTAACCAGAAAAAAAAATTTTGTCAATTAAACAAAATCAGTTTGTTGAATTCAAAAAGTATTTTATCGATTCAACTAAATTTTTTGGTTCAATCTATAATAAATACTCAAGATTTATTAAAAGTACCTAAAATTTCTGGTTGAATAAAAAATTTCATTAACGAAAGACTTTTTTTGAGTCAATAAAATAATTTTGTTGGACCAACCAAATATTTTTCTCAGTATTATCTTCTCGAAATTAATTTGTTCACAGACGTTTCTTTGCCTCACTGTGAGAAAGTCGCAATAAATTCAGTCAAAACGACTATTTTCTCAGTTTTTTTTTTCATTGAGAACATTATTTTATTGATTTTTTTTAGTTAAGGTACGGAAAATCTTATCTCGACAAAATAAGCCATGATAAATTTCAATCAGATAAAAATTATAGGTTTTTTCTTTATTCAAATCAATAGAAAATTCTATATTTTATCTATATTAGAAATGAAAAAATTGAGAAAATTACACATACCGATATTAGATTCAGTGACAGTGATAAACGATAAAATTTTCAATGAATACTTTTTACTTTACTTTCACGTGCAAAAGATTGAGAGACTTTATTCGTGATGAATATAATTTTTCGCGTTTTATTAGTGCACCACTTGTCCTTCATGTTTTATTTATCGAACTATAACAAGGCTCTTTGAACGAAACACGAGACGATAATAAGACTATCGTGTCATAATCTTAACAGAAGAGTCCGATTCAACTCTACTTTCGTTATTGATATGCCTGGTCCTCCCCCGTCATAAATCTTTCATTCAACGAAGCGAGAATTTTCGTTGCAATCGCTCTCGCATTCAAAATTAGCAGTAGGGCCGGAATTTTAAATGTAATTTAAATGCAATAAGTTACTCGACTTGTATAAATTTTCTTCATGAGAATTAAATAAATTTTGCATTCTTCTTTTTTTTCTTAAGTCCATGGATCAACTAGACCACGTGACGTTGGTAAATGCAATTACAGTATGTAGGGTTATTCAAAAAATAATAACTAAAATGGATTTTCTTTATCAGTTTAGTTGCTAATTTTCAAATAACCTTACGTACTGTTATTGAAATTACCGACGTCACGTGGTCTGGTTAATCCATGGTCTTAAGGTTGTCGTTCACAAAAATTAGACAAAAATTAGCAAAATTTTGCTTTTAAGAATAGAAATATTATTACTGAAAGGATAATTGAAAAGAAAAAAGATTATTTTCTATGAAAAAAATTTGAAATGCAGATAAATAATGTATTTGAGAAATTTGATTTTTGCTCGAACTTTTTTTCTTGTCGCTTCATTCCAAATTTCACAAAATGATTCAATTCTAATAAATCACGAAACATATTTTTAGGAAAAAAAATATTGACAACTTTAACGTCCCCAAATTTTTGAAAATAAATTCTCTAATGGCTAAAACAATTAAAAATCAGTTTTCCAAAACAAAATTCTTATAAACAAATTGCTGAATTTGCTAATAAATGATTTATTTTAGAAAATTGGAAACACTCAAGTTGTAGAAAATCTTTTTTCTCATAAAATGATCCATGATTTATTAAAATCACATATTTTTTTAAAATTTGATATGAAGTAACAAGAAAAAAAGTTCGGACCAAAAAAATTTATTATGCATTATTTTTATATGTTTCAATTTTTTTTCTTGAAAAATAATCTTTTTTCATTCAAATGATCCCTTAATAATAATATTGCTATTCTCGATAGCAAAATTATATATTTTTGCCTGAGGTCTAATTTTCGTGGACGAACTACCTTAAGGCCGTATGGTAGACTCTGACGTCACCAATTATAAACGACCGCTTTATTAAAAAATTTTCCGAAGAAGACAGTAATGCGTTACATTTTTCTGCATTGCTGTTTTCTTCGGAAATTTTTTTGATAAAATCAATTACTGCCCATCGCAAATAAATTGCTTCCCATCCTGAATTTATTGGTCCTCTTTCATTAATTCTGGTAGAGAGTTCAGCGTTTAATCCTTTGATAGGTATAGAAAAAAGATTGAAAAAAATGAAAAAGGGGTTCAAACAAGCAGCTGGTTCTAAGCGATAGGAGGCGTTCACTTTGCTTGGTGTTTTATCCTCAGTGGCTGTAATCTACACACGCGTAGCATGTGATATGCAATCATCAGTCGGTAGAACAAAGAACCACCCCATGAGCCTCTACATGGGGTTTCTTTCGTTCTATAGTCCTATCATTTCATATAATACACCATTTGCAGACTGATGAACGGCGTTGCTCCAATTTTATCGTATAATGGACTTCAGCTTGCTGAGAAATCGCAAAAAGGCAATGTTTCGGGCATTTAATGCCACTGCGATTCGATATTTACACAGCCGTCATACGTCACTCAATCATGGGGGTCAATGCGGGTTATGTGATATTGCTTAAATCTCTAGGATTATAACCTCTATATGAGTTTTGAATGAACAGTAAATGTATCCATTATTTTCTTTATAAAATAATAATAAATGAGCAATTGTATTTTTTCCATAAAAATTTGATTTAGAAATGTTATGTAACTATTAAAAAACAAATATAATATATGTATTAGGGTACTTGTGAATCAGGAGTAAGTAACAATTTTGCAGAACAGTTCTATAATTGTTCTGAAACTTGGATAAATAAAGAATCTAGTAAAATCGACACAACATTAATTAAAGTGTTACTTTTAACGGAGTTCACGATCTCTGTGAAATAGTTTCATAACGATTTAGTAAGTCCAGTGAGGTTTCAAATATATTATATTAAAAAAAGATTGAATTAAAAGTTTTATCACGCTGCTACTTTTCAATATTCTACACTTGTTACATCGCCAAATTTTTAAGTTATTCCAGAGCAATGCATGCGACCTTGTTCTGTAATGATCTTCTTCTTCTTCTTGTTCTTTCGCAGTCAATATACTAAAGATTCGAAAAATGATATGAAACTTTAGTATAGGTTATACAATAGTAAAGTTAGATACAATCAGTAGTAAATTATAATATAATTCATCTGAAGTTTCGTATTTCGCTGCAGAGAATTCTCACTATGACACGTTTTTCTCTAAATTGAAACGTAGTTTAGTAAAAATTATAAATTTGGGTTTTTCCGTGTATAACTTTGTTCTGTAACCATTACATCACAACAAACAAAGCATTTTTATATAACAGTGTTTCCATAATGTTACAAAACATTTACAGCAATTATGTGATTATGTTATACAAATCACATTATATTTATTACTTTTAAATCTGAATTTAACAAAATTTAAAGATAAATTGAACTTTTTAACGGCAGATGGACATTTTGTGATTTGACTGTTCAGTTGCCAGTTTTTGGATTCTTTCTTTTTATAAAAAGCGTAAAATTTGCAAACATAGAATGATTTATTTTCCCAGAGGGGTGTTTTGCACTGGCAACATTCATCGCTGGGATATAGGTATATATATATAGGAGTTCACTCGACTGTGGACCACATCGTTCGTTACTCTGAGAAATGACTTTGCCCAGGTCTTCTATACCCGAAAGGAAAAAAAAATTATGAAACAATACTCAACTCGAGGGTGGATGCCGAAGAGCTGCGAGCAAAACCTCGATTTTCCCTTACCTATACTTTAGGAGAACCCTCTCTTATAGTAACTCTCCCAGCACTCGACTCGCGTCAACCCTTCCACAAGAGTGTACCTATTAGACTAGCGAAATTTAATATTTATCAATCTTGCTAGGTACGAATTCTCTATAAATCAGCCTCTTTAATTCCCTTCAATGCATTTTAAATAATCTCACACTAATATGATATAAGCTAACAATTTACTCTAATCGAGACATTTTTGTAATAATTAAATAACACCTTTAATCAGTTAAATGTACTTTTTTAAAAATATTTTTGCATTCCCGTATGATAAAAAAATATAAGATCGATTAAGGTAGTTGTCGTTCAAAAAATCAGATTTCCGGAAAACAAAGTTTTTCTATGATTTTAAGACTTGAAATTTTAATATCATTTGTGTCTTATGGAAGAAAAAACATTATTTTTCATGAAAAAAAATTTTAAATATACGGAAAATAATACTTTTAATAATGTTTTTTGTAACCGAATTTTTCCTTACTATCGTTTCCAACCAATCTTTTAAAAATTATTGAATTTTCATCAATCATGGCTTTTTTTCGGGGAAAATATTTGCTACAACTCTACTTCTTCCAATTTTATAAATAAGTAAAGCATCTTTACATATAATTATTTTTAAAAAAATGTCTTTTGCTTAAAATTCTGTTAACCGATTCAGATTTAGAGAGTTTTCCTGACCACTGAACACCATGGAAAAAGAAATTTTTTATTACTTTCTCATCACATGTGAGAAGGTATTATATTTGTGTGAAATTTGACATCTACTTTTTTTAACAATTGTTAAACCGAAAATGGTGCTCGAAAAGATATACAAACTGTTTTCATGAAATTTTTCAATCGAACTAAAATTATAAAAATTACAGTATTTTAAAACTTGGAAAGAAACATCAATCAAATTCTATTTTGCAGTCAAACTCATTCGAAACATAGTCCATCACCGACCGGGAATTTCACAAAAATCGGAATTTTGAAAAACAAAAACTTGTGCTGAGTTGTGCTAAGCGAGAGTACACGAATAAACTCTCATAACATTTTTCAATCCAAAAAGCCATGGCACTTCAAAGTTGCCCAAAAATTTCCAAAACCAATTTCGTAACATTTTCCAGAGTTTTGTTTTTCCACAGAATAGTTCTGCAAAAAAAAGGAACAAAAATTAGTAGTTTCTTGGTCGATTTTGTACATGCCCTTAAGGACATGTCACTGTCGTGACTTTATCCAATACTTTTCATGCTCCCTATTTTTAAATTCTAATATTGGAGGTAAGACAATGGTTCATAGTTATTTCGAGCCGAAAATAAACCGAAAATTTCTGTATCTTTGGAATTTAGAATTAAATTACCTAAAAAATTACATGAAAAAGGACGTGAAAAAGAACGTGAAAAAGGACGTTAAAAACGTTGTACAGAATTGGGACAAACAAAATTTTTAATTCCTTTTCTAAAAATGATCTCGTTACCACAGTGGTCTATGCGCTGGCACATAATTTAATTGGAAATATAGATAGAAACATTGGAATACCTTAATTCAAAGACTTTTTATTTTCTACTAACATTGTTCCAATTCCTTTAAAAAATACATAATTGGTTGTGTGAATCTTATTGAAATTTATTTCCCCTTTGACATATATACTTATCCTCATTTTATATAACAAATTTCATCTTCCAGAAATTCTCTATTTTCAGGAAAACCGTCCTCTATTCCTCCATTTTAGAAAAACGATAATGAATGAATTTTAATAAAATTTAATTTGGAAATGAGAAATATGTTTTCATCACGGCGATAGGAAAATGTTATAATACTTTATTCTTATACTCGCCTAGCACAACTCAGGACTACTTTTTATTTTTCAAAATTCCCATTTCTGCAAAATTCCGGGTCGGTGATGGACTATGTTTCAAAAATGAGTTTTCATTTGGAAAATATAAATCTGATTAGAAAATATTATGAGTGATTATTCTATTACTCATCTAGCACAACTCAGCACAACTTTTGTTTTTTCGAAATTCGCATTTTTGAAAATTGTATGTCTAAACATTTTTTGAAATTGACAAATATGTATTTATTTTGAAAATGATGCGTCTGAGAGATAATTGATGAGGGAGAGATTTATTGTGCTCTCCTAGCACAACTCAGCCCAACTTTTGTTTTTTCACAATTCGCATTTTTGAACATTGTATGTTTAAACAAATTTTGAAATTGACAAATATGTATTTATTTTGAAAAGGATGCGTCTGAGAGAGAATTGATGAGGAAGATATTTATTGTGCTCGCCTAGCACAATTCAGCACAACTTTTATTTTTGCGAAAAAGCAAAATGGCGGCGCTTGTAAAAAAATCGTTTGCGGCACAATCCAGCACAATCCAGCACAAACCTAGCACAACTTTTGTTTTTTTGAAAAAATAAAATGTCGGTGCTAACTTCCTGGACATAAATAATTCTGCTAACTTTATTTAGTTTTAATGGGTCCGATGAGACGTTCAAGACTTAATAATAACGACAGCATATAATAAATATGTTTTTTTCAACTGATCTCATTAAAAAATGCTTTTGAAATATTTAGGTGTCTCGAACTTTTTGATACATTTTGTAAATCCGTACAAGTAGTTTCCTCTTAACTTCTTATACATTTATCATTGAATATTACATATTTATCCAGTTTTCTTTCACTGTAAATTTAAAACATATACTTCTAGGGTTAAAGTGAATAAGTTGGCTCGTGAGTGTAGCAGAAGCGTGCATTGAAGAAATGGCAATTTCATCGTTTTATTTTCGACAAGGTCAAAAGGAAAAGGGGATGCAAGGAGTGCAATATTCTTGTCGTTATGAGCGCCAACTTGCGTCAAGGTGGATAGAGAAACCGGTTTATCTCGAATGTAAGAATCGATGATCGAGAGGCCTTGAAGGAGAAGCATCATTCAAAAATCGGATGGAGCGACCATCGTCAGATCGGAAGGAGCTTAAACTTGTATATGTACTGACTCTTCTGGATAAGTAAACTAGTCAGAAATGGTTCAAAGGTGGAAAACGAAGAAGAAAAACCGAAAGGAGAGAAAGATTTGAAGCGCGAAGAAAAGGAAAGCGGCAGTTGCTGGATTTGCATTTTGATAAGAAATCTCTCGGAAACTACTTCACGCTAAAAAGAGAATTCTAATATTCCGAACTTTTATTCTAATTTATAGGGATTTCTAGTCATTCCAGGATGAGTAGTGCAATTTAGAAAATATGTATAAAAGACTAGAAAATTTCGAGCTGCATTTTAGCACACCAGATTCTAAATGAAAGTTTCTCAATATAAGTTCGAGACGTTCAAAAAATTGAAAAATCGATACTCAATTTTGAAACTGTAGCGAGCCGGTGGAAAAAGAAGACTTGCTAAAGTTCAATAAGATACTTACTGATGCTTAAAAAAAAGTCCTAAATGCGCGAAAATCGTTGATCATGTCGTTTCTACAATTCAGAGCTTGAATCCTGAAAGTGAGTTAATGGTTTTCCCAAGAATAGTGTTGGGATCTGAAACCTAGAGTGCACTAGTCGAATGTTTGAAAAGAATTTTAATTTGTGCATAAAAGTGATTTTACGATTGTTCTGTGAATTTCGGAACAATGGATGAATAGTAAATATAAGTATTTATTGAAAACAAAGTGTTTCAGATAGAATTTTCATTGTATACAGCGAAAAAACATGTTTTCTGTTAAAACTGCTTTTCTAAAAAAAAAAAAAAAATTATTATTAATAATAAAATATTATTTTCACTTAACTTTAAGAATTTATGCTACTATTCCCTAAAACAATTTCTATGTGTATGGTAAAAATAATAAGTATTTTTATTTACTGTGAAAGGGTTTAAAGTTTACGTTATACTTTGGAGCATTTTGCCGTCGCGTATGGGAAGAACGGCCATACGTTCGGCATCATTCTTGCTTTCATGACGGGAATCGTGTGCGTGAGAATATGAAACGGTGTGTGTCATATATTAAAATTTGATTTTTTAATCCCACGCGCAAAAGCAGAACATATGCGAATCGGCAACCTTTTAAAAACGGAAATTAATTATTTAGAGTCGCACACAATCTTTTCATAAGCGGCACAAATTGAACTGTGTAGCTTACATATAATTTCCAAAATTCAATATGTAGCGATCGTACAGCGTGTGATACTTTGTATAATTGAATGCGTTAGATTAAGAAATGTGTGCGTCATACGTGTCTTTATAAGTTAGGATATTAAGTTTATTGAATACATCGTGTACTAGCAATCATTGTGATTGAAAATTTATCAGGTGAAATGTTAACAAAAAAGCTGACATGAATGAGACAGAAAATTTCTTTTTTTCTTTATTCAAAATGTATGGGAAAAATTATATGTCAGCATGATGATATTGCTAAAGCGTTCAGTGCACTTTCCCATCCAGTATGGGAATTTCTCATAGCTCTAATGGCAAAACAGATTATATTGAAGGTGAAACTCGTTTAACACTCATCAAATTTGATTGTCGATAAAGTAATCTTTACTTGGCGTATTTTTTCCCATAGTTTTGACAAAATTTACTATAAATATACTTTGTCTTGGCATTTCCGTCGAGTATCGTAATTTCTCCTCCGATTTTAAACATTTTTTCGCCTAAATTTCTTTCTGTGTGCAATTTTCAATACACTATAAGCTTAAATAAACTTTAATTTGTGTGTACACAGAGAAATTTGACCATGAATGAGCAAAAAATATGTATAATAGACGATCAGAACTGAAATACGAATTTTAACATAACTTTTAGGTTACACTTTTTCAAATAGTAACTATTTTATGTATAAAATGATAAAAAATTACTAAGAGTTTATATTTACGTCAAAATAAGTTCATGTAAGTTTATAATTTCTTCAAACTTGCATAATATAGTGAAATAATTGTTCTTTTTTAGTAAAACAGTTTAGAAGAGAAAACATGTTTTTTCTGTGTATACGATAAAAATCCTATCTGAAACACTTTGTGTGCGATTTATATTTATTTTTATCATTCACTTATTGCTCCGAACTTCACAGAACAATCGCAAAATCACCTTATACACAAATTAAAATTAATTTTAATTATAATGTCATTTGGCGTTAATATAACATTGTAATATTGAAAACTATACGATTTACACACGGTAAAACAGAAGTTTAGAATTTTTGATAAAATAAGTTTCAATTTGGGGAAAAACGTGTCATGATGAGAATTTTTCGCAGCGAAATACTGAACCTTTAAAAAACTGTATGATAGTTTACTATAGGTTGCGTCGAACTTCAATAAAACCTATACCAAATTTCTTATAATTTTTCGAATTTTTAGTATTTGGACTGCGAATAATTTCCTGTCGGCTAGGAAAAATTACCATTCCACCTCAATTTTCCCTAAATTCCCATTATTTTTTAGAATTATCATTATTAAATCAAACATATATTGCTATAACAAGTTTTTCGGTGCACTGTTAGAAATTTGTGTATCAAATTAATTATAAAAGTATATAAAGTCATTTGCAACTACAGTATATGAAATTTAATATGCATTGAAATGTCGATGAAACAAGCTATTTTGTAGATTATTTGATAACTCGTAAATTATTAAAACTGGTAGATGATATTCAAAACCAATTAAACCATCAAAAGCTCTAAATATGAAAATTCATAATGTGTATAAATGCTTATAAATTGAGTAATTTTTCAAATGCTTAGATATTATAAATATTTAAAAAATGAATTTGTATTTATATCAAAAAAAATAATCTACTTTATTATTTACAACCTAAATTCATCTCAGAAATAATTTTAAAATTGCATATAATCAAAAATTGGTGTCTTAAATTTAGTACATCAGTATATTGGATTTAATATAGCAATGTATTGTTCCACAAATTCCCGTAAATTAAAAATATATTTCAGTAAAGTTCACCGCTTTTTTGTGAAAATAACAAATTTTCTATAAATATTACAGAAATGCCTTCCGAATTAGCATTTTGAAGGATATTCCTTTTTCTGTAAATTTAGCAGGGATTTCTGTAATATTTATCAACAAATATGTAACTTTAAAAAAAACTTTATGCTGTCACTATTTAAACTTATGGATAGGAAAATTCTCTGTCTCTCTTCAACGTTTTTCCTTTTTCTTTATAACCCCTCCTTTTTCCCATTATTCACAATTTTTATCCTTTGTCACCGTGTTTTCTTCTTAACTCATTACGCCGGATTAGCTTATTCGACCCGTTTCGTCCACCGGGGCGCGAAGTTGTTCCCGGTTTGTAGGGAAAAAGTAAAAGAATTGCCAATTAAATCGCGAGACTTGAGCTTTAAGTCGGAAGGAAGAAGGGAATTGTGAATAGAAAGTTCCGTGAAGAAAAACGACTTTGAAACTTTTCCGAACACGTCAATTAAAATCTGATGCTCGTGGGTAACGAAGGATGAGGTTCATGTAATTACTACAAGAAAAATCGGTGAAGAAGACACGATTATCGAATTGGGATTTTTTGTGAATAAAAATGAAAAGAAAGAATGGTTTCAATGAAAGTCTCGAGTCACGTGCAGAACGATTCGTCTCACGGGAACTTTCAACACGAATTGCGTCAATTAAACTTTTATTGCTGATATTGATCGAACTAAAGTGTGTTACATATGAGAATCATGAGTCGCTATTATAAGCTGCTAAAGATTGTGAAAGATAATATGAAAATATATTGCAAAAATATTTTTTAATAAGAAGCAATTACTATGTACGAAAGGATTCACATATCCCGAAGATTGAACAAATTGTTCTGAAGGTTTGTTCATTTTAATGAGATCATCAAAAATTCTAGCCAGTGGAGGTCCATTCGTGTCAGAGTTAATAATTGCAAAAGCTAGATTCGATGTTCATGTCGATTTTATATGCAATGAAGAAGACATACCAACAATCTACCCACAAAATCGATTTATGTGTGTCACAGATTTTCTGAATTTTAATCCAATGTATGCATTGCTAGAGCACCCGGACGAGGAAAAATCCGCATATTTCAACTGAACGAAACAGATACAAGGATGCTGTTTACATTTCTATGCATAGATTCAATTTATTCGGGAAAATTTAGTTTGGCATAGAGAAAATCTCAAAATTATATTTTTACAAAGAAGTATTTTAAACTTTGTATAAATGAATAAATTTTGTGAATGAGGTAAATTTTATAAAATCTTGATTAGTAGAGTAAAGTGAATTTAATAAGTTCTTTGCGTTAGATTTTCTTTTGAACATATTAATATCAAAGGCCACGAGTGTATAATGAATTCTGGTGCCTCGTAGTAGTAAAAGTCAATCGTTAGCCGACGACTGGTCGTTTACAATTTGCAATTTACAACGAGCGAGTTGGCGATTTACAATTTAAATGGAACCCCATTGTCTCCACAACCCCTTCGATCAGCTTATGAAAAAGGCAACCCACCCTCGGTTGCCTAGCTTGCACCCTCTGCACCCCAGCGTCAGCTGGAATACTTCCATTTTTAACATTCAAGAATTTCAACCTCGAACATAGTTTCAACTAATAAGCATACCGAATCGCGTTCCGCATCGCGTTTCTTATTCTGAGCATATCACGTGTGCTTGATTTATTTCTGTATTCTAGGCATTCTCAAATTCAATTATTTCTTCTAATTTAATATTTAATAAAAACATTTACTGATATTTTTTAAACAAAACTGTACACTTGTAGGAATTTCTGTATTAAATTTCCATTACATGTAATGGAAGTTTTTTTCAGTAACATATATTAAATTATTATAGATAGGACTTGTATCGACCCAATAAAAAAACTTAGGTTTACACAAAATTTCCACAGCTTCCGAAAAATCTGGAAAACTTTTACCAAATTTTATCGAATTTTATCGATTTTATCAAATTCTTCATTAAATTGCAAAAATTTAAAAATTATTTAATTTCTGTTTAAGAGTCTTATAATTCCACATACGGGCATCATAATATCCATCACTTTGTATGTACATTAAAAACTCAATTTTTTTTCCACCTTAATCTTGCGACACTGAGACTGTCAAACAAAAAAATTTTTAAAAAATTTTAAAAAAACCCCCCGGTCACATGTCTCGGGAGATTGTTGGTGAAAATTTCTAACAGTTATACACAGACTCTTATGACTCGTCTCAAATTTCATAGCCCTCCTTTGTCACATTCTCTGGACATCTTGTGGACATATTTCCATAATTTTTTTTCTCCTTTTCATTGAACCGAGACTTTCCAAAGGAAAAAAAAAACCTAACCCTCCACTCCATTTTACAAAGCCTTTTCCAAGTCAGTTTCCAAGTGCAACTCAGTTTTCAAATAAAACCCGTAGTGTCAGGAGTTATTTGTTTCAAAATTATGTATCTATTTTGTTTGGGACGAAAGAAAAGGAAGAAAAAAGGAATTTTATGTTCATTTGGATTAATCTTTTTTATCATCGCTGTATGTCTTCTTAATAAAATAACAGGTCAGTTTCGTTTACAGTGTTTTGTTGGTGATAAGCTCTCATTTTTTGACTTTTTATCCCGCAATGTTTATCCGTCACATGTTATATTTTCAAAATTTTAAATTTTTCTCCCCTTAGTAATTTTACAGAATTAAATTTTTGTGTACCTTATATTTTCATGCAAATCGAATTTTTTGGACCATTTTTATAGTTTTCACTTTACAATTCATTTACATCGGTTTTACCAAAAATTGTCATCTGTTACACGTGCTACTTTTAAGTCTCTCTTGTTAGTAATTTTTTCAAATTAAGGTTCACAGTTCTACTTTTTAGCTATTTTAGTTATTTATACCAATTTTATAATTTCAAACTTGCAATTCTTTTACATCATTTTAACAGAATGCTCATCGGTCACACGTTTAAAATTGTTTCAAGTTCTTCTTTTGTACCTTTATAGAGAAAATTGTTCTGTACAGTTCATTTACATTTAATTTAGACCCATTTTATAGTTCACATGTATAAATTCACTCATATAATTTTATTACAATGTTATCCGCCACACGTGCTATTCTTTTAGGTTCTCTTTAATAATTTTACAGTAAAAAATAAATTTTTTTTGTACAGTTTTTTGTTACAGTTTTACTGTATCCAAAATTTAGTTATTTAGTCCAATTTTATAGTGTCAAACTTGTAATTTTTTTTACATCATTTTTTAACAGTATGTTCATCGGTCACACATTCAAGATTTTAAGTTTCTTCCTCTGTCTTTTTACAAGAAATTTTTCTGTACAAGTTTTTTACATTTTTACATTATTCTTACATTTTACATTTTTAACATTTAGTTTATACCATTTATAGTTTCACTTGTACAATTTCATTCATATCGGTTAACCAAAATTGTTATCTGTCACACGTGTTACTTTTAAGTCTCTCTTGTTAGTATTTCTTTCAAATTAAGGCTTTACGCCTTTACTTTTTTAGTAAATTTAGTTATTTAGACCAATTTTTTAATTTCAAACTTGCAATCCTTTTACATTATTCTTAACATATTTGTCATCGGTCACAGTTTCAAATTGTTCAAGTTTCTTCATTTGTATTCTTATAGAAATTTTTTTTCTGTACAGTTCATTACAATTCAGTTTTAGACCAATTTTATAGGTTCACATGCATAATTCATTTATATCATTGTATTACAATGTCTCTAAGGTTCTTTTTAGCAATTTTACGAAAAAAATTTTTTGTACAGTTTTGTTACAGTTTTTCTGTATTGCAAATTTAGTTACTTATCCCAATTTTATTTTCACACCTGCGATTCTTATATCACTTTTTTACTACAATGTTTATCCGTCACACGTTCAATTCTTAAGATTCCTCCTTTGTATTTTTTATAGAAATAAATTCTCACTGATGAGGACTCCAACCTGAGTCGAAACGTTTGAAAGAATGTAATAACTGAGTTTTCATCATTTCTGGACCCTAAAGCCAATTTACACATATATCGAACATATATTAAATTTAAAATACTTTCATTTCTAAAAATACAAATTTTTAATTGAATTTTAGTACACATGTGTATATATTTTAATAATTTTTGTTAATTTTAATATATTTTGATTGAAAAGTTATTAAATTTAATATTTAAAGAATTTGAAAATCTTTCTGTGGAAAAAATGACGCTTTCGACTGCGCTGGGATTCGAGCCCAGGTCTTTCGATTGCCGGTCGACGGCTCGAATCCCAGCGCAGTCGAAAGCGTCATTTTTTCCACAGAAAGATTTTCAAATTCTTTAAATATTGAATTTATTTGCATTATTTGCGATATAAGAGTTTGAAATTGTCTACGAGGAAACCTGTCGACAACGTATCCTATCTGATACGCGACTAGTGATCCTCCGATAATGTAAGCAGTGATAAAAATTTCAAACTCAACCAATTAATTAAATTTAATATTAAAGTATATTAATTATTCATAATATATAAATCTATTAATTTTAATTTACCACTTGCATATTGAAGTCTATTAAAATTAATCAGATTTTCAACAGTGTAGAGTAAAGGCACTAATTGTCAAAAAAATGTGTCAATCTCAAATTTTGATATCATTCATGTTATATAAACGTTACGAGAGACAAGGAGAAAAAAATTTGTTACATTTACTGAGTCCACAGGTTAAAATAGTGACAGCATGAAATTTCTGTCAACTGAAAAGATATTTAAGTAAAATATACCGCTCATTTTAAGGTAACAGATAAGTCGATAAATATTACACAAATGCCTGTTTAATTAATATGTTGGAGACAATTCCTTATTCTGAAAATTTAACAGGAATTTCTGCAATCTTTATCGTCAAATTTTTTATGTTTATAAAAAAAAGCGTGAATTGTACTGAAATATCTGTAGAATTTACAGAAATCTTAAGCCGTCATTTTTTTAACTTATGGAATCAGCAGGGGTAATAATTTTTTTCTCCGTTTAGTTGACCAATCACAATTTTTTGTATCAAAAACGAGTTTGGTCAGATGAACAAAAATTTAGTTCATCAGATCAACGAACGTTAATTTGTTTCTGAGTATATATAAATAATTCACTAGTATAAGAAAAATCTACAGTAATCTTCGATAATTGGTGACTTTACCCTATATTCCTATTTTTTAACTCAATATGGAACTAACTAAATAACGAAATTTTTATTTATTGAATTTTTTCTCGTGTATTCAGTAACTTAATACCTCAACAACGTAATTCCATTCCGAAAACAATATACTATTTCGATTTCGACCATATTTTAGAATTCCTGAAAGAACTGATTCGTAAAAAAAACTAATTTATTATTTTATTTATTTGTAATCAAAACTGATTCTTATTCCAAAATAAATTGAAAAAAGATATGGGAAAAACAAATTAATTCATCACGACTCAAATCTTCAAGGTACAAAAAATATTTTTTCTAACTTAGTTATATACAGAAAATTATTTTTTCAGGACAACAAAATCATTTTTCGAGACAAACAATAATTTTAATAAACTAACAGAACGGTTTTGTTGGGCTTACAAAATGATACCGTTTAATCAAAACTGTTGTTAGGCCAGCGAAAAGATGCAGCATAACAGTTTTGTTGCATCCAACAAAAATAATATTTTGAGGCAAACAAATTTTGCTGGTGGTACAAAACAGTTTCCTCCAAGTAATAATGAACTTGAGAAAAATCTGGAATAATATTGACCTGATCAACCGATTTTGGTTATTGGGTATTTTGTTGTTCTGACAAAATTTTTTTGCTTGTCTAATAATAACATTTTAGGTTCCAGAAAATAGTTTTGATGGCTTGACAAAATTTTTTTGTCAGCAAAACTGAATGATTCGAAGTGGAGAAAAACAATTTTTGCACTTAAAAAATTTCAATCGTGTCAAAATCATTTCTGAATTTATTAAATTATAATTGAAATTCATTTTTATTCTAAAATAACATTTTTTGTAAAATTTCAACAATCAGAATAGACTTGTTATTCTTTGACTAACTCTAGTGAAATTCAACTTCAAAAAGTTATTTCAAACTAGAAATTAGTTTTGATTATATGTAAGTGCATTAATAATTACCTTTCCTACCTACGTTTAATTCTGTCAGCAAAGCTATGTTCATAGACCAATAAACTTTATCGAACAGGCAAAGTAAATCCCATTCCACTAAAATATTTCTTCTTGTGTTTGTATAGTAAGGCATTTATACGCGGATGTGGTTGGAAAAACCTTAAATTTTTATAAAACCACACTACACTCTATGCAATTTGATAAATTTTACAATTTATTCAACTAGTGGTACCACCATATTGAAAATTTTGGGAAACGTGCTTAAGTTCTCAGTGAGGTGAACTAGTGAGTATACTTGGGGTCGCGTATTCATTCGGTGAGCCAAAAAATGTTGTTGGTTCAACAAAACTTTGTTTGAGACAACAAAAAAGATACAAAAAAAATAATTTTTTTAGAGCAATAAAATATTTAGTTGAAACAAAAAAATGATTCCGTGCTAATAAAAATTGAATTTTTTGAAATCAAAACTGCTAAACAAAACCATTTTGTTGTTGTTACTCAATTTTTCTTCTCACTTTATTCAAACTAATCTCAATGTTGTTCAACATATATTTATATAATTTACTATTGTTCGTGTATGTATCGATATATCCCAGTTATAATTTATGGTGCTCATGTACATGGAAGGGTACACATGTAAGAGAATCAACCTATGGGACCAACTATAAAGCTCTGTACCTCTACGCACACGTGACTGGCTTCCCTACACCAGCCTGACGGGACAACTTGGATTAATATGGAAATGCACATATAGGGAGAGAAATGTATTGTGAGAATGATTTAGTAAATAGTAAAAAAAAATGAAGTACAAGGTACAATAATATTATGATAAGAGATACCACGTACATATTATCTACTTTTAACATTTTCATTAGATAAGAAGCCATCAGATGTAAGGTAAATTAAACATCCTCTTTTTTTACAATTTTCAGGTTTAATGACACCCTGAATTCAAAAAAGGGTTTTTTCAATCTTGTGTCTGTCCTTTTCGTTGCCCGTAGACCCAATATCTTTTTGAAAAATAATCAAATCCAAGTCCACTCTGGAATACAGTTTATCAGAGCGCAAAAAGGAAAGACGAGTCCGTTAATCTCAGACGCATCCGACAAAAATTGAGAAAATTAGACCATTTTAAAATATATTAAGAGAAAAATTTTAGAAATTCGAAACTTTTGATCTTGGTTTCTGAAAGTACTAAAAGACCTTTACGAAATATTTTAATAATATTTTTTGACCCGAAAAAAATTCAAGAAGTTACAGAATTTAAAAACTTGAAAATATCAAAACTAAAATTTGATTTAACAATTTATCTGATTCGGAACTATTTAAAAAAAAATTAAAGTATATTAAATTTTACATCAGTACAATGGAGCACGTTTTCGAAAGATGTTCTTGAAAATTTTATATTTAACAAACAAAATTTTTTAAAAAAATTTATCTTTGAAGACTGCAATTCAGTCAAAAAATTTTTATTCAACCGAAAATGATCCACTTCCAGGCAAAAACTCATTAAAAATGATTTCCAGTAGTATTAATTAAATAGAACAAAAATTGAAATAGTGATAAACAAATTAGTGAACAAAATCTATATCTTCTTTATTTCCGATATGTAAATAAACTAGACCAATATTTTCAGAAGCAATCGGAAATAAAATAATATTAACTTAAAATTGAAAGACGATAAACATCAATTCCTAATTAAAAAAAAAAATTAAATAAAATTAAGAAATACGAAATGAAGGCATTTTTTGATAGATAGATCTAGTTTTTTAGAAGAATTAGCTGGAGATATCTTACCAATGACCTTTGGTTGTGATAATTTCAACTGTGACCAGTGTGAATTATTCAAACATATTTAAAAAATAAATGCATTATATAGCCATTTTCAGTATATATGTTTTGTTTCATCAACAGAATCAACTGCTAGTACGTTGCCAACGCGTCTTGCTGAGATACTTTGATGCACTTAAACAAACAATAAATGTCCAAATAAAACATTTGTTTATTAAATTTGTTTAAATAATACACAATTATTGGCGAACTGCAAAAGACATTGTCAACATACTAGAAGTTGGTTCTGCTAAAAGAAACGAACATTATCCATTGGAAAATGGCAAAATAATACATTTGTTTAAATGTTTAAACAATGCAAAATTATTTTCTAACCGCAGATTATCATAGCAAAAGACTATATACCAGATATTCATAATTGATTCTGGTGAAAAAATGAAATTTTCTTATAGAAAAATGCACGCATAATTAATATCTTTACTAAATTTGTTTAAACAGTAAAAGATTGTTGTCTACGTGCAAAATACCACAGCAAGACGCATTAGCAATGTCCTAGCAGTAGATTTTGCTAAAAAAACGGAACATATCTAATGAAAAGTTGTCAAATAATGCATGTGTTTATTAAATTTATTTAAATAGTACAAAATTTGTTTAGAATAATTAATCATTATTTTAGTGGATAATTTTCTGTTAAATAATTTTTTTTAAGTAATGGCAGTCTCTAAAAGTAAAAAAAAAAGATTTTTACATTCTCATCATGGATGAGAAGGTATTGGTTTTATGTGAAAAATGACTTTCGATATTTTCATCAAATCTTTTTTTCATTTTGTTTGTCAAATAAAAAAAATGTTTGAGAAAATTTTTCAACAATGACGAATTTAATATAATTTAAATAAAAAAAAAAAGTCTAGATTATATGAATAGTTTAGGCTTAAAATTGATTTTGAAATTTACTCTAGATTTGCCCTTTCTAAAGCTGGCAAAAATCTTGAAGAACTTGTTTAGCTGAGACTAACATAAACATCGTAATATATAGGAAGGATGAGAATAACTTTACTTAATGTTACTCATGTACCCGGCTTATAGTCATGATAGCGGATAGGGCCAGTGTCGGTGATGCAAATCGCAACGTGCTGTGCTCAGGTGTTATCTCGGGCATGTACAATGTACTCCTCCTTACAATTAATAATGCATGCGATACGTATGTACGATTTGCACTACGCGCTGGACTCGCAAATAAATTTATACTAATCGGAAAGGTGATTCATCGTGTCAACGGAATGATTAATGAAATCGTCGATTCACAAAAGCTTCCTCCTCATGCGTAAGGGAACATTCCAACGGTTTACCGATGTTTACACCCAGAAAAAAAGTTTCTTTAATTAAAAAAAAATTTCTTTTATTCAAACAAATGTATGCATTTCTGTATGGCCAAAGGAAAGATTCTTTGATTTAAAGAAATTTGTTGATTGTATTTTTCTTTGAGTTTAAGAAATGAATGTGTAATGTGATTAATAGAAATATTTTCTATCATTTAAAGAAAAAATTGTCTTCGTTCAAAGTAATAAAATTAAATAAATTATTTCTCAAGTTTTTGCCGGTATTGTATTTGAACCAAATAAATATTTTTTTAAATCAAATAAATAATGTTAAGAAAATAATTTCTTTCATTTAAAAAGGGCTAATAAGGTGATTTCTTAAAATCATATAAATTTATATTTATTCATATTGAGAATTTGTACTAGCAAAAATATGAAACATTCAACACCAACAACTATCGAAAATTAGAAAAAACAATTGAATCTTTACAATAGTTTGTATTCAAGTTTGCTATAATTTTCTAAAAGATTTCAATTATTTTTATTTAAATTGTATATTTTCCGTACTAAAAATCTCAATATGACACATTTTTCAGTAAATTGTAAACGCGTATCACTCAATAGACTTTCACCTATGATTTACTAATATACCTATAATAAATATTCAATTCAATTTGTTCAAACAAATTTATGACTGGAGTGAAAAATAAGTAGTGTTCGAAGCAACACATATGTGCACAACTATGCATTACATCACACATGAACTGCATAAAAAAATGTAACATAATGCTTGCGACAAATAATGTCAATCTGTGTCTGGATCGGAGAGGCCGAAATATTTAGTTGACATTTACAGACAAGAATAAAAGACCGGCAGGACATAAATCTGACTTGCAACCATAAAGATAATCGTAAATCAATGCCTTTTAAATACAAGTTGTAGACTGTAATGCAGCTCATGGCTTTCCCAGCATTTTCCTCCCAACGAAGTATTATTGTTTTTCAAAGAAGTGAAAGGAATTACGCTTGAGACGATGATGTAATTCTTTTCTCTATTGCGGTTCAAATCAAGGGTCCTTTGCTTATTGACACTCGTTTACATCAATTTTCGGTGGATTTAATCTGATCTATACACACGCAGAAAAAAGACTCGTAAAATGTACAAGAAGTATGGTACTTCTTGCAATTTGACTTTTCAGTAGATTTTACTAGAGATTGACTTTAAGGCGAACTCCGTTAAAGCGAACTCTGCTAAAGCGAACTACGCTAAGGCAAACTAAGCTAAGGCAAACTACGCTAAGGCGAACTACGCTAAGGCAAACTACGCTAAGGCGAACTACGCTAAGGCAAACTACGCTAAGGCGAACTCCGTTAAAGCGAACTCCGTTAAAGCGAACTCCATTAAATTGAACTCCGTTATAGCGAACTCCGCAAAAACGAACTCCACTAAAGAGAACTCTGTTATAGCGAACTCTGTTAAAGCGAACTCCAGTAAAATGAACTCCACTAAAGCGCACTCCTCTAAGGGGAACTCCACTAAAGCGCACTCCTTTAAGGGGAACTCCGCTGAAGCGAACTCCGCTAAGGCGAACTACGCTAAGGCAAACTAAGCTAAGGCAAACTACGCTAAGGCGAACTACGCTAAGGCAAACTACGCTAAGGCGAACTACGTTAAGGCAAACTACGCTAAGGCGAACTCCGTTAAAGCGAACTCCATTAAATTGAACTCCGTTATAGCGAACTCCGCAAAAACGAACTCCACTAAAGAGAACTCCAATATAGCGAACTCTGTTATAGCGAACTCTGTTAAAGCGAACTCCACTAAAGCGCACTCCTCTAAGGGGAACTCCACTAAAGCGCACTCCTTTAAGGGGAACTCCGCTGAAGCGAACTCCGCTAAGGCGAACTATGCTAAGCGAACTCCCCTTAAGCGAAGTTGTGCTGAGTTGTGTTAAGCGAGCACAATAAATGAGAGAGAAATGTTTCAACTCAGCACAACTTATATTTTTTCAAAATTCGAACTTTTGAAAGTTATATGTTTAAACAAATTCCCAAGTTCATAAAAAAGAACTTATTTTGGAAAATGTGTATTTGAGAGAAAAACGTTCGGTAAGACATTTATTGTTCTCGACTAACACAACTCAGCACAATTTTTATTTTTTCAAAATTTAAGATTTTGAAAAATATATGTTTAAACAAATTCCCAAGTTCATAAAAATGGCACTTATTTTGCAAAATATGCATCTGAGAGAGAAATGTTCGGAAGGACATTTATTGTTCTCGTTTAGCACAACTCAGCACAACTTTTGTTTTTCCAAAATTTAAGATTTTGAAAAATATATAATAAAGGGTTTTCCAATAGGGACATAACAATTTCGTATCTTTATATGAACGCACCCTTAAACTTTTTTAATGAACTGTCAATGTCAAAACGTTAGTTAAAGTCAACATTTTCATCATGGTAAAGTTCACGAACCAGCAACGTTTGGAAATTATTAAAAATTACTACCGAAATTCTGAGTCGGTGGTCGCAACTTTAAGAGCGCTTACTGCAATTTTCAGGCTGTGCGTGCTATAGTGGATAAATTCGAGACGAAATTTACACTATTGGACGTTCCGGTGCCAAAAAGACGTCGTATTGCTCGAAGCGAAGAAATAATCGTTGCCGTAAGTGCTAAGATTCAAAATGAGCTAAATCAGTCGATTCCACGTCGTTCTCAAGAATTGGGCATCGCTGAAACGACACTGTGGCGTATTATGCGAAAAGATCTTGGCCTACATGCTTTCAAGATTAAATTGACTTAAGAACTAAAGCCACTTGATCATTTGAAACGCTGAACAATCGATTTATTGAAAGGCAAATTCGGTGAACGCGTTATCTCGAGAAATGGTCCGGTCGAATGGCCGCCTCGTTCATGCGATCTAACGCCATTGGATTTCTTTTTATGGGGTCATATCAAGTCACTGGTCTATGCCAAAAAGCCAGCAACTTTAGACGACCTCAAAGACAACATCCAACGCGAAATTGCCAACGTTCCGGTCGAAATGTATGCCAGAGTGGTGGAAAATTAGGTCCGAAGAATCGACCGCTGTAAACGGGCTCGTGGTGGTCATATGACCGATATCGAATTTCATTAATAAAATGTAATGCTTGCACTACACCCACAATAAATTTGAACTCAATATCTCAAATATTTCTGTGTTTTATTCATAGATAAAATTGTTGTCCGTATTGGAAAACCCTTTATATATATATATATCAAAAAAATAAAACGGCGGTGCTGGTAAAACAATCGTTTTTTCAAAATTTTGGCCCTAATTTTACTTTTTTTCAAAACTGTTTGCGTTACAAGTCAGGACAAACCTAACTTCAACTCAGCACAACTTTTGTTTTTCACAAAAAAAAAAAAAAAAATGGAGATGCTAACTTCCTGGACATCATTTTTTCTGTCTGTAAAACTCATTTGTCAGGAATTAGGGATTCTATGAACCTTCAGCAACCTTAATTTGTGAAGCGCGACAAATTATAATGACACGTTCCCGATTCTATTCAAGTTCTTCTCTTCGAAGAGGCAACTTGATGTGAAATTGTTATCTATAATGTTGACTTGCAAGACGTGTCATTCGCCATTCATCAACTTTTGTGGTATTTTTGTTGTTTTTTATATCAGTATTTCGTCACTTTTATATTATGTAACCATCGTATAGACAAAACTGTCTTTTTCACTGGTCATTAAAGTAATATTTGCAATGATGAACTAAGCACACATTACGAGTTTCAATAATTCATCATAGATGCTGTAAGAATGATGCATATCTTTTTTCAACGACTTAATTAATCTGAAGTTCAGTTGAGTTCATCTAAGTGTTAAGCCAGGCTATTTCTTAGTTAAGTTAAGCTTCTACTTACAGTTTGCATACTTCTTAGAAAGTATTCAAGATATATGTAACGGAGTTAATAAATAGGAAGGATGTAGAAACATACCCTGTGCGACAAAAAAAATAAATAAATAAGTAAAACGTGCATATTTAGTTGCAAACTATGTCTGAAAATAACATGCTTTCCTCCTTTTATCATCCTCTTGATTTCTTTCACTCGTAATTATGAAGTCTTGGAATAATAAAGGAAATAATGTGAACACCAAATGCAAAATGGACGTATGTAACAATAAAAGTAAATGAGAGGTTGATGCCATTGCTGAAGAAATGGTTGGAGTGGATGCACTTTAACCACTGCTTACCAGATCACGTTGCTTCTTGACCACAAACAGCACCTTCCTTTTTTACACCTGGCCTTGGCGGGACTTTTAAACGGTCTCCCGCTATGCAACCACCGTCGAGTTGAGGTTAATACTTTCTTCTTCTTCTTCTTCTTCTTCTTATTCTTTTTTTCTTCTTATCGAAGCTGCATCCCAATCAGGATCTTGTCTTCCTTCAAGCGATTCTATATTCTCTTAACTTGAAAGAGTTGAAATCATGTCCATTTTTATTACTCCTTTTTTGTTTACTCTCAAAACTCACAAAGCTTGCACAAACTATCACAACTTTCTACACTCAGAAAAATATTGAAAGTTCAACTAATACAACTAGATAACCAGCAAAGATGGCAAATCTCGTCTAATCCAAAAAAACTGGCACAATTTATTAGTCTCACAAAAGTTATCATAATACGGTAAATTATAAAAATCCGTAAAACTGGTTTAATTCAAACAATCCTATACTTATCATAAACATCAAAACTCGTCTAATCCAACAAACCCGTACAATTCTCAAGAAATATTAAACTTTAAAAACTCCCATGATACAACTTTTAAAGTTAACACTAGAAGTACCACGTGGGTCATTTTTGACCCACGAGGGTTTGTCGATGGCCCTACGCCCCTTACTAATCATCGCAGGACCAAACAATCCCGTGACTTTTAATCATTTATGGGGTTGTACAACTCACAAAAATTTCATCCCCCTAGAAGTATGAAAAATTTACCTGTTATAGATGAAGTACGGTAAAGTCCGGTTATTTCTAGTGTTAAAGAACTGCAACAGTCTGCCAATCCAGAAAACCATCACAATTCGCTGTGTTGAAAAAATGACACAAATAACACAATCACATAGTTCGCAAAACTGCTACAAGACTAGTAACACAACACCTGTTTACAGTTTTCAATGTTCATTGGACGATGAAATAGCTATTTGTTTTACTAGTGGGAAAAACAAGCAATTGTCAATGAGTGTGAAGTTTCACACGAATTGACAATCGCTTCTTTCCCACGAGTAAAATACGTTATTTTTCCTAAAATTTTCACTAGACGTTCTGGAGAATAATTTTTCCCAACACGTCTACTGATAATTGTACAATTTTCACTAGACGTTTTTGAAAATAATTTTTCCCAACACGTCTACTGATAATTGTACAATTTTCACTAGACGTTTTGGAAAATAATTTTTCCCAACACGTCTAGTGAAACATTTTCCCGTTTCAAAACAGATGGTATAAGTACAATTGTCACTAGACACGTTGGGAAAAATAACGTATTTCTCTCGTGGGGAACAAGCGATTAGCAATTGCTCGTTTTCCTCACTATTAAAATAAATAGCTATTTCCCAACACGTCTAGTAAAAATTGTACTTTCACCGCCTGTTTTGAGACGTTAAAATGGCTGATTTAACAACTGTTACTATTTTCCCCACGAGTGGGAAAAATAGCCATTTTTTCATTTCAAAACAGATGGTGAAAGTACAATTGTCACTAGACATGTTGGACAAAATAACGTGTTTTACTCGTGAGGAACAAGCGATTGTCATTTCGTGTAATTGCAGAACTCGGCTTCGGCTCGTGTTACCAACTTCACACTGATTGACAATTGCTCGTTTTCGCATAAATAATTCAACATATACACACGGAGAAACCTAAGTGTACAATTTTTGCTAAACTACGTTTCAATTTAGGGAGAAACGTGACATAATGAGAATTTTTCGCAGCGAAATACTGAACCATTGCACCTTGATTTTCCCTAGATTCCTAATATTTTTTAGAATTATCATTATAAAATAAAACATATATTTCTATGAAAGTTTCTCCGTGTAGATACGTGAACAAAGACCTTTGATTAAATTATACAAATTTCGGTTGCAACAACTAAAAATGTCTTTAATTAAACCAAATTGTATCCAAGCAAACTATTCTTTGTTGCATGAAATAGATTCTTTCGTAAAGTCAACTAAATTTCGGTTGAGCTAACTAAATATTTTTCTTCGCGCAGAAAAAAGATTCGTAAAACTTACAGAGAGTGTGGTGCTTATTTTCACAAGTTGACTTTTGTAGTTTTTACAAGAAGTTCATATTAGTCAACAGATTTTTTATACGTTTTATTTATCTTCCAGTAAAATCTAGGAATTACAAAAGAATCAGAGTTTAGTAGATTTCACTGAAAGATAGGTGAAGCGTATAGAAAATCTGTTGATTAAACTGAACTTCTTATAAAATCTACTAGTCATGTTTTAAAAATAAGTACCGAACTTGCTGTAAATCTCACTAATCTTTCTTCTAAGTGTGGGTGTGTAAATCCACAGTTTTCTTAACATGGCGGATTTTCACAATTCGCAAAAGTACTTTAACTCACACAGCCACACAACTTACACAAGATGCAAATGTGGCCTAATCAGTAAACATTGCACAACCATAAAACTAATAGTACAACTCATTAAACTCACAAAGCTTTTTATCATAAAAAGTTTTTTGCAATTCTGAAAGCTAGTTCAACTCATACAAATCGCATAACTAGCTCAAGTATCAAACTTCATATAATCCACTGAAATCATACAACTTGACAAACTCACATAATTAAAATTTTAAAACTTCAAAACAGTCTACCAATACAACATCATATTTAGCACAAATTACTAACTTCAGTTAATCCGCAAAACTAGTACAACGACAATATTAGTAGAGCTTGCAAAATCATTAGAACGCATTGAACTCATGAAGTTTTCTCGTCCTGCAAAATTCGCACAATTACAATTACTCTGTAATAAATCATCATATTTTCTTGACAAATTTTGCGCTCACATAATTTATAAAATTTAAAAATCGAACTATTGTCATCGAGAACATTACGCCTTTGCTGAATAAACATCAAATTTATAATTTTGCTACACGCAGAAAAAAGTTCCGTATAATATACTAAAAATCCGGTAAACTTTACTTAATTTCCAAGTACTTATATGGACAACTGGCCAGTTAACTGAATGTTACTAGGCTGAACAAGTAACTGTAATCAGATTTGGTAGTTACAAATACGAATACATAAGTGGTACTGACTTGCGGATCAGTAAATTTCACCGAGCCAATTGCTATCCTACACTGTTTCTAAATACTACAAATGCTTATTATTCTGTTACATTTCCATAGCGTGTAAGAGAACGTAACTTACTGTAACGGTATAGTTTACCAAAATGTTAGTGCTCTTTACGTTTGTCGAATGTCAGAATTACTTATAAGACAGTAGCTTTACCGATTTTTCCTAATGAAAGTAGCATATGATAAGCAGTACATTTGTATTAAGGCCTCACTGGTTCAGAATATATGAAACGCAGTCATCCATCTTTTTTAAACCAAATTAGCACACAAAAAGTGATAAACTTCGAACGGTGTCCCTGAGCATCCACGAGGATCACGAATGAGTTCGTTTCGGATAACAAAGTTCTTTTGTTTGGCTACTTTCTTTGCACACTGAGAAAAATGGATTGTAAACGGTAATGAAAAATATGATACCGGCTATAATCTTGGACTATTAACTATGGGACAGCGATCTAGATTATTAAAACCATAATCTGTAGATGTTAAAAAAAAAGATACTATCGGATAATATCTTGGATTATAAACTGAAACATACCAGATTTAACGCGTGCAAAACAAAAGAAAGATAGAGGGGAGAGCTTTGGCACTCAAAAGAGGGGAGATTTCAGTGGGAAAACATACACAAATATTATTATCATAATAATTTCGAGACATGTTTGTATTAATGTCTTCAGTTTTGCAACTCTCTTTCTAAGAATATGTTTTTTTATCATCACATTTTATTTTATTCCAAAATTACTTCCTCCGAGGGTCTCTCTCAACATGTGGTCTGAAACCCTTCTTTCTCTCTCTCCGCTCTCCGAACACTTAAGCGTACTCGGGTCCCGAGTTTCCAGGACATAGACCGTGTATGGGGTTTGTTTATGCGTTTGTAACTTGACCCTCCACAACAAATTTTCACTGTATATATTAAAATTTTATGCTAGTTTTCAAACGGTACTGCTCTCTTCTCAAATCAGTTTCCTTTTTGACACCAAACAGAGTGTGTGGCTACTTCTATCTGCCGCCTCTGTGTCTTAAAGGAAAATAGAAGATTAAAAATTGAAATAAAAACTATCAATTTTTGATTTTGCCCTTCAACGAAAAATCTGTTTCCGTCCGGGTTTGTGTTTTGTGATTTTGTGAAGTGCTTACTTCTTGTGGGTGTTGTGAGCCCCCTTGTGGATGGTGATGTTTTTTCTGCAGGATCTGTGCTTATTTTGTAGGAGATATCAGTGTCCATAGGTGGTTCTCGTGTGTGCCTTTGAGGAGGGGCAGTTTGCGGATTCACTCTTCGCGGATCTGCAAGATAGGAGTTCTCACACTTTTTTAAGGCTGTGTTTTGGAGCGGTCTCGTTCCTGGATGCCTTGGAGCTTACCATCTTCCTTTCTCACATAAGTTTTGCATGTTTATAAAATATCATTAAAAAATACCAAAAAAACAAAAAAATCTAATGTTAGTGCTAATAACTTTTCTTGCACGTTTACAGCTTAGACACTAAGTACATTAAATTTGGCACTGAAGAGGGCCCCCATTTGTGGCCGAAACGTTTGCCTTTTTCACCCCTACAATATATTTTCTGCCCCTTTAAAAAATTTTTTGATATGTTTGCTTAAACATTGTTCTTTAATGAAAAATTATGACCCAATGCCAATATAAATAAACTACATTGAATTATTATCATACCTTATTTATATGTTCACATTTCTAAGTACAGAAATGCTACACTATTTATAATCGCATACGCATGAAATTAAATTTCAGAATCGCTTTTGGGTTCGAACCCTCTAACTCTACCTAATATCTACATTAACTAAACGCATTCCTAACGCCTAAAGCCTCTCGGCTATTCTCGCTTGCCATATTCCGAAATAAATGTAGCTTATAAGCCACTACTGAGTTGGGCAGACTTGGATTCGAGTCTACGAAGCTATTCGGATAACGTCGGAAGCACTCGGGCGACATTCTGAAACGAATTATATGAAAAACCGAGAATGAATGTTTTGATTTTTGCTGCTCGTCGCAAGGTTTCTGGCAAGTTCATATTCATAATATGAATTTTTCAAATATGGTTTCTAGGTTATAATATTCATTGTTCGACTTATTAAATTTATTTTTAGAAAACTTAGTAATCATAATATCATTTTTTAGTACTCTTTATTTTTCGAATGGAGATTCATAATATTTGGTATTTAAAATACTAATTTTTCTTCTAAACGTTTTAAAGACTGTTATGACTATATTGAATTTCGATGCCATAATATGAATAAATGTAATAAAACCTCGGGTTTCCTCATTTTAAAACACTATTGTACTAAACTTTCATTCAATCTTATCATTTACTCTAACGAAAAGTTTCTCAGTGTAGGTTTATTATCTTCAGATGTTACGAATTATTTAAAGAATTTGAAAATCTTTCTGTGGAAAAAAACCTAATTAATTTGAAATCAAGTTACGAATTATTTTCTGAAGATTATAAGAATGTAACATCTGGAGATTATGTTTAGTAATATCTTTATATATTAGATAAAGATTATAGATCATATGCTTTAACATATTTCATGTTACCGAATACTATCCTTACTTTTAACATCCAGGTTTTATGATCTGTTTTTCTCACTGCAGTTGGAAATTCCTTTGTTTACACCCAGCGTTGCCGGCACACGTGATTTACACATGAAGGTTATGTTTTCGTTACATGTGCGCGAGTTAAGCGAAACATCCAGATCGGTAAAATCTACTGATCTTTCGTTAATGTGTACTATACTAGTATTGTAATTCAGTTCCAGTGAATGGTACTTATCATCCTGTATTTAATGCATATTATAAAGGTATTTTTAACTCACAAGTGACAGAGTTAGATTTACTTTGATTTTACTATGAGATTTACGAAACGCTCAGTAATTCCGACATTTCTTTTCAGCTATGTTAACAGTTTTTACTGTTACATTTACTTAAAATCATTTACTGTTCCTGGTTAGTAAATTTTGCCTTTCTTTTTTCTGCGTGTATACTATAAAAGTACATGATGTGATTTAGAAGAAACCACAACCATTTATTATAAAGTAATTGACAGTTTTTAGTTTCACCAAAATGTCGGTAATTTAGAAGTTTTCTTCTTCAATAAAAAACACAAAGGAGTTCAAACGAGAGTTCTTTTATTCTATTCAACCAGAAACAAATACGAATTTTTTCTGCACAGTTGACTACTTTGAATTGAGATACCGGATGACTGTTCCGCTAAAGGAAATGCAATTTGTTTTTCTGCCAACAGTGCGGTTCTGAGTTTTACTTTTTTTCATGATAGCGTAAGGAAAGCAAAATCGTGACTCGTTTTCGTGACAACGTTGATGTCACGCCTGAGTAGGGGTGCAAATAAGATTTGCACGTAAATTGTTTGTTTGCTCCACTCCTCGCGACAGGAGTTGAGTGTTAAGGGAAAAAGAAGAAAAGAAAGAAAGACAACGCGGAGAAAACACAATTTCTTATCCAGCGGTAAACACATCTAGATAGTTACTCAGCATTTGGCCCCTTTTTTCCATCACAAATTGAACAATTTTGCATTATTTACTGGAACAAGAACGTATGTAATTTTTCGCAATCACAACGACAAACAGAATTGACCTAGATAATCCAATACCTAACAATTTTTTTCCCATTGATCGATAACTCGAATGGCGGTAAAGACAGTTTTTAATGAACCAGGAAAATGGAATTTGCTCGGGAGTATTTTTTACATGGCAACTACACTGTTAGAAATTTCTGTATTAAACTTCCATTACATGTAATGGAAATTTTTTTCAGTAACGTACACGGAGAAAAATGGAGATCAGGAGAATACGAACGATTACTGAGAATTAAGAATGATTACTATAAAAGAGAAGAGAGTATTTGACAGCACAAGACTGATTCCCAAACAGTGTAACACTCTCTTCTGTCATCTAATAATTTTTCCTATTTTCCAGTAATCACCCATATTTCTCTGATCTCCATTTTTCTCCGTGTATATTAAATTTAAAATACTTTAATCTTAAAAAATTCAAATTTTTATTTGAATTTTAAGAAACATGCGTATATATTTTAATAATGTTTATTGATTTGAATATATTTTTATTGAAAAATTATTGAATTTAATATGAATGCATATTAATTTTTCATAATATACAAATCTATTAATTTTAATTTACCGCTTTTATATTAAAGTCTATAAAAATTAATAATATTTTTAACAGTGCAGGGCTGAGTAAACTTGACCCTCTTCATCAATTTCAATGCTTTTTCAACAGAAATAATGTAAGCCAGGAATATTAAACTACGTGCTCCACTTTTTTTTCTGAAAAAAAAAAACTGTTTTATTTTATATTAAATATTTTTTCGTGTAAACATTCTATTCCGAGATACAAAAACGGCCAGTGAAATTAGTTCATTTTACGCTAAATTCGCCTTTCTGTTGGAGGGGGAAAATTTAAATCCTTGCTGTTAGGTTGCATGAGCCCCGTATTTCGAATTTAGTGTCGATATGCGAATTGAGGCCAGAAAAGAGTTGAGCTGCTGCAATATATATAGTACATATCGATTCCACTCCATTGTACATCGTAATTTAAAAAATAAATATGGCTTCGCCACCAGCGATATTACCTTTGTAACAGAATCTGCAAGAAAGATATGGAGATAACCTCAAATAATTAACGGAAGGTGATCATAGATTTGGGCAATGAAATTCTGATTATTTTCGTAAAAGGATGGATTTTTAATTGTAATTATCCACGGGAAAATCAATTAAACGCAGTTGATACACGGAGAAACTTTTTATATCAATTTTTACTATAGTATTTTTCAATTTAGGGAAAAACGTATCACTTTGAGAATTTTTGTTCGTAAAAATGCTAAACTTTGTAATAATGATATGAAACTTTAGTATGAACTATAGTAAAATTTGCTATGGACTATGCTGAAGTTTGATATCATTATTATAAAGTTTAGTATTTTTACTAACAAAAATTCTCAAAGTGATACGTTTTTCCCTAAATTGAAAAATACTATAGTAAAAATTGATATAAAAAGTTTCTCCGTGTAGGAAGTGGTAACTCTAGCCACTAAATTTTACATCTTACACTCCCTGACTTTTGCTCAATAATTAATTTTTATGAGCAAAAATATATTTTTTTTAGTTATCAAATATAAAATTGAGGTAAAAGTTTTAAATTATTTTCTTGACTTCTAGTAAAATTTAAGAAGATTTTAAAACATTTGTAACGATTGCGATATTTTAGAGAATTTTGGAATATTTAATGGAATAATACCAAAGAATAAATTGCAGAAACTAAAACTAAATACATTTTTTCTCAAGAGTAACGAGAAAGATCTGGTAAATGAAATTTAAATGTTGAAATTATTCAAAACACGTTGAAAAAAGATCTGTGACATTTATTGAGTACATAAGTTAAAGTAGTGACAGCATGATATTTCTCTAAATTTAATAGACATTTTTGTAAAATTCACCACTATTTTTCTAAACATAACGGATTTGTTGATAAATGTAACAGATATGCCTATTAAATTCATAAAATAAGGAATTTTATTTAAAAAGTTAATGCAACACGCATTTCTGTAATATTCATGGACAAATCTGTTGTATTAATTATAAAGCGGTAAATTTTACTGCAATATCAGTTAAATTTACTGAAATATTTTATACTATCACTATTTTAACTTATGGACTCAGCAAAGGTAGCACAATTTTTTTTCTATGATCATTAAAAGTAGCAATTTTATAGATTTACTAAAAATTTCCATAATTACTTTGACTTACAGGTAACTTAAAATTCGTCCTTTCACTTCTGTTTTTTTTTTTTTTTACCAATTTTGATCTTGAATCCGTTCTCAAGTGCATTTTCTTGAGACGGCGGTGAAGAAGCGAGAAATTTTCTAGCAAGTGATCGAAAAGATTGCAATAAACGGAGTAATTTTCCGAGACCGGTCTTCACGGAGGAGCGTGATAGCGAGAAAAGGAAAGGTAAAAAGAGAAAAGAAAGAGCATAAGGGGTTGCCAGGAAGAGGGCAGGGACAGGGGGTGGGAGAGCCGGTCGACCGAGACTCTTCGGAGCGAACAGGAATCGCCGATCGCTCCAAGCGTCTCCTTGGCTCCGGTCAGTGCCTGGCTACGGCTAACTTTTCTTCACCTTGCTCCTTGCGGGCGAATGACCGTTACGTTTTTTCGCTCCAAGGCTAAATATCCTTTCGTTACCCCCGCGTCGACGCGTAATCGCTCCGTCGCCGCGTCGATTCAAGATCGCGAATTCTAGTAGAATTACATTTTTTAGAAATCTACGGATTTTGTAGTAATACTTTTCTATAATTAATCTTTTCGTGAGTTTATATTTCTAAGAAATTCTATCCGGCATTGTAAACAAACCAATTCCCTTGTGGTAATTTCTTTTGGAAACATTTTTTGCGAAATTTATCAAGATTTTACATAGAATGAGATACTAAAAAAAGGGTATTTATATGATATTACTTTTTGAATTTGAATCTGTTAAATTCCACTGATAAAATAGCTGGAAGTGGGTTACACTAAAAAAAATGAAGATGTAAAAATCGGGTTTGATTACTGAAATTTCTGCGAAAAAATTTTATGTTTGATTTTTTCAACTGATTCACCAATAATGAGGAAAGAGTGTAATGCAGCTTGGCAATGATTACTGGATTCCAGTAATACCAGTCATACTTTCTTCTGTTTATTGGGGAATCAATTGGAAAGAACCAAATGTACAATTTTTACAGAAATTTTAGTAATCAATCATGATTTCTTTATTATTATTATTATTATTATTATTATTATTATTATTATTATTATTATTATCGGAACAGAATTAAGAATCTTTACAGTTATCAGTGAAACATTTTTCACTAAATACAAAAAGTTCTTTTTATATGTTTGCTCTCTAAATTTAAATCAGTGAGATTTTAATGTTGATATAGCTGGAAATGGGTTACTATTTCGTTTCAATGAAAACTTTGCAGATAATTAAATTTAAAGATCTTTAATAAACTAATGTAATTAGTAAAAAATTCCACTAAAGTGAAGTAGTAATTTCAAGTTAAATATCGACTAAAAATCAGTCATTGATTACAATTAGTACGAACAAATGCTAATTATGTTTGAGAGAGTGTGATTATACTCAAGTTAATGAACTAACTGAACTAACATTTGAAGTTTAGTTAACATTTGATTCTGCTTTTCAAAATCTAAATCAGTAGAAAACTACCAACTGGAGATAGTACATAATTGTTCATCAATTGCTTTAATAGATCTCTCTATTGATGAGTAGTACTTTCCTAATTTCATTCGATAGTTTTTTTTACTAATTTCAAAAAAAGAAAAAAAGAAAATAACCCAAACTGCTATTTTAAACAGACAAGTGGATGTCCGACTTTTTTAAAATCTACCGATCGTTTATAGATAAAAAAAAATAAAATGTTTAATTTTTTGTTTTATCTCCCAGAGATCCAGTTTTTCATTTACAATAACAGTTTGTGCTGTTTTATTTTCCCATATACCAGCAGAGAGAAAAACAATCTGTTAAATTGACTGAGTCTATACGTTAGAGCAGTACCTCTATAATTTACAAAATAGAGAATTCTTTTTCAAAAGGGTAATTCAAGAGGTATTTTTCTAATATTCATCAACTAATGCATTGTTTACAAAAAAGCGCAAAATTCTACTGAAATAGGTGTTAATTTTACAGAATTTTTATGCTACCACTATTCTAATTTATAAACTCAGAAATGCAACAGATTTTTTCTGCCGTGAGTTATGACAAGATCGAATTACTAACTCAACTAGTCAAAAATCTGGTACTATTTCAATTAGTAGTTTTCTATTAATTAAGATGTAGGGCGTCAAGTCTAACATTTCCACTATGCGAGATACAACATTATTACGCTATATTAATATAATCAATCAATGACTGAAAACAAAAAAATAATAATTAAATAAAAAATTTCAACGTAGAAAAGTTTTGCATAAAACATTACTTTCATGTTGATACTCGACACTATAATGGGAAGAAATGATCATAAATGAAGAAGCAAAGAATAAAAAATAACCGAGAAAAACAAAATTATTCATATGCAGTGACGTAATTTGCGTATCCACATTTTGCAGTGTCCTTGTCCGTTGCCGGTGGGATTATTAAGTAATAAAAATAACCTTCACGTGCCATATGTGGCGGTAAAAGTGCACCGTGCCCACATGGCACCCACGTCCTCATACTCTGAGTGGATCATCGTCTGGACAAGACGGGAAAAGAAGAGAAAAATAAAAAAAAGAGAATCAGGGGAAGGGGGTGAGGACGAAACTTCAAATGAAAAAAGGAGATGAAAAAATAGAAAAACGAGATAGATACGGATCCTAAGGTCTTTATGGAATGAAATTTCACACGTTTTTTAGGGCAACGAAGTTAGTATGTATACGTATAAGTGAGATAGTAGTGTCAGATAATATAAAAGAGGGTGGATGAAAATCAGGATGAGGGAAAAGTATAGAAGAGATAGTTCCAGAGACTGCAGAGGTTTTATTCTCTCTCGAGATAGTCTCATTTTCATGTCGCGGAACCGCAACGTAATTGGCATTCTAGCAGTTGCACTCTGAGTTGCTGCGGTACCAAATTTCGAGAGGTCATTATTCACTCAGTTAAAAGCACTGTAGCTCACATAAAAAAGGTCTTTCTCACATTATAACGCTCAAAAAAGTCCTATTATTTTAACATATTCAACGGATTTTACTGTCGTAATTCGGATTAGTCTACAATTGAGTGAACTGAAATTAGTGAATGACTTTTTTCATAAAATTAGTTATTGTTGACTGCAAATAAGTAAAAAAATTGATTACATAAACAAAAGTCACTCACTAATTTCAATTCAGTCAAATTTTGACTAATTCAGATCTACAGAGTATGTACGAAATACAAATTATTTAAGTTTCATTAAATAAATGTCTAATTATTAAATAGGATACGTTATCGACAGGTGTCCTCGTAGACAATTTCAAACTCTTATATCACAAATAAATGTAAATGAATTCAATATTTAAAGATTTTCAAATTCTTTAAATATTGATTAATAAGTTTATTTAAATTCTTGAAATTTTTCGTATCTTTCAGCTCTAAAATTAAATTAGTGAGAAGTGGATTACTGCAGCAAATCAGAAACGATGTTTACTGATTTATCATTAAAAAACAATTAAATACTCAGTCTAAGTCACTAACTAAACAGTGAGATTCGTTGAAAGTTTGTTATAATGACTCACATATCACTGATTCAAATCTATGGACATTCGAAACAGTGGTTTTTCACTGTGAATCAGTGAGTTTTTACTGTTTCGGATTTAGGGAGCTCACAAAGATTTATAAAAAACAGTTGAAGTGACTGAAATTCAATCAATTTTACCTGGTTAAAACGATAAAAAATAATTTGACTCACTCAGATTTTGAGAGAATTAGCTTAGTAAAATATTCCCAGAATCCCTATCTGTGAATGTTCATCAAAGCCGTCAGGAAATTATGGCCCCTTTCATTTCAGAGCGTGAAAATCTATCATTTTTGTGAGTCGATATTAATGCTTAATCGTGCGTCATAGGGGAAAGCTTTTGAGTGTATGAATCTCCCTTGGATTATTTTTTTAAATTAGGCAACGTCTGTCGTCCATAGAAGTTGTCTATGTCATTTCTGCAGGAGTTCGGTTGCACATAGGCGACATAACAAGTTAAAGGTTCAAGGCACAATAAATTTGTGATTTAAAACACAGCTGATACGCACATCACAGGAAAAGAATGTGTCAGATACACAAGGAATAGTGCAACGAGCGTCATCGCCAGTCCCCCAGGGCGATGCCCCCTGGCTCGAAACGCTTGCGACCCTCGCAATTTTACCCCAAGGGAGGGCATTAATAATTTAATGCTTTTAATTCTTTCAAACTCCCCTCAAACCTCATCCACTACCCTCTCTACCCCTCTGCGACACTTTCTTCAGGGACAATACAATCCCCGAGGCAAATTTATATTCCCACAGAAATCGTAAAGCCAGTGACGAAATCTCAATTTATAAGTTTGATATGAAATTGGTATCTTTCCGAACAAGACGCCATGATAAACCCGCTGAAGAAAATTATAACAAAAAACTTGTTAGATATGTTCTGAAATTTTACTCAGAAGAAAAATTTTCTTCACGAAATAAAATCGTTTTCTTGAATTTACAAAGTATTTTATTGACTTAAATAAATGTTTCGGTTGGATTTAATAAATAATTGAAATTTATCAAAAGTAATGGAAATATCTTAGTGTAGATACTTTTGGGTAAAGGTATTTTCAATTTACGAAAAATTGATTGAAATTATGAAAAAGTCACAAAATTTTTAGTTACATAAAACTGCATAAAGATTTAGTTACGGTGAATGTGAAATTTTGTTTATTAAGAGTTTCAGAATTCTCAAGTACAAGTTACAGTACAATCAGTAATTTCTAACTGAAGGTCACAAAAATGTTCATTCAAATTTACTAGAAAGTAATTTAATTTTTTTTTAAATTTTCTGCTGGAATTTTCACAGATACGCAACTGAAGCTCGATATACAGCTACGATTTTGTAAAATTAAGATAAATTTGAGAACATTTTTGCATTTGCAGTTACAAATTACCGAATACTCCGAGTCTTGTATGTAAAAATTCTGAAATTTGAATGAGAAACATTTTACGTTCCACTCTGTGTCTAAATTAGTCAATATTAACTAATTGAGAGTAAAATTTATTAATGAATTAGTGTGAATGCATTCACTTTTAATTACTAACAAGCTTCACTATAAATTTTATACAATTTTACTCTCCATTAGTCAAATTTAACTGTGAATTAATTGGATTCACTTATTAATTAATTGTTACTAAAAATTAGTAAATTTGTTCACTAATTGGGGAGTGAACCAATTCTTACTATATCTAAAAATTTAGAGAGCAGGTAACTGAAACTTTATGCAGTTACATATAGCTGAAAATTCTGTTACAATTTCGTTATTTTAAGATCAATTAAAAAAAAATTAGTACAGTTTTCTAATTGAATGAAAATTTTCAGAGATTCTAGTCAATCTTCAGCAAATTTCATAAAATTTCTAACAGTGTAACTGCATAGAGCATCCTAAAGTTTTCTACACTGAAAAAAATGGTTAGTAAAACCAACTACTTCGGTTTGTAAAATATGCCTCAGCTATTTTATTAGTCAGCACAACAATTTTTTTTGTTGGTGTTACTATCTTAATTGTTATCACAAGAACTTGGGTAGTAACACCAGCAAAAAAAATTGTTGTGCTAACTAATAAAATAGCTGAGGCATATTTTATAAACCGAATTAGTTGGTTTTACTAACCATTTTTTTCAGTGTACACTTAGAAGTTTTTCTGGAATCTATAAAATTTGTACATTATAAAGGTATAACGTATAAATATATGAATTTCACGAAACTCAAACAAATTTACCTGAAATTGCTTTGATTTTCTCAAATTTGATCTTCGTTTCACGTAATAGAAACTGCATAAAACTTGAGTTATGTGTTAAAGAAAATTCCAACCAAAATTTCTAACAGTTTAAAATAAAGGAAAAATGTCTAACAGTGTAAAAAAATTCACACTGTTGGAAATTTCTGTCGGAGTTTTCTGCAACGCGCAATTGAAGTTTTCTGCAGTTACTATTACGTGAAATGAAGAAAAAATTTAAGGAAAAAATTGTAATAGAAAAAATTTTACTTTTTGGACAACTGATGTTTAATGCAGTTACATGTGACTGAAAATTCTCTTACGTTTTCGTAATTTTGAGATAAATTTTATAAAAATAATTATCGTGAATTCCATATTATTTTACGTGACATTCGAAACGCAAAATTTTCGTAAATTTCAGAACTTATCTAATAATGCAATAAAAGTACTCATTTCAGTTTTTGCAATTCAGAAAATATATTCTGAATCTGATACTTGTGTTGTAATATAGAGATGTCATTCATAAAAAATTGCATTCAATTGAAAACTTAAATTATCGTATCAAATAATTTTTAAATAAATTAGAAAGAAGTCTATAGTATGTCTGTAATTTCGAATGTTATATAAATAATAATTGAATCCAAAAGTAGTGAAATAACCATTATATAGTTTGAGAATTGAAAATAAAAGTAATCTTCATCAGAGGAAAACTGCACTTTTGAAATTTAAAATATTAGATTCATTTTAATTAAATTCCTATTAACGAAATTTTTCTCGATGGTCAGTAATTATAATAAATTCCAAAATTTAAAGTTCAGACTTAAATTCTTAACTGCTGAAAACATCTGAGCTTCAGAAATTCTAAACTCTAACATTAAACTTTTTCATAATAGATAAAATCGTTTAACGGTTTAATAAACCGTTTCTTTAAGAAAATGAGTTTTTCGTAATTTCCTTTAAATTGTCTTAGGAGAAATATAAAAATTTTCAACTTTAATTTCGTTTTAAAAGAGCGGAACCAGCTACCACATAAATTTCAAGCAGATTTGATAAATTCATGTCAGTAAGTAGATTTTCCCAGAAATTCTCTATCGGCATTAAAGCAAACATATAAGTATCACCGATAAAACGAGCAAACAAGTCGATAAGTTGCAAAGAATTCCAAGTTTCCAACAAGTTTCTACTCGCTTTAAATTCCGACAAATGTGCGCCATCTAGCAACGAGAAGAGAAAGCATAAATCTACTCGTGTCGTTCATTCAGTCGGTAACTCCAAAAAAAAAATTTTAAATGTCGTAAAAATACAATCAAAACTATTATTTTCAAAATAACAGATCATTCTTGCGAATAGCAATTTCAAATTAAAAATAAATTTTTACTATTAATTATGTTTTATTATTGATCGATAAATCTGTAAATTATTCTTAATATAGAATGAAATAATATATTGATGTGAAATATTTAATTTACAGTAGAAATTGCCTGAATGAAACACCTACGAGTGGATGAAGTTTAATAAATTGCCTATGGCATTCGTTTTTAATAATCTTACCTTCTCGAGAATTGCAATTGAGTTTAGTTGTACATTGTACATGGGCCATATTTGTCGGAGGCTCGTCAGTGGATAATCCTTACCTGCAACAAGGGAAAACATGTAATTAATCAAAGACACGCCCACTCAGATTGCAAACTGAACAGAAGATAATTGAAAGGTTCTTTGTTCCTTTTTCTCGCACGAAAAAAGAGAAAAAAGAGAAAAAAGAGAAAAAAGAGAAAAAAGAGAAAAAAGAGAAAAAAGAGAAAAAAAGAGAGAAAAAGTACACTATAAAAGATTATTTTATCTTATTTTTTAGACAAGGAGGTAAGAAGTTGTGAGCTTTGTTCTTTAAGCAAACATCAGCTGCAGCATGTCGGTAAAAACGAACACTGCAGTAAATTACAGAATCCACTTTCACTAAGAAAAAAGATTTTTCTCATAGTCTCAGTTTATTCCCAGGGATATTTGCTGTGACAAAAAAAATCTTTTCCATAAATTTCAAATAATAAATTTTGCAAATTTTAAAACTGAGTTTTTTTTTTCTACAAATGTTTCAAAATATATAAAATTAGTTTATTTTCAAACCTAAATTTTTTTACTTAGGAAGGTTTCATTATTTTGGAAAGTTTATAAGTTTTTAAAAACACGGAACAGAATAATTTGAGAAACTTTACTCAACTTTTGACCAAAGTTGGGAAATATGGACAATTAATACTATTGTAATAATTTGTGACGTACCAAATTTGCATTTGCATTGTTACTTTTACAAATCAAATAGTAACATAAATTAAATAAATGGTTCTGCTAAATAATAAATTAGCAATTCCATATTTCACGACCTAAGTTTTTCAAACAAGCCAACTATTGTTTTCAGTGTATTTTGTAAAGCATGAAATTATATTTTGTAGAGATGTATAAAGGAATAATAGCGCATATATATCGCACTATCGTTAGTAGCGTATACAAACTTATAATATATATTAAATTTGTATATAACATTCTCCACCCCTTTAATCATAAGAATAATCACTCACATTGTTTACAGATAATATTAGCTTCAGGGTTCAGTAAACTTGTCTCACTCCTACACTTACACGTTTGTGTGAAATAACATAATTAGTAAAGTCCACAATTCCTGTACTCACTGCAAACCCCATTTCTACCCCTCAAAGTACTGCGCGGTTCTCTTATGCCTTTGTCTATAGTCGTTTTAGTTGCGCTCAATATCTACAGGGTGTTTAGTTCACTTTTACACAAAGAAATCAAAACCTATATTCATTTTATATTCAATTAATTGATTATAATAAATTATATTTTTTGTAAAATAGCACGCGATATCTTTATATGAGGTGACGTCAAAAAAGCGAGACCCCAGGATATACATTACACCCCCCCCCCCCCCCGTCCTTCACCCGCCAACTCGATATAGCAAATACACTTTTTTCTTAAATTTAAACATTTTTACTTCATCATTTCAATAGCCCCAGATATAGTCGGAAGGAATCTATTTAATTATTAAATATAAACTTGTTTATTTGCGTTAAATGTACCTAATACTTTAAATGCATAGGAGAGCAATAATCCACGCATATGTGACTTTTGGCGCCTTTTTAAAAAAAAAAAAAAATCCTCGGCATTACAGTCAATCTGTCGTCAAAAAAATACGGATAAACGAAAGAATTACAAGGTAGCTGAATTTTTGACAACTTATTAATTATAATTAATTAATATAATTAATTATATTATAATTAATTATATAATAAATTAATATAATTAATTAATCTGTCGTCAAAAAAATACGGATAAACGAAAGAATTACAAGGTAGCTGAATTTTTGAGAAAAGATTCTATGGGTCATTCTAAGACGAAAAGTGAGTTTTCGTCACTCTAGGGGGTTAGGACAACTTATAGGGGATGAAAGGGGATGAAAGGGGATGAAGCGTGGATTGGTGCTAAAATGTAACCCCTACGCTTTCGCTGCTGTGAGACTTTTTACTCTCAAGAATCTTAGCTTCATTTTTGTTTTACACGTTTTTTGCGTGAGGGTTCATTCAGGGGGTTAAAAAGGGGGTGAATTTGGACAAAATCAGTTTTTTCGAAATAAATCTTCTGAAAAAAATCGTAAAATTTTGAAGACAAAACAAAAGTTGTAGATCTCAAAAAGGCGCGCCGATGGTGTATAGCAATATTTCCCCTGAAAAATTTTCATTCCCCCTTAAAAAAAATGTTGAAATATAGGATTTTTATTTGAAAATTCATAAATAAATAAGGGTGCATTTTACGGCTATACACGGAGAAAAACGGAGGGACGAAGGTAGAGGTTCAAAATTTTGAGAGTCAGGCCGACCCTCTAGATTATCAAATAGTCCTTCCATAATTTTATGGACATAATCAGGGAGACTCTCGATTTATGATCAGCTTGATTACCACAGAGAAACAGTCACACTATCAAGATAATCAAATCGATCCTCTGGGATGATCAAGTTGAATATCTTGTTTTAAATTTTCATTTCGACCCTCAAGGATGATCAAATCGACCTTCTACAATGATCAAATCGATTATTTTTTTCTGACCCTCTACGGATGACCAGTTTGATTATCTAGAACGCTGTCCTATAGTCCATCAGCATATTTGGTCGACCTGACCCTCTAGATATTCAGGCTGACCCTCCATTTTTCTCCGTATAGTTTGAATATACGAAATGTGGGGATAATTATTCTCTACCTTTTTGTTCTGAGTTACAATCCCCGATTACAACGTTTTTCTACCCCTACAAGGGGTTGAATATTCAAAAACGAATTCCGGAGAAACTATGCATTTTTTTGCATGGCATCATAGAAACTTTTTTGTAGCCGAGTTAAGGCCATGTCTTACTTATCTGATCCCTATCTTACTGACAATAAAAAGTTGCTGCGCCCCGAGAATCGTCGAAAGGGCGAAATTATATTAATTTTATTAATAATTAAAAACTCACGAAAAACCGCAACAAATAAAAACAACACGAATAAATACCACAACGCGTTGAGTGTAAAAATGAGGGAAGAAGCATGGAGTTATCTTCTTTTCTGACTTTGAAAAATTATTAAAAAACAAGCGGTTTACTATTAAGAGACAAAATTTGTATATGTAATCAAGGTCCACTAAAATTAATATACTTACAGTTCTGAACGTTCATTGAACGATGGAAAATATTTTTTCTTAGAACTATATGATTAGTTTTTGCCCCAGAAAATTAAAAAATAGTGTATTATTCATGATCGATTGTATACTTAAAGGGCCCTAAACATAAACATAATAATTAATTCAAATATTAAAGACTTTGAAATCTTTCTGAGGAAAAAAGACGCTTTCGACTGCGATGGGATTCGAGCCCAGGTCTTTCGTTTGCTGGTCGACTGCATATAAGAGTTTGAAATTGTCTACGAGGACACCTGTCGACAACTTATCCTTTCTGATGTGCGACTAGTGATCCTCCGAATAATGTAGGCAGTGACAAAAATTTCAAACTCAACTGATTAAATTGAAATAATACACTGAGAGAAATCGGCTTTGGTTCCTGTGCACATAGCACATCAATTTTTTGTACAGTAGTAGCCTTGACCAAAAAAGTTGAGAGAAGCTACTACTTTTATAGTTATCATGACAGTAATTTGGACTTTTTTGTGTATTCGGTTGTTGTAACCAAAGTTGATGATTAGAATCAGCTTTATACGTACCCCAACGGTTAGTACACGTACATTTTCTTTATGCGTACTGCCAAGCTCCTTTGGTTACTACAACCGCAGCGTTCGCTGTTGCGCTAAACAAATCAAGTATAACTTTCATTTGTTACAACGAGGTAAGCCTGCCGTGACAACTATTAAATCTTGTAATAGTCACAATTTAACTTGCACTGCACTGGAGATGAGTAGTTACTTCCAAAAAGATATGCAGTCTAAGTTAAATCCTGCCAATTCTCGTTCTCGATTCCTGGACTATATTTCACCGTGCCAAGCATTATCAGGTAAATAATTCTATTATAAATATAGTTTGACAATTCTTTCTAAATGATAAATGATTTTGTTCGGGGACAATGCAATGCGTTCCAATTTTGCTGTCTCGTCGTATTTTGTCAAAACTATAGTCAGTCAAAAAAAGTTTATGGTGATGAAAAAAGTGACAATTTTTTAACTTAATCGACGAAAGTTATCATAAATATCATTATACCGGATTATTTTTCTTAGATCTTTTCGGTGAAACTTTATTTTTTCTAATCAAATTGAATTCGTATTTTGATAACTAAGAGAACCATACCTATAACCTCAAAAATAATTTTGGCTGGGTATTTACTGTCCGTAGACTTAGTCATTTTAACTAAACTCTATGCGCGGCTTTACGATGGACTTTGGTTCCTATAACCGCAGCGCTATGGTATTTCAAGTACCAGAATCGTGGTCTCAGTAACGTTCCTTGCAGTTGGAGTAAACACTTTACCAATGTATGACAGCCACTACCATGATTGTCATGAGAACTTTAACATTTTTGTAAAGACGATTTTAACAAAAAAAACTTTGGTCAGTGAAACCTAAAATTTCTCTCTGTGTAAATAATTAATTCTGTTATGAAAAAAACATTTTTGTCATCGTTCAATGAACATTCAAAACTGTAAATACATCTAAAATTACATGAAGGGGTTAGTCGCAGTCAGGGGGGGGGGGGGGGAAGAAAAGTGTATTTTTTGGGAATTATTTCCCTTTGTTACATACACACGGAAAAAACAGTATAGCTGTTCGACCTATACCGGTATATAGTGTCTCGACCCATGCGGTAAAGGTGAGACAACTATACTGATTTGCCGCGCGACCTATACATTGCTTCGCATGCACGCGACTCTAACCTCGAAATGAGAAAGAAGTGTCATTTTTTCGAGGCGCTTTTTCGAAGCGTTTGTCGATTTGTTTGGAGCATTTTTTCTTTCTTTGAAAGATCATTTTTGCGTATCGCGTATTGTTTTATCACACGCGAAAATTCACAAGAGCGATAACGATGGCATAATATTTTGTTTACGATCGCTATACATGGTATTGTCATATCAACGAACTTGTATAGCTGTCTCACCTATACTCGTATAGTTCTGAGGACCATATCGTAGCATTGGTCTGATAGCAATATTTTCTGATTCAGAGGACCAAAATATGGTTCTCTTAGCTATACTGTTTTTCCAGTGCATATATTTTTTCAATGACTTCAGACCCGCAAAAGTATATAATTTTATTGATGTTTCGGCAAAATTTAATTATTATTCAATGGGTTATCCGAAATGAAAAATCCCAAATTATTGTCTAAATTTATTAGTTTATTTAGTGCTTAATCGCAGCTTTGAGGAAAATAATTTTTTTTGACAAAATTGTGACCAGTCAAAGTTGAAAATCCGATTTTCGTAAAAAAATCACCCGTTTTTTGTTAAAAAAAAGTTTTGAATGAAAAAAAAAAATTACGATCTAGCACCACATTTTTATATATCAAACGAGTCTACCAAGATGCCTGCCAACATGGTTGTAAGAAAAACAGATTAAAAGTTTCAAGTATAGTTTACATGGAAATATTTTTCTTTTTCGTCCACTTACATAGCTTAGTCAATTTTTCTTGGATCGATTTAAAACTTGGAGATAAAATTTTCAAGATATTATACTATAATAATATTAAAAAACCACAAATCGATTTTTTGAAAATTCTAGCTGCGACTAACCCTTTAAAAATAATTGACGTCAGTGTCCAACGCGAATTTAAAAAATGCAAACGTTTTTACGTTACCGCATAAAATTTCGAAAAAATATTCTCATCTGCTATAGACTTTCCACCCTTAAATTGTAACACTTCAAGTTATTACAAAAGTTACGATTTAATAAATACAAACAACAGGGTTTTGCTAATTTGGTGATAAAGGTAAACGCTACGGAGATGGCAGACTGTTTGAATACGGATAATTAAATAAACCGATATCAGTCTGTTAACTTGGACATTCTGGAAACTCAGACAAGTGATAACATCTTGACTAATTTACCAAGAGACTATAACAAGAATCCATGAATATATATCGTATCCAAAAGATTCGTTTTAAATTTTAAAGTGACATGTTTGATAACATGTCTGCTATTATATTGACTCAAAATTCATAGATATTTTTTCCATTTCTCATTATTTTGGCATAGCGTCAGATTCTTTTTATTTTCTTCGATTGAAATTTTCACTATTCGATATAAAAATACTCAAAAAGAAAGCAAGGCAAACGTTTCGGCCACATATGGGGGCCCTCTTCAGTGCCATAAATTTAAAGATTAATTCAAAAATTTTTGTAAAACGTAGATAATTAAAATAAGAATTATCATAAAATTGAAAAACTTATCTCATAGCTTGCAATTCAAAATGAAGTAGTCCAGTATGCAGCATCACGAATTGAAAAAATGTTAAGAGTTCACTGTGAATAAAAAACCGGATAACCAATAAACCGGAAAACATAAAAAAAATTTTTGCACACGAACCGACCACAATTTGAAAAAAATTTTTTTTTTTTTTTTTTAAATTAAAGAACGATGCCGAATTGGTAATCGACGGCAGAACGCGAACAAGGTTTACATTTTTAAAAACTTTGCGAGAAGACTTTGTTACCGCCGGAGTCTTTTATAGAATGATCTGAACTGTTTTCAAAACCGACTCGAGACATGTGGCTTTGCTGACCGAAAATTTTTTTATATAAGCAATCCTGAGAGGTTCTTTTCCTCCTTGAAGAAGACTATTGTCCTATACCTAGTTAAGAAATTCGAGACGTTTATGTTGATTTTTACGAGTGAACGAAGGCGTGTATTTTTCAAGAAACGATTTTTTTATATTTCAGCTTCACGGACAATCCATTTAATATTGAATTTGCAAGCAAGGCATTACAGAAACCTAATTTATTATAATATCTATACATGTAGTTTTACTCAATATTATTAAAAAAAAAAAAACAAACAAACAAGGAGTATTTTTTATTTTATATTCCTTAATATAAAAAACTTTTTTGTCATGTAATTTTTGTGTATAGACTTGGCATGTAATTTTCATCTATGCCATAAATTAACAATGGTCCTCAAAATAAACTTGTAAAACCATGAGTTTTATGGATTTTTTATGGTTTTTACCATGCAAATCAAACTTGCGGGTATTTTCAAGATCATATTCGTAATTGGCGCCTGAAAATATATGAGTGTACAAAGTTTCAAGAACATCAAAGGTAAACCTTTTTCGGAAGTTTATTCGTAATTAAAAATACCCTTTGTAATTTTAAAGAAATTATTTTATCCGAAATACTTTTTTCTCAAACTTAAACTTAGTTATTTTGCACGCCAAACGAACTCTTTTCAGTTGGACCAGTGCCTTCAGATCGTGCATGGAGAAACCCAAATTTATAATTTTTGCTAAACTACGTTTCAATTTAGGGAAAAACGTGTCATTGTGAGAATTTTTCACAGTGAAATACTGAATTTTAGATGAACTATATTGTAATTTACTATAGATTGTATCGAACTTTACTATAACCTATACTAAAGTTTCATATCATTTTTCGAATTTTTAGTATTTTGACTGGGGAAAATTTCCAGTCTGCTAAGAATAATTACCATTGCACCTCAATCATTTCAATCAGTGACTGACTTCATGCTTTACACATGGTCATTACAGACTGATAAATAATCAATTGTTGTTAACTGAGAATCAATCACTTTTGACTGATTAAAAAGCGAGAAATCAGTCACTGATTGTAATTATTAAAATACCGAATTGATTCAGATTTAGAGAGTTTATTAAGGCCATGGATTAACCAGACCATGTGACCAAATTCCTGTAAAAGTCCATGTATAAGATAACTTTTTTACTTTAGAAAATATCTTCCTGAAAATTTGCAAAAGTTTTGACAATTGAATGCATTTATCGTTGTCTTTTAATTTTTTCACAATTTTCACTAAAAAGAAGTTAACAGACAGACGTGCTTTATTGTGTTTTGTTACGTTTTCCAAATTTCCAGGAAGATGTTTTGTAAATTAAAAAAGTTATCTTTGATGAACGAATTAATATATAATTTTGTCACGTAGTCCGAGATTTTTATCCTGATGCAGTATTAAAAAAATTTTACTTGTTATCCTTATCTTGAGATTAGGCACTTTTAATAATAATTAATGAAATAAAAAACCTCTCATTCTTAACTGTATAATGAATCAATTAAATGATTTGAATAAAAACCAACTAAAGAGAATTGAAGATAATATTTCAAAAAATTAAATCATGTTCTTTTGGCCCTTAGGGTTGAATAAGAATTGCAAATTTTATCTAAAAGGGAAACAAACAGAAAGCTAAAAATATAAATATTCCCAAGTAGAAATGAAATGCGCAACTTCGAAACGCGTCACGCTCGTCTTGACAAAGCCTTATGGTATTCCATGGTAACACGTAGGATTGTCGAGGGAAGCATAAGGCACCTCGATAGTTGCCTATTCCATTTTTACCTGGGTTATGAATAAACAAATTTAATCTCAATTTTTTCTCAGGGTCGCTTTATGCTCTCTTTTAAAATTAGTTACATTTACGGATAGGAACATTTTCCGCGATTTAAAAAATGCTGGATTTTTAAGTGAATACAACAAGCGAAATCCTTAAAGTTAAATTACGGTAATTAAATGAATACAATAAAATAAAATTAATTAAATTAATTTAAATTAAATAAACTAATTTAATTAGTTAAATTAATACAATAAAACTAAAACATTGCAAAAAATTAAAATTGGATAGAGTTAGTTAAAATAATTCGATAGTTGCTTGCAAACTGATATGTTAAATTTAGAGAATACACATGGGTCATTCCATGAGGTGGGTAAAGTTAGGTCCTGTCAGGTTTACGTACCTAAGTAAATTGATGTTTGAGTGCTGTGACCTTTTGAGCCCTTTTATATTTTAAAGGGACAAAGGTCAGTCCTAGGGGATATGAAGAACCCTAAATTAGCTGGAAATCCTGGTGAAGACTAGAAGTAAATATCTCAATTTGTTGGCCGTTTTTAATTGTGGCGCTGTTGACTTTGAGTAAAGCTGGCAGCGCCACCATTTTTTTTTTTTAAATGCAGAGCCGGAAATTTACTTTTGGGGCATTAAATTAGCCCTAAATGAGCCCTTAATTACAGGCTAGCCAATATTGTGAAATCACGTCATGGCGCTGCCAACTTTACCCATCTTACATTGTCAACCAAAAGGGGAATGCAGGAGATACCCAACGAGGATAAAGTTTCCGTACGAGCAAAGCGAGCGTGGTAATCATGCGAGTTGGGAATCGAGAGCGCGGTAAAGTAATAATTGAGGTTGGAATTCGAATATTTTCCAACTTTCCTATCACCAAGACCCCAAAATCGCATTTCCCGCGCGGGTATCAAGGAAACCAATTTTAGCGATCTTTATCCAATTTAGAAATTTTTTAACTTGGTATCTCATTTCGCACAGGGATGGTGTTACATGAACTAAAATGTCGGCTTTAAAGACTTCCCAACAAAGTTCTTTTCTGTATTTGAAGATAAACACTCCATAGAAAGAAAAGCTAGTATCAATAATGTTCCTGTTTTATGTTTTGAGGGAAAAAAATCCTAAAGATGAAAGGGGGCTTTCTAATGAGAATCTTCGGTGAAAAGCTTTGCGTATTCGTTCGAATAAAATAAAAAGCGAGTTAAGAAATGAGATACCTTTAAAGGTAAGGTGGATCAAAAATACTAAAACGTATCAATAGTATATGTTCTTGTCAACCTTCTCAACGTCTCTTTCTAGCGATGAAATCGTCAATATTCTGCTCGAAAGTGAGGAACTTGGCGCATTCAAGTGGAGTGCTTTGAGTAGCTACTAATGGGATATCCACTTTGCATTCTGTGGCACGAAAAAAGAAACGAGGGCATTTTATTGACCCTTTTCTAACCAATTCCGTGGTCAGCCTTGGCCTCCAGATCTCAGCTGATACAGAATTATATTTACCTTTATTCACAGAACATGATTAGTAACGTATCTTAAAGGCATGAGTCAAATAAGTTACGTGGTCAAGAATAGTATAGTACACTATTTTTCCTGGTAGCGGGTCGTAAAGTCAGCTTTATTGTCCCTTGCAGGACAAAAAAATCCATTTTTCAACCCCCAGTAGGAAACAAATCGTGTGTAACACGGGAAAAAAATGTTTCCTACTAGCGGGTCTTAAAGTGGATTTTCATCGACAACAATAATTCTCGGTCATTAAAAAAATAGTTTCCAATGTATAACAGTTAAACTTTTAGCTGCGCACTCTAAAAAAAAGTCTATCCATAGTGAAATTACGTTCTTTTCAGAATGCATCCATTGAAATTAAGCATATTCGTTTTGTCTACCAACAGAATCTTTTTCCTGTCACAAAACTCATCTGTGAGATGCAAAAAGAAAATATTTTTAGCAATGAACGACTTTTTTTGACTCTGAAAAGAAATCCTCTAATTATGCAAGGATTGCATTTCTAGACTAGGAGACGAAGGGCGCTTGCGCATTAGTGAGTGTACATCGTCTGGTGCTAATCTGTTCACAGATATTTTGTCAGAAGAATATATTTATTTATGATCAAAATCAATTAACGAAATCAAATAATTGTTTTTTACAAATTATTAGGAATCCCAGAGTGCGACGTAGAAATTTTGAAAGGTACGTATACCAAAATAAACAATTTTGATCCGCATAACCTTATTTTTCATTTCTTCTGATGCTTCTGATGACAATTCAAAGATATTCCCAAGAATGTCAATAAAAGCATTGTAGAAACTGAAATCGTGATAACGGGGTGTGAAAAGGGGGAAGTGTCCTCGTTTTTTTGTCTCAGACTTTCGGTGTTTAGATTATTTTCAAAAGATTATTTAAACGATCGAATGCATTACAGGCCATCACATAACTCAAAATGTATTTGCGTATCATGGACAAAGAGGATTTCCAAAAGCACAAATATCTATTTAATTGCAAGAAAAAATGTATACATTCAAGAAATTTTCAAACTGTAAAAATAAAGTTTTATGGAATATATACTTTATAAAACAAATAATAGTTTTGTATTGGAAAAAAATGTCGACATTTAAAGTTTATATGGAAATCCATTCTAATATCATTGATAAAATTGAATAAAAACATGTCTTAAATGAATTTTGAAAACACCTATTTAAAATTACACGCAAAAAATGTGTAGCTGGTACAAAGAAACATATTGCTGTTCAAGCTATATTATTAACTATCCTAACCATAAATGTGGCTACTATAACCTAAAATATTCTTGTGACAGCTACACATTTTTTTCCGTAAAACAGTTTCGTATATGTATAATTTTTTATACAATTTATTCATTTTATGAAATATACAGTTGTTTTTTATTTGTAAAAAAATAGTTTGATTCGAAATTATTAGTAAAATGTTTACTATAGAATTTATTGTGAAATTTAAAATGCAACAAAGTTTAAAAATAATTTTGTAACACTTTTTCAACATTATATATTTAATAGACCATGAACTTTCAATGTTACACGTATTGGAAAATTTGTAATGTAAGCAAAGTTATATCTTAAAATTTCTTTAAGCTGAAATCTAAGACGGGTCGTTATTATATTATTGAAAATGATCGATTGAATATTGGGATTTGTCAAAGTTTGGCTTGTGTACATTTCTTATAGGTTATATAATAGAATTTGTTTTCTTTTAACATCGAAATTATACTTCCTTCGTAAGACAAAGAATTTTATTTCCAGACCAAAGGAAAAACTTTGGCAGTAAAATGATAGCACTTGAAACGAAAATACTTCAACTGTTAGAGGATTTCCTTTTATGCCAATTTTGAGTAGAAAATCCATTCATAGTGAACGGAATTGTTCGACAGTCAATATTCCGTTTTTAGAGTGCGGGGGTGGTCGATATATCTACCACTCAAGAGGCACAAAATATTTAATATTTTTACGCAAAATTTGATGTTTTGAATACGTAAAAAATAGTTTTAAAATTCCTCGAAACATTGTTGACTTTGAAATACCGATTTTCAAGGTCAAATTTCATTTCTAGTAGAAGCGAGGATTTCAGAGTGTGTTCCTACGTAATTTGATGGACTGAAAACAAAAAAAATACTGAAAAAAAATCACTGAGGTATCATTGACCTTGAAAATCTACAGTCAAGGTCACATTTCATTTTTTGCATAAGCGAAAGTTGGAGATGACTTTCCAGCGACATTGATGCGCTAAAAATGGGAAAAACCTTCTCAAAACTCGGCTTATACTAGAAATGAAATTTGATCTTGAAATAGAGATTTTTAAGGTCAAGGGTGTCTGGGAATTTTTTTACTATTTTTTACGTAATCAGTGCATCAAACTACATACGAAAACCTTCTAAAAACTTGGCTTATATCAGAAATAAAATTTGACCTTGAATTGGCGATTTTCAAGGTCAAGGGTGTCTGCTGGAATTGTTTTACTATTTTTTTCATATTCAGCGCATGAAAATGAGACAAATTTTTTATATTGCATTTTACGTTGCCTACGGGGCTGACCAGCAAAGCGAGGGAACAACCACACGAGTAAAATTAATGTTTTTTCCGTGTCACGGAAAAGATTCCCTACAACTTAAACATTTCCAATTTTCGAAAATGAATAAATTATTATCCAATTCGGCAATTTGTTTATAATAATTTCGTCTTGGAAAATGTTTTTTACTGGTTTCAGCCATTAAAGAATTTATTTTTAAAAATCTGAAACCGTGAAGTTGTGGGAAATCTTTTGTCTGAAAGAATGATCCATGATTTATTAGAATCGCATAATTTATTAAAATTTGGTAAAAAGCGATAAGAAAAAAAGTTGGGCCAAAAATAAATTTTATTAATAAAATTACTTTTCTGTGTTTCAAATTTTTTTCATGTAAAATAATCTTTCTTCTTTCAAAATAGCACTTCAATAATAATATTGCTATTCTTAAGAGCAAAATTATCTATTTTTGCCTGAGGTCTAATTTTTGTGGATGAAAACTACCTTAAAATGTAGAAAATTAAAAATTAGTATGATAACGCAGGTTTACAAAATATGAGGTTGTGATTGTTATAGAAATATCGATAGACATTTTCGAAGTAAGTTTTGGCGTAGAAACCGAATCCGGGCTCAGAATTGCTCCATCACGTCAGGTTGTCGTGTAATCCTAACCTAAAAGTGCGAAAAGCACGGGTTTTCGCTATATTTGAGCATCAATAAATTCGCGAATTTTTATTATTTTTTTAATATGAGAAAACTATCAAAAAGAGCCACTTTTCAGCTTTCCATTTCACTATTTACATGTATTATTTTAATTTTTCTAACCGGAGATATCACCGATTGGAAAAAAAATTGCAGGTTTCGCAATGACCGATATATGGCGGGAAAAAATGATAGGACGTCAAATTTGTTTTTTCATCCGATTGATCGATTGTTCATATTATGCCTCGTTCATCAGAAATAAGAATGAAAAAACAAATTTGACGTCCTATCATTTTTTCCCGCCATATATCGGTCATTGCGAAACCTGCAATTTTTTTTTTTCCAATCGGTGATATCTCCGGTTAGAAAAATTAAAATAATACATGTAAATAGTGAAATGGAAATCAGAAAAGTGGCTCTTTTTGATGGTTTTCTCATATTTAAAAAATAATAAAAATTTGCGAAGTAATCGATGCTCAAATATAGCGAAAAACCGTGTTTTTCGCACTTTTAGGTTAGGATTACTCGCAAACCTGATGACATGGAGCAATTCTGAGCCCAAATTCGGTTTCTACGCCAAAAATTACTCCGGAAATGTACCTCAGCTACTCCATAACAAAACCACGTAGATCTGTGTAATCGGAGTTTAGTTAAATACGTTCTGAATTTGAAAGAAATGATGTAATATATTAAATTATTCTCAAGGCCGTGTTTAATTCAATTTAATGCATTACTGTCTTCGTCAGAAAATTTGTTAATATTATTTTAATTATAAAGCGGTCGTATACAATTAATAACGTCAGAGCCTACCATATGGCCAAATATATTTGGAAAAAAATTTCTGAGAGAAAGGGACGCTTCCACTCCGCTAAGTATTGAGCCCAGGACCTTTCGATTGCCGGTCAAATGCTTTATCATCTGAGCTACGAAGGTTCCACACAACTTTTCTTACAGAATCTATTTACGTCTCATCCTGAAATTAATAATTAGTTCACGGTATACCTGTAGCCGGATGAGACGTAAATAGAAAAGTTGTGTGGAACCTTCGCAGCTCAAATGATATAGCATTTGACCGGCAATCGAAAGGTCCTGGGCTCAATACTTAGCGGAGTGGAAGCGTTCCTTTTATCACAGAAAATGTTTTCAAATTATATAATATAATATAATTAGAGAGCGGATAAGAACAACTCAGGAAGCTACCAAAGGTCTATTAGTGCAGAAAACGATCGGCTGGCGGTGGTGGGGAGGACGAGTGGAAGTGTTCAAATAAAAGTTAACTGTACAAATTTTTACAAAATTTTCATTCAAATGAAGTTGACAAAAGTTCTTTATAGTATTCTGTTGTATTTTGAAAATTTTCAGGAAAATATATGGTAAAATAAAAAATTTATCTCAGATGGGCCTTTACATGAATTTGGTATGATCGAATTCCTATCATACTGGCAATTATTCGTTGGTACTCATTTTCATGCAGAATAGAATATAGATTTAAAAATTTGCGAAATTAAAGAAAAGGCACAAGGAAAGGTTACTCAATCTTCAGATTTTTACTATAACTTTAAAATAAAGTTTTTTAAAAATATTTCTTTGTGTGAATATAAAAATCCAAGAGTTGACAGACCTTTCTTAAGGCCATGGATCAGCTAGATCACGTGACGTCGACAATTGCAATTACAATATGTAACATTATTCGAAAACTAATAACTAAAATATATTTCCGGTACTAGACAGACGAGAACAAAATAGTCAAGAAGGTTTGCCCGGTATTAAAAATCTATTTGAGTTATTAATTTTTATGTGCCTCCGGCGCGTAAACTCGTTTTTACGCTACAGTTGAGAGTAGCGTAATGCTGTGTATTACGATACAGAGCAATGTAATGTAAAAATTGAACTGCGCATGTGCCTATAACCATACAGCGGAGCGTAATATTCTTCTTCTTCTTCGTACAGCGTTGGCACCGTACTGACAAAGCCTTGTACATTTGAACTGCGCATACGTCTATTACCTAACGCTACTACTACACAAAATCGAGAAAATCAAAATGGCCGGAAGTATTCGCGAAATGTCAAGTGAGATGGGCGATAATCACGACAATTTCGACCTTTTCAGATTGGATTCGAGTATACGCATAAAAACTCGTATATGCGCCGAAGTCACATAAAATAGAATATGTGCCAATGCACACAATTCGGGTAATGACGAGACTCGCTTAAAATGCTCGCAGGACTGATCACGCCTCGACTTCGATCTCCTGCAAGCATTGTCTATCGTCACGTAATAACCCGCATTATGCGCCTAGGCACATAATATACTATTAAATAACCTCATATACTTAAATTGCAATTACAGACGCCACGTGATCTGGTTGAGCTATGGTTTTAATGTTTTTTTTTAAATTCGCACATTTTCAACTAAAATTCTAATTTTGCATGTATGAGTTTACCAACTACAAAAGTTGATAAGGTAAGAATCAGATCATTTGGTCCAGTGAATCGATGATCTTAAGGCCGTATGGTATACTCTGACATCACCAGTTATATACGACCGCCTTATAATTAAAATAATAAATTTAATAAATTTATTCAAATTATTATTTTATTAATAAAGTGGTCCTACGTAATTGGTAACGCCAGACTCTGTCACAAGACCTTAAAGGCATGTGATACTTCACAAAAGTAGAAAGTTCATGTGAACAATTTGATCCAGTTACAACAATGTTTGTATCCAAAATGTATATGAAATTTTGTTTACAAATTTTGAGAAATGGTAGAGAAGATAAAAACGGACGTAGATAGACTACTCTTCGTTTTGATAATGACAAACATTTTCCAATATATTTTGCTAAAATTGAACTTTTTCAATTTCGAAATCAAAAGTAGTCTCTTTAAGTTCGTTTTCATCTTCTCTAAAATTTTCAAAATTTTGGAAACAAAATTTTCGAAATGGTAGAAGATATAAAAACGGATGTAAAAAGACTACTTTTGGTTTTGACAATAATAAAAAAATTTCCGACATATTTTACTAAAAGTGACCTTTTTTCTTAAATTTCGAAACTAAAAGAAGTCTATCTGCGTCCGTTTTTATCTTCTCTGCCATATCCCAAATTTTGAAAACGAAATTTGATGTACTTTAGACACAAACATGTAGAAACCTGAAATCAATAAAATTTCCTAATTTATCAAGTATAACATGCACTTAAACTAAAACTTCGACTTTTGAAGACACTTTTTGTCCTTTTGTAAAATTGAGATATTCTCCGTTTTAATAAATGCTTTACCTTTCAATTTGTGCACCTAACTTTACAGTCGAGTAGTTAAACTAAACATTAATCTCGTATTGTATAAATATATGGTTCAATATTATATGTTTAAATTCACCTTGTGTCTAAATCTCCAATAAGAACCGCAAACAGTAAAAAGAAGTCATCTTGAGGAACACAAAATCGATTTTCACTTTTAATCAAAACGAACATGCTATAGAAATATTTATCTCATGAATTAAAAATTAACCTAAAAAAATGTATTAATTAAAAACGCGAAAGATTGCATATTACAAAAAATTCAAGATTTTAGCGACCGTCCGCATTGCAATCTTATGAGAAACTAAATTTGTTCATTCAAAATCGGAAGGGCGGATCACTACTCTTCAAACAGGATTGACCTTCATTTTCAAAGTATTGATTTTTCGCAGTAAATGGAGGTATATAAATATGAATGTCTGAAAAGGACCCACTTTCTAATTTCAAGTGGGCCTCCTTTTCATATAAAAGTTAAGATATAAACAAACTCGAGGAATGGATTAATGTCAGCAGTGAAATAAAAATATTTGTCATTGAAGAATATTGAGACTTTAATTTACGACTTTCCATTGACCAAACAAAATTCGAAAACTTTAGTTGTAATGGTCGAAGTTATAAATATGTAAACAGGGTGAATAATTGTACTTAATCAACAACACTTCAACAAATTCTAAGAAAATTTTCCAGTTCTATCAACTGTTTTTCTTATTTTCCATAACTACCTAATTGTAGGAAATTTGTTTCAAAATAAAATCTAGCGTAAATTTGAGTCTTCAATTTGAGGAGTCCTTTCACAAAGGAATATTTCTTCATTACACTACCGTTCAAAACGATCCGGTACCACCTGTTGTTTAAGCTATGTTGTCTAAGTGTCTTTATATTTTTATAAAAACAAAATAATTTTTTTTTCGATAATAACATGAATAATTTAAAATTAATTAATTGAGTTTGAAAGTTAATAAAATTTTACATATGAAGACCCCAAGTTGAATGCAAAATGTTAATTTTATAAAAATACATTAGAAAAAACTTCAAATTTCGAGATTTTTGGAAAATTTTAATAACTAAAAATAATTAACATTTTGAAAAGTTTTCGTTCTCGTTTTGAAGACAAGTATCCAAAGTAATTTTCCAAATGATCAAGATATTTTTAGAATTTTTTCCTGGATAAATGTAGAACTAATTTTTAATCTCTCTTTCAATATTTCACAATTGTAAAATTTTTCTTATGAGTAGAATACAATATTGTCAGAATTTGTGGAATCACTGGTTATTGTATCAGTTTTTAAAGTGTCTCAATTAACATTTTGAAACTTTATGAGCTAATTTGAAAAATAAATCACTAATAGAAAACTGTTAATCAATTGAGACATTTTTCTAAAATTTTACCGCAGGAGCGAAGTTAACGCCAAAAGAAGTCGTAAATTTTCAAATAAAAGACTCAATTCGACTCAGTAATTATGAAAATGTATAAAGTGAGTCACGTGATCAAGAGTAGTATTTTAGTTTTCTCCAAGATTGTTTCGACAATAATGATTAACAGGCCGATATTTTTTAGACCCTGGGACCAGACTATACTTTTCCGAAGGTTTTTGGTGCGCTGAATCCGAATCCGACATCAGAATTTCTCTATCGCGTCAGGTTTTCGAGAAATCCTAACCTAAATGTGCAAAAAACACTGTTTTTTGCTATATTTGGGATTAAATTACATCGCGATTGAATTTTTTGTCTGAAAATTCATTACGGCATCTGAAAGTACCACTTTTACCCTTCAAAACTCTTTTTGATTTTTTCAGATATCTTTTTTGTTTCTTAGAGATATCGTTCAATGAAGTTGAGTACTTTGCCGTTTTTGTGAATACAACCTTACCGAAAAAAGGTCGTCCAGAAAGCAGAAGAAATAATGCGCTTCTATGTTTCTTGGGTTGCTAAATCCAGATGCAACCTCAGAATTGCTCTATCACCTCAGGTTATTTAAATTTCCTAACTGTGTATAGAATAACCCCTAATATAGCGAAAAATGGTATATTTTGCACTTTTAGGTTAGGAAATTTGAAAAACCTAAGTTGCTGGAGTTAGTCTGAGGTTGGATCTGGATTTAGCAACCCAAAAAACATAGAAGTGCATTATTTCTTCTGCTTCCCGGACGACCTTTTTTCGGTAAGGTTGTATTCACATAAACGGCAAATTACTCAACTTCATTGAACGATATTTCCAAGAAACAAAAAAGATACAGTACCGGTCAGAATTGTCCGGCCACCAGTTTTTCGATAATTGCTTAAATTATCCTAATTTAAATTATATAAGTAAAAAAATTTGTTCTCTTAATTAAATTTAAAGCTATAAAAATTCTTTATAAAATGAGCCCAGCATGAATTCGTTTTGTTAAATTTTGAAGAAGTTATTGCAGAAATAGTCAAGATTTCAATGCTTTCTTAAATTTTAAATAACTTTCAAAGTAATCAACATTTTTTAATGTTCTTGGACTAATTTTAAAACTAAATTTCTACAAAAACGATAAAAATTCTTGGAATTGATGTGTAATTTTTTTCTTACATACTGCACGAGGTTAAAGTTCAAATAAAAAAGTTGGAAAAATTCCAATATTGCTTTTGCTTAGAAAAACATTTTTATAAGATATATAAGACATATAATCCTGAATTTTGTATCGAATCCCCTTAAAATATATATTCATATGATCTCTATTATGATCTACCTACAGATGAAATGTTTTCGAAATTCCCCTACTTTTTTTGTTACAATTTTAACTCTTTGCATTATGCAAGAAAAAATTTATAGACTTATAATGATAATTTAATGCGATTCTGTAGAATCTTAGCTCTAAAATGAGCCCAAGAACATTATAAAATGTTGATTACTTCGAAAGTTATTTAAAATTTAAGAAAGCATTGAAATCTTGACTATTACTGCAATAACTTCTTCAAAATTTAACAAAACGAATTCATGCTGGGCTCATTTTATAAAGAATTTTTATAGCTTTAAATTTAATTAAGAGAACAAATTTTTATCACTTATATAATTCAAATTAGGATAATTTAAGCAATTATCGAAAAACAGGTGGCCGGACAATTCTGACCGGTACTGTATCTGAAATATTGAAAAAGGGTTTTGAAGGGTAAAAGTGGTACTTTCAGATGCCGTAACGAGTTTTCAGATAAAAAATTCATTAGCGATGTAATTTAACCCCAAATATAGCAAAAAACAGTGTTTTTTGCACATTTAGGTTAGGATTTCTCAAAAACCTGACGCTATAGAGCAATTATAATGTCGGATTCGGATTCAGCGCACCAAAAACCTTCGGAAAAGTATAGTCTGATCCTAGAGTCTGGAGTTTCGTCAAATTTTGTCGGCCTGTGTTTTTTTGGCTCAAGTTTCAGAACATGATGAATGATATATTAATGGGTGTCCGTAGACCCTAATTAATTTTTATAATTAAAAAATGGAATACATTTTTTATTACGTATATAACTTGATATATTCTTTAGAATCAATTAACTGAAATCCAAGAATTTTTGCAAAAGTTATTACCGTTCGCATAAAAAGTGTCTTGTGAAAATTTTTGACCAAATGACCTGGGTGATTTGAGATGGATTGACCAATATGAATAATCCTAGAAAAGTTTCGGAAAGTAAATAATCCTAAGTTCATATCACGAAAGGCAATAATTTTAACTTCTTGCCGTTTTTAGTGCGTGGCTCGAATTTTGACTTGATCCATAGCTTCGACCAGATCATAAATATGACTATGAAATGAAGTCTAAGGCGACGAGTGGGCGTTCCATTATTTTAAAAAGTTGCCTAGCTATCGCGTCTCCCGTTGTTACGTAACGTGTGTTTTGCCATTTTACTTGCGCGTAAAAGCGTCCAAAGTACTGTAAATAACGTCTTGCGGTGGTATCAAGGCAAGCCGTATAAACCCCAAGAGAGAGATCGGGTCAGCAATCGCGTTGTTCTCTTGAATCTCGTGAATTCGTCCGAGCGAACCTCCGATAACTGAGAGTGCTTTCCCTTTAGGACAAAACGACCAGCAGAGCAAAATTTAAACAAAGAGCTCTTTCACTATAAAGCTCATTGAATATAACCAATAAGGATCTAAGGATTACGTCAGTGAGGAATTCATTATCATATTCCCTCAATTTTTTTGAATTAAGTAGTTTGCTGCAAGGGAGGGAAGTAAAGATAGAACTTAAGGTCATGGACCGACCGGGTTAAGTGACTAGATTTCTACTTTAACAAACGTTTCAGTTTATGTAAACCCATTTCTATAAAAAATAGGATAGGTAACTAAAAATTTGAATAGTAAAATAAAACGCATTAACATAGCTCTGTCTGGTCATAAATGTTTATAATTATGAAACAAAATTTTCTTTGAAAAAAAAAAAAAAATTTACAATTCTGAAAAAAAAATTTTTTCAACCTGCTATTTTATTTTTTACAGAAATGGGGTTACACTAATTGAAAATGCTGGTATACCACATAGTTAAATGTGGAGAACCAAATGAAGAAATTAATTAAACCCTACCATTTAGTTGCAAAATATAATTGTTTCAACTTTCATTCAAGGTGATTGTAATACTAAATTGAGTTAAAAAAAGAAAACTTTATGACTAATTTCAATGTTGCATGAGTATACTTCACATTGCTCCAATAAAGAAAATCAGTGAGTGAATTCAACTGAAGAAAAGCGTTTAAAAACAACAAGTTGTATCAGCTATATTTGCCGAACATATTTTAGGGCAAATTCAAACATGATTGAATATTATTGAATTCAGTATTATTTAAACATTCAAATATTTAAATGTATTTGTGACAAAAATTAAACAGCTATATAAACCAAATTATAGATAAGTGAACCATAATTTTTGAATCTAACGAATCAGTTCGCACCATTATAATTTATTTTTCAGTGTACCCTCATTTAGAGATTTAATAATTTCATGAAGTAGTTAAAAGATAATAATTTCTACTTCAATGATATCATTGGACTTGATTTTCTTTGATTAAATCAATATGAAACTTGGGTGAAAAATAGTTTTCGAGAAATGACGACATTCCATTTTACCCCGTTGTCCCGTCACGCCCTAGTTCCTTACAAAATTAAAACCAGTAGAGTAAGCCGTTCACGGTCAGACATAAGTGAAATTGGTATTTAGAATACTTTTTTACGGCCAGAAGAATTGCAATATATTTTATGAGAAAGTCATTATGTTTTTGGCTTGATAAAAATGAAATCTTGAATAGGAAACTTCAATTGGAAAATCAAATTTATTTTTTCTATTCAAAATATAATTTCAAATTAACGCCATGTCCTAGGTGGGCCACGTGATCAGGTAATCAATTTTTCTTTCCGCCCATATCATCTTTTTTTGTAATAAAATACCATTCTAAAATTTTAGGAAATGTTAGAGAGAATAATAAAATACGTTTATCTGCTTCATTTGGGTGAAAATTCAGAAAAAAAAATTTTCCGAAGAAATTAAATATGGATAATTTTTGTCGCCTGTCGCATTTCCGTACGAAATGAGATATCGATTTGAAACTTGTGGAAATTGAATGAAAGACAATAAAGCGGGTTTATCTTCTCCTAAATATTTATCGACACTTTCAATTCTACTTTATTAACGTTTTCCCAACTTTTTTCCGCTTTTTTTCAACTCTTAATTTTAAACGTGGACAAAAAAAATATCGATCCCAGGACTGATTTGGTTACGTGGCTCACTTAGGGCATGACCTTAAGGGCATGTAATACTAGAGCAAAATAGCAAGTTCATGTGAACAATTCGGTCCAGTTTTTACATGTTTGTATCAAAAATATATCAAATTATGTTTTGAAAATTTGGGAAATTCGAATATTATATTTTAGGAAAAAACAAGCCTTGTTTTTCACGCGTGTATTATATGTATAATTAAATAGTGTAATTCTTCGCGTTTTTCAGTATTATAAACTGAAATACGGCATCGATTTTCTATGAATACAATACTTTCCGAATATTGTTTTCCGCGAACTCCTACTATTATTACACAGAAAAAAAAGTCTTAAATTTGTTACGTCTAACAGACGATTTTGGTTTAAATTTAGCCATCTTGTGTATGAGCGCATAATTCTGTCCTTCTCTAATGGTCTAGTTTTTGTTACATCTTAAAGTTAGCCGATTTTTAGACTTGCATTAAAACTTTTTTTTACAGTGTATAAATCAGGAAAAAAGTAAGTCTAGTCTTTTACATACGTTTACAGATGCTAATTAAAAAGTAGATTCTTTGCGCTTTCATGATTATATATTGAACTATACGGGAATGGTTTCTTTACACTGTTAGAAATTTTTACCGTAATTTCCCGAAACACTCGACTGGAGTTTTATTCAGTTACTTTTTAGTAAATTTAAGAAACAATTTCTTAATTTTCAGTCACAAAGTGTTAAATATTCTGATACTTGTATTTGGAAATTCTGCAACTTGTAACAAGAATAATTTTACATTTTGGGTAACTGAAGTTTTATGCACACGCAGAAAAAAGTTTCGTATAATATACTGAAAATCCGGTAAATTTTACTTAATTTCCAAGTACTTATATGGACAACTGGCCAGTTAACTGAATGTTACTAGGCTGAACAAGTAACTGTAATCAGATTTGGTAGTTACAAATACGAATACATAAGTGGTACTGACTTGCGGATCAGTAAATTTCACCGAGCCAATTGCTATCCTACACTGTTTCTAAATGCTACAAATGCTTATTATTCTGTTACATTTCCATAGCGTGTAAGAGAATGTAACTTACTGTAACGGTATAGTTTACCAAAATGTTAGTGCTCTTTACGTTTGTAGAATGTCCAGAATTACTTATAAGACAGTAGCTTTACCGATTTTTCTTAGTGAAAGTAGCATATTCGTTTCGGATAACACAGTTCTTTTGTTTTGGCTACTTTCTTTGCACACTGAGAAAAATGGATTGTAAACGGTAATGAAAAATATGTTACCGGGTATAATCTTGGACTATTAACTATGGGACAGCGATCTAGATTATTAAAACCATAATCTGTAGATATTAAAAAAAAGATAGTATCGGATAATATCTTGGATTATAAACTGAAACATACCAGATTTAACGCGTGCAAAACAAAAGAAAGATAGAGGGGAGAGCTTTGACACTCAGAAGAGGGGAGGTTTCAGTGGGAACACATACACAAATATTATTATCATACCTCATTTATGTTCACATATTTAAGTACACAATGCTACACTATTTATAATCGCATACGCTTGAAATTAAATTTCAGAATCGCTTTTGGGTTCGAACCCTCCAACTCTACCTATATCTACATTAACTAAACGCATTACTAACGCCTAAAGCCTCTCGTCTATTCTCCCTTGCCATATTCCGAAATAAATGTCGCTTATAAGCCACTACTGAGTTGGCCAGACTTGGATTCGAGTCTACGAAGCTATTCGGATAACGTCGGAAGCACTCGGACGACATTCTGAAACGAATTATATGAAAAACCCAGAATGAATGTTTTGATTTTACCGAATACTATCCCTACTTTTAACATCCAGGTTTTATGATCCGTTTTTCTCACTGCAGTTGGAAATTCCTTTGTTTACACCCAGCGTTACCGGCACACGTGATTTACACATGAAGGTTATGTTTTCGTTACATGTGCGCGAGTTAAGCGAAACATCCAGATCGGTAAAATCTACTGATCTTTCGTTAATGTGTACTATACTAGTATTGCAATTCAGTTCCAGTGAATGGTACTTATCATCCTGTATTTAATACATATGATAAAGGTATTTTTAACTCACAAGTGACCGAGTTAGATTTACTTTCATTTTACTGTGAGATTTACGAAACGCTCAGTAATTCCGACATTTCTTTTCAGCTATGTTAACAGTTTTTACTGTTACATTTACTTAAAATCTGTTACTGTTACTGGTTAGTAAATTTTGCCTTTCTTTTTTCTGCGTGCAGTTACATGTAGCTGACAGTTTTGTTACAGTTTCGTAATTTTATGATAAATTTTATGAAAATTCTGTTACAGTTTGGTAGTTTTAAGATACGTTTTATGAAAATTCATTTGAATTTCACAATATTAAGAGAAATGTCAGTAAATTTTTTGCAATTGTAAGATACCTTTACTAAAAAAACATCATAAATATCGTCAAATTTTATATTACCTTTAAAACATAAAAATTTTGTCAATTTCTGAACATTTCTAACAGTGTAGACTACTTTTTGTTTTGTAATGAGAACAAAGTTTTCGATATATTTTGCTAAAATTGAACTTCTTTTTAATTTCGAAAGCAAATGTAATCTATTCACGTCCGTCTTTATCTTCTCTACCATTTCCCGAATTTTGAAATGAAAATTTTATGTGCTTTAGACATAGATATGTAGAAACCTAAAATCAATAAAATTTGCTAATTTCCTAAATATCACATGTTTTTAAGATACCGATCAGTAAAAGCGAGTTTTCATTCAAAGGTTCGTTTCTTTTCACGCTGAATAAAACGATACTTTTTACAGACTTTTTATTACCCTTCGGTATGCTTGTCTTTGTCGTCGAAAGAGGAAAGACAAACTCCTGCAGCTCTTGGGATCTTGTACCACGAATTTCTGAACTCATCGTGATATACGACCCATGGTGCATTAGCATGCTAAGATATATGCATTCACGTGTTTGTTCGTCTATATGGAGCATCTGGTTAGTTCGAAAGACCAACAAGCAATTCGTCTAGAAGTACGCCATTCGAATTCGCTTCCCGGAAATTGCGAAGAGCCATGCATACACACGTCAAATTTTTTGATTCTTCATTGAAGTCATAATTGCATAACTTGGATCTATTAAGATGAATGAAAACCAGCTTCTTTTATTATAATTATACATTCAGAAATTGCAATATTCTTATTGATAATTTCGTTAAATAAAGGAAAAAATTATTTAATTTAAATATTTTATTCTTGACTGAACTTTTTGTATAATCGATAAACACCAATTTTTGAAAATTAATTTTTCCATGCCTAAAATCACGAAGAAATAATTTCTTTTACACTAAACACAATTATATTTACCACCAATTTATTTATATTCAAAAATTGGACACGAGCAGGTTGTGAAAAATTTTCTTTCCGAAAAAATAAACTCTCATTTATTGAAATTCCATAAATTATGAAAAATCAGTGTTAAGCGATTTTAATAAAACTTTAATTCAGAATACAAGTTTTGAATAAATAATTTTTTAATAACTTAAATGAAGGAAAATTAATATTCGTCAAATAACAAATTTAACGAAATAACTATATTTGACATAGCAGTCGATCGGCAATCGAAAGACCTGGGCTCGAATTTCAGCGCAATCGAAATCGTTTTTTTTTTCACAGAAAGATTTTCAAATTCTTTAAATATTCAATTAAGTTATACTCAAAAATTGAACGTGGTTATGTTGTCAAGAATTTTTTTCCCGCAAAAATAACTTTCATTCACATATTACGTTACGCTTATACCGTGAACAATTCATAGATTTTAGAAAATTTTTGTCAGTAAAATGATTTATAATTGAAAGATTTTAAATAAAGTACTTGTTGCCCATGCAATAAATTGAATGAGTGGCCTTGAAAAATCATTACATAACTTTTCTACCGTAAAGAACGGACATGATGATAATAACTTATTGATAGCCAGCTGCGCAATTAACCGAAACATCGAACAAGTACAAATTTACGATTTGTCTTCTCATGGCAGTGAACGCATATAATTTGCAACCAACAATGAGTGACACCAGTTGCTGCGATTATGCTACCTCGATTACACTCAAGCCTGATTGACATTTTCAAGTCATTAATTAATCGCGTAATCCTATCGCTCATAAGCATTTACACAATAACTCTGATAAACTGTTAATTTTTCAGCTGAAAGGCTGTGTTGATTTTGATAAAATAAAAAGATTTTGATAAAATAAAAAGATTTTGATAAAATAAAAATATTTTTATTTCAATTTACTTCGAATTAATAGCCCCCCCCCCCCCCCGCCCCTCACGTCCCGACCAACAATGATAAAATAACCCATTTTTCTCAGACCTTTTTTAGGATAGTTTCAGCAATATTTGTCTCAAATGAAAAGCAAAAGAAGTGATTTTTAAAAATAGAAAGATAAGTTTATGCCTCCTTCCCCCACTAATAAAAAAACTAATTTTCAAAAGAAATTTCTGGTTATATTTAAAAACGTTCTGCACCGAAAAAAATTCCTTGTACCCGTATACTATTTTGCCTAGTTAGGACAGGCGCCAACTTTGCAATCCTAGTTGAAATCAAAAAGTTCAAGTTTAGTAAGAAAAACAAAGAAAGCAAGTTGATTTGACGAACAGATCCTTTCAGGCGCATGTATTAAACGTAACCAATAAACAACTTTACGTTTATGATCTACTAGAGCAAAATTTATATTGATAAAAGTGGATTTTAAAGAATTATTGACAAAAATAAATTTTTGTTTACACAGTGAAAAAGTTATAAATACAGAAGATGTTCTATTTACAGCGGAGTTTTGTAATAACAACATAGCAATATTAATTGAATTTAATTGTTAATTGAACTAGAATTCTTTATTTCTCTGTAACAAGGTTTATATTGGTTTTTTCGACTATATGTACGTGATTCTCTTAAACAGGAATCCGTGTTATTTCAACTAGGTTAGACTTAACTATGGGTGATAGTTGACTCTCGAAAAAAAATTTTTTTCGGTGTGGAGTATCTGATACTTCATCAAAATATAGCTCTCAAAAATTAAAATTTTGAAAGTTATAAAATATTCAAAAAGTAAAAATTTATTAAGATTTAAATTTTGTAAGAGTTTGGAGAGTTTTTATTGGAGTTGTGTATTTACAAAAAAGTTTCAAAATGTCCCAAGAGTTCTGACTTCCTGTTACAGAGTTGTATAAATGATACTCATAAAGTTTTTCGCAAAACCAAAACAATAAGAATTCATGAAGGTTTAAAGATTCACAAACTTACTACAGAATAAATTTTGGATTTCTACTGTAGGGAAAAACGTCAGTAGAATTATTTATAGAGCTCCTTTAAGGGAATCTAAACCTCTTTAGAACTTCCAAAGTATAAAATTTGTATTGCTAAGAAATATCCAAGCATATTTCTATAATAGGATATTCTTTAATACAATAATTAAATATGTGATGATTTTTTAAAAACATATTGTGCCTTTAATGTCAATTTCAACTCAAAAAGCAAGTTTTCAACAATAATCTTAATCATATTTTTCGAATAATTTTTTAATTAAACTCTTTACGACAGGAAACATGAAATTAATAACTAACTGTATTTCTAAAAGCCGAAATTTCTTGTTCAGATTACAAGAATAAAAATTTAATTTCCCTTTTCTTATCATCTTATTAAATTTAAAATAATAAGCGAGTGCTTGTTTTCCTCAAAATTCACAAGTAAACTTTCAGGGACTGCCATTTTGCTTCATTTGTAAAAAGCGTCGATCAAACACTAGATAAACTATTAAATTAAAAATTTTATTTTTACATTGTCATCATGGATGAGAAGGTATTAGTTTTATGTGAAAGGTGACTTTCAAAATTTTCATCAAATCTTTACGTTTTGAGACCCCCTGAGTAAAAAAAAGTGGTTTTTACGAAAGTGTCTGTCTGTCTGTCTGTCTGTCTGTAGTAGGTCGTATACTCGATAACTCTCGATAGAATTATCAGATTGAATTGAGCTTGGGCACACTTTATCGGAGCCAAAAAAGCATGTTAAAACTTGAAAAAAGTTAATATCAAAATTCCATTTTCCAGTTAAATTATACGAGATATGAAAAAAAGTTATCATACAAAATTATTTTCTACATAAAGATCTACAAATTTGAATTGCAACATTTTTTCATAAGATGTATATTTTTCTTTTTAATTTAAAAAAATACTATTGAAAATCCAAAATTCTATTTTTTTCAACAATAATATGTGAAATACGAAAAAACGTAAGAATACAAAGTTGATCGTTTTAAAAAGATCTACAATTTTTGTCTCACACAGTTTCTGATAAAACATATATTTTTCGTTTCAATTCCAAAAATTCCATTTTTTAGAAAAAATATGTGAGATAAAAAAAAAACGTTTAGATGGAAAATTATTTGCCTAAATGAGATTGACAAATTCTCATCAAGACACTTCTCGACAGAATATATATTTTATGTTTTGATTATAAGAAACACTATTGAAAAAATTCCATTTTTTAACCTAAATATGTGCACTGAGAAAAAAGATTTGATTGTAATCAAAGAAAATAATTTGTTTGAACGACTTTTTTGATTTAAAGAAATTATTTGTTTGAATGAAATAAAATTTGTTTGATTCAAACAAAATATCTTTGAACTAAATAAATATTTGTTTGAATCAAATTAATTTTTCTTCAAAACAAAGAAATTAATGCATTGATATATGGTCAAAGATATAATTTGTTTGATTTAAGGCAGAAATTCATTTGATTCGAACAAATATTCATTTGGTCCAAAGATATTTTGTTTGAATCAAACAAATTTTGTTTCATTTAAACAAATCATTTCTTTAAATCAAAGAAAGTCGTTCAAACAAATTATTTTCTTTGATTCAATCAAATTTAACCATTTAACCCTCTTTAGCCTCTGTATTTTATTTTTCAACCTCTTTTAACGCTCAGGAACCTCTTCGATCGAGAAGAGCCTCACAGGCACTTTTCCCGTCGTAATGTATGACCTCCTTTGAACCTCTTGAGCCTAAAACGGACGTAAGTCAAGTCTGGAGACTTAAAAGAGGTTCAAAAATACGAACAAGAACCTCTTTTACCCCTCTTCAGCCTCAAAATTATGTCGCAGAGGCTCAAATGAGGCCTTCGATTTTTCGACTCGGGATATTTATTTGGTCCAAAGATATTTTGTTTGAATCAAACAAATTTTTTTTTCATTTAAACAAATCATTTCTTTAAATCAAAGAAAGTCGTTCAAACAAATTATTTTCTTTGATTTAATCAAATCTTTTTTCTCCGTGTGATATGTTTATTAAAAAGTTACTGATTTACTAATTCAATATTTTTATTTGAAATATTCGTGAAAATTACTTAAAATACAATATGGCTTTATATATATAAAAAAACATTATATAACAGTTCAAAAAATTCTCGAAAATGTCTATTCTTTCACGCCTCTGACTACCCTTAACCCCTCAATTTAAAATAAAAGTTTATCTATACGTTACAAAAAATATATTTGATTAAAAAAAATAAAGAATTCAAACATAACAAATTCTTTTCTGAAACGATTTCATTACTTGAAAATTTATTATTTTGATTCAATCACCGTGATTATATGAACAAAAATAGTTTTTTATATTTATAAATCATGTTTGAAAAACGTTTGATTGAAAAAAATAGAAAGTGAATTAAGAAAATATTTTTCAACCTCATATCAATGAATAGATTAGTTCGATTTAAAAAAATGTCATATAACGCCATGTCCTGAGTGGGCCACGTGACCAAGTCAGTCCTCGGATCGATATTATTTTTTGTCCACATTTAAAAAATAAGTGAAAGCGCACATTTAGTTTGTTATAAAATAATCAATCAAGCAATCTACATTACCATGACAGATCTTGCTAGATCGTGTGCATAAGGAATTCTATGGAGACAGTCGGTGTTCGCACAGCTATATTTATTCATTATAATTTTTTTTTTTAATATATAAGTATCTACGATCAGATAAACCTTCTTTATTTTCTTTTATTCAATTTCCTTAAGTTTCAAATCGATATCTCGTTTCGTGTGGAGATGCGATAGGCGACAAAAATGAACCATATTTAATTTCTTTGGAATTTTCACCCAAATGAAGCAGATAAAAGTAGTTTATTATTCTCTCTATCATTTCCTAAAGTTTTATAATGGTATTTTCATTACAAAAAAAGTTATATGGGCACCAAAAAAAAATTGATTACTTGGTCACGTAGCCCACATAGGACATGGCGTTAATTTGAAATTATATTTCGAATACAAAAAATAAAGTTAATTTTCCAAGTAAAGTTTCCTATTCAGGATTTTATTTTTATTAAGCCAAAAAAATGATTTCCTCATTGAATACAAGGTGCGTTCCAAAAATAAACGAGACTGAGCTAAAATAGAAACGACAGGAGCTTTGTTCTGATAAATTCGAGTTTATTTATTCAAAATAGTCCCCTCCGACCTCGATACACTGTTTTGCGCGATCCAAAAGCTTTTCGAAAGAGTGTTTCAGGTCATTGACCGGAATGTTCTTCAGGATGTCGGTACAAGCCTTTTGGATGGCCTCTACGGACGCAAAACGTTTTCCTTTCATGGCCAAACGCAATTTTCCGAATAGGTAGAAGTCACAGGGAGCCATATCAGGCGAATACGGTGAGTAATTGATGGTTAAAATGCGATTTCTAGTCAAAAAATCAGTCACAAAAGTGGATCGATGAGATGGTGCATTATCATGCAATAAGCGCCAGCTTCCTCCTTCGCGGTATTCCTTCGTCGGAAGCCCAAATGATCGGTTAAAATGCGATAAATCGATGTTTTGGAGATATTTAACTCCGATTCCATGAATTTCAAAGATGATTTCGGCTCATTTTTGATAAATTCACGCACAATTACGATGGAGTTTTCGGTGATCACTGATTTTGGGCGGCCCGTATGTTCATCGTCATTTATGTCCTCACGACCATCTCTGAAACATGTAAACCACTCATGAACTCTGGCACGAGATAGACAATCATCGCCATAAACTTTTTTCATCAATTCAAATGATTCGGTAAACGTTTTACCGATTTTAAAACACAATTTGATATTAGCTCTTTGTTCGAAACTCATTTTTGTACCGATGACACAAACACACCACGGTGTGCCCACTCCCATGTACTTTGAAGGGGTACTTACAAATGGTGGCGGGCGAATGAATTTCTATCAGCGACATCTAGGGGACGTAGCAGGAACTAGATTGCACGAAAACTACCCATCCCCCCTCCACTTCAGATCCAGTAATGAAGGGCGCGAAATTTTCGCCATCTCATGCGAAAAAGGAAAAATTCGGATTTTATTATATTTGAGGTTACTTTGCATGGCTTAAATCGGCTTTTAAGGGGACTGGAGTCTTATCTTTATCGACACTTAAATGCGGATTTAAAACCGAAGGACAAAAATAGTTTTTAATGCAAGCTTTCTTACCGGGTTTTGCAATATGATAATACGTAATGAATTTTTATACACAAAACGAGAAACCAAGCCTTTACGAGTTTTATTTTAGATTCAAAACAAAAGTTATTGGTGACTTACTCGATTTGCAGCTACCACTATTTTAATTTGGAGGGCAAACAGTAAAGCACTGCTAATTGTTGGCACATTAGGTATTAGCACTTTATAGATCGAATTTCAGTAACATCACTTGAAATCGCTATGAATTTTAATGAACTAAAAAATGCAGACAAGTGACAACATGTCGACCCCGCACGACGTTCATTTCGATGACACACTAGTGGCGACTAGGGGACGTAGCAATTACTATTTTTCTTTCGACACTTGGCCTATAGGAGTGGGCACACCGCGCAAACACACTGTCACTTTAGACGCAATAACTTTGCTTCCACTGAACCGAATGTCATGAAAATGTCACTGGAAGTCAGGGAGGCATATAACTTTCCAACGCACTACCTCATTCACAGATGGCGCCACCAAAAAAATTTTTATGACAAAAGTCTCGTTTATTTTGGATCGCACCTTGTATATTTCAATTTTTCTGGCCGTGAAAAAGTATTCTAAATACCAGTTTCACTTGTGTTTGGCCGTTAACGACTTACTCTACTGGTTTTAGAATGGTATTTTCATTACAAGAAAAGTTATATGAGAAATAACAAAAAATGATTACTAGGTTACGTGATCCACCTAGGACATGGCCTTAAATGCAAGAAACTTTTCTCTGAGTGTTCCCACTTTTTCATCAGTTACTTGTGACTATTTAAGATTTTAAGAGTATAAGAGGTGCTGAAATTCATTACTATTCCCATATACTAGAATTTTAGCAGTGCCTTTTTTGAATGACTGAAACTATTTCTAAAAGCTATTAGGAACTCTAAAACCTTGCAAAAGAAAGTAGTCAGAACTAAGAAAGAAAAGTTCAAAATTTTGAAAGTAGGAGGGTAAGATCACAGGTATTTGAAAAGAATGAAATCTGAATGGAAAGAAGATAAAGTCATCAGTTTCACGAAGCGTGCAAGAATTTCAAGAACTTAAAGTTAGATGGGCTTATCGATCTGTGGCTTGGTTCTGCTGTTCTTGCCTGTCGAAGAAGGTTTGAGGATCCTTCAATAACAGGAGACGCCTGAGGCGGTGACAATAAAGTAGGTATAGTGAAACAAGAAATAGGAGCAGTAGTAGAAGCGTTTAAAAAGTAAAGAATAGGAAAGGAAAGAAAATAAATAGAAAAAATATAACAAGCTGCAAGTTGAGGGATAAAGAATTACGATTCTAAGCTACGCGACGGCAAATAAGAAACTTTTATACTTCCGATGCGAGTCTTGTTGTTTGTTGAGTGTCTGATTTCAGGAAAATCTTCAAACGAAAGGCAGAGAAAGACTCTAGGAAGTTACCAACATTCCAAACCTTTTTGAACTTTGATCAACCTTTATTTATCTGAAGCTAGAAAACGTTCAAGAGCTTCCAGCTTTGAAATGTTATGGATCACAGCAAAAAATTCATAATCCAAAAAAAAGTCTAGAAAAGTAAACTGACTTTTTGAAAATTGATACCTCATATAAACTAATATTCTTAATTAAAAGGTTATTAGAGCAATAAAAAACTGTAAAAAATTTTGGGACATTTTCTCACAGTTTTTTAGAGATCGATCCAAATTTTTATTGGGAAAATGGATTTTTACCAAAATTTTACGATTTCCATAAATGTTTAATAATTTTCTATTTTTTAGGAGGAAAATTTCTAAAAAAATTTTTCAGCTTTTGGTAAATTATCAAAATAATTTGGAAATATCCTCTAAAACTTGAGGATTTTTCGGACTTCCTCTACTAAATCTTAGAAGAAATTCAAATTTATGAAATACTTCAAAAAAGTGCTTCGGGAATTTTCCCAAAAGAATTTCGAGAAAAATTTTCCAAGAAAATGTCTAGAAGGTCTAGTCTATCCCAGATCTGGTGAAAGCTAGGCTTCCATAACGAAAAATTCCTAAGCATCAATGAGTTGACTTTTTTTCAACGTTCAAAAAAATTGACAGAGCGTGTTTGAAATGATCCAAAAAAAGAAATCATCACTACTAGAAAAACGTTATTTTCTTATTATTTCCAAAGTATAGTTGAATTATCTGATTGTATTGAAATTAGGCGCATTTCTTGAGAACCCAAAAAGAAAGCACGATATCGTTAACCAGAAACATTTGACCAAAATTATGAAAATAATAGCATTTTTTGTGTTTTTGAAAAAATTTTCTGAAAAAAATCATAATTCAGTGGTTAGAGCAGTCGACCGGCAATCGAAAGACCTGGGCTCGAATCCCAGCGCAGTCGAAAGCGTCTTTTTTTCCACAAAAAGATTTCAAATTCTTAAATTTAAACATAAATTGCAATATTGGTTTCTAAAAGTGATTACAAAGTTCTACTAATTATCCTAACAATATTTTTCGATTGGACCAGAATTAGAAAAGTTACATTATGTTAAAACTTGAAAAAAGTCAATATCAAAATTCCATTTTCTAGTTAAATTATACGAGATATGAAAAAAAGTTATCATACATAATTATTCACTACAAAAAGATTTTTGTTTTGAATAACAATTCTAATATTAAACAAAAAATATAACTCCTATGAAAAAATAGCGATCAGGAAATTTTTAGATTTCTTTGAAATGAAAAATGTTATATCTAAACATTTTTTCCGTACCTCGTATATTTTGGCGAGAAAATGAAATTTTTTGTTTTAACAAAAACGTTTTTTATGGATAAAATCAGAACTATTGCTCAAAAATTGCTAATTAACGGACTCGTGTTTTATTTTCGAGCCCTCAAAAGTTGTGCCAAATTTTATTCTATTCCGATAATTCTATCGAAAGTTATCGTGTCCACAGACACCTGACAGACAGACAGACAGACACTTTCGTAAAAACCTTTTTTTCTGACTCAGGGGGTCTCAGCACGTAAAGATTTTATGAAAATTTATAAAATGATTTTATATGATGAAAATGTAAAAATACTTTTGAAAATCGTTAATTCCACTTTTCAACCATAATGTGTGAAATACGAAAAAAACATAAGAATGCAAAATTGTTCGCTTCAATAAGGTCTAGAAATTTTGTTTGACACAGTTTTTGATAAAATGTATTATATTATCCAATTAAATTTAAAAAAATACGATTAAAATTTTAAAATTCCATTTCTTAAACAAAATACGTGAGATAAAAAAAACGTTGAGATGGAAAATTATTTCCCTGAATGAAGTCTACAAATGTACATTAGGACATTTTTTGGCAAGATGTATATTTTATGTTTTAATTTTAAAAAACACTACTGAAAATCAAGAATTGCATTTTTAAACCAAAATATGTGATATACGAAATAAGCGTTGAAATGTGAAATCGGTTGCCTCAATAAAGTCTACGATTGTTTTTCCTTATTCACATATTTGGAAGAAAATAAATTATTTTAATCATATAATTTATTAGAAAGTTACAGAAATGTATACAGAAAATCGAGCGCGAAGCGCGAGTATCATGATAAGAATGTGTTCCTTAAGGCTGATAGAGCTGCTAACAAGATGCACTCCAGAGTCTAACTAGCGTCTTGCTAGATTGTCTAGCCGAAGATTTTACAAAAGTGTTACAGTTCTGGCTGTCGCCAAAAGATTTTTCGACACGGATGACTTAGCGAATAAATAACAAAGCAATCCTCGTATCTATTCGTTACTGAAAAGCTTCTATAGATCTTTTGAGCTTTCGACAGAATCTTGGAAACTGGTATTTTCAGATAAATTCAAGCTCCAATCATATATATATATATATATAATATTTTCTAATGAAGTTTCTAAAGCAAGATATAATTAAGATGCTTATGGTATAATTTTGTTCCGTACACGTAGTACGACTATTGCTTCAGTCTTTCAGCGAGAAATGAACGTGCTCTTGTTAACGACCGAAATTGCAATTTATTAGTTATAATTAGTAAACTTCTGATTAACGTATTATAATTTCAGGTACTATAACTACGACAATAAGGCGCTATGGAAATGTAGTAATTGGACGCGACGTAACGCTCTGGGGATGAGAAGGATCATACATCGTGGCACATACAAAAGTTCGAGCACTGCGCGTTATGAAATATGTACTTTTGTCGCTAACCAGCGATCTACTATACTCCATATATATGACATTATGAGTACAAGAGAAATCATTCCTCGTGCATTTCGAGACAAAGGTGGAATATAACTTTCAACGTGATTCCCGCCTTTTTCGTAATATATATCGAAAATTGAGCTCACAAATCAGCGCAATGTTATAGTAATGGTGCAAATGTTAAGGTCATTTATCAAGTGGGTCACGCAATGTCTACAATTACAGTTACAGGTTCAATGATATTGAATAACTGTTAAATAAAATAGATTTTCTGCAACATTGTAAGGAACATTTGTATTTTGCGCACCGACAAAATGTGGGGAAAATGGCAGATTCCTGATGACTTTAAAAAGTATTCGGTTATTTTTTGGCGTGTTAAGTGCAAACTTCCTGTACAGTATTGTAAAAAGTACACTTAAAAAAAGACTTGATTGGATAAAAGAAAATAAATTGTTTAAAAGACTTATTTTGATTCAAAGAAATTATTTATTTGAATTAAATAACATTTGTTCAATTCAAACAAGACATCTTTGAACCAAATAAATATTTGTTTAAATCAAATAAATTTTTCTTCAAAACAAAGAAATTAATCCATTGGTATATGGTGAAAGATATAATTTGTTTGATTTAAGGCATAAAATTTATTTGATTTGAGCAAATTTTCATTTGGTTCAAAGATACTTTGTTTGAATCAAACAAATTTTATTTTATACAAATAAATCATTTTTTAAAATCAAGATAAGTCTTTTAAACAAATAATTTCCTTTTATTCAATCAAATCTTTTTTTCTGAGTGCATATTTTATTTATTAATTTTGAAAAATATTAACATGTAATAAATCCCATTCAAATTTTACTGATATTTTTTGTCTGTTAATTCATGTCCATTCAAAATGAGACGCCAAGTTCAAAACTTGAGGAAGCAAATAAAAAAATTTATAACTGCGTTATTTTTAAAGTCTAATAACTTGTTGCATGAAAAACTGATGAGAAAATAAATAATAGAAGAAGCAACTAAAATAGAAAACTTATGTATATAAAATAAAAATAAAATAAAAATAAAATAAAACTTATGTGATATAAAATTTCAAAAGTAACTGTTTTTCAACTCTTAGAGTTTTATTAATTTTATATAATTGAAATTTATAAATATTACTTAGTAATTGAATAAAGTTTTTAAATATGAACTTGTAACGAATTTAGGTATACGAATTTGCAAGAAGGCTTTAATTACAAATAATTATAACTTTATTCACCATATCATTAATAATAAAACAGGAGAACATTCTAAAAATAGTCCGTTCTAGGAAACCAGAAATCAAATATAGGATAAAAATAAAATAAAGGACCGGGTGTGAGGACTAGATAAAGTTTCAAAATAAAAAGCAGAATGAGTTTGTTGTAAAAAACACAATAATAAGCAAGAATGAAATGCACATGCATGTAATATCCTGTACTGGCTGAGTAATTTAAATTGTATGAGAAAGCTAAATATTTTCATTCAGGAGAGAGCAAAAATATGGAAAAAGCTGTTCAAATTTGATTGGAATAAGCCCTTGAATGTAAATAATATTGTTTTTCAACTAAAAAGACATCCAACTCCTTACTTAAACTAAAAACAAACAATGGTATAAATTTTAACTTAATTTCCCTTGAGCTGCACAAATACGTTTTACAAACAGACGCTTTTCCAGCAGATCAACAGCATGCATCTGCAGCTTCTAAAAAACTCTACTTGACCTTTTTTTTTAACGAGCCACGTTCAGAGACTTTAGATATACTGGCATTTTATTCTTGTTTGGTCGACCAGTGCTTGCATTTAGGTATTTTATCACGAAAAGAGAATTTCCATTTTACAAATGCGAGACCGACTGAGTAAAAATTCAGTGTTTGAAGGTGTGTTTTCATAAAGCACTTTCCGCTTTTTGCCGTATAGAAAAAGACAAAAAATTAATTGGATCGTTAGGATAAAGCACTTGTGGAAAAACGAACCGTAGTCATAATGGCTTATGAATTTTAGGAGCTTTAAGCTAATTTTTTTAGCTACAGGTCAAAGAGCCAAGCACTATATCAAAGTTTCTCTGAAACGAATGACATAGTTATCAAGATAAATATAAAGAATTTTTTACAAAATCTGAGCAACATTGCTTAGAGAATGTTTATTGCAAAATGAACATATGAATGACTCTTTAAACAAGGGGATTTTTGTTTATGGTTTAAATTATCATAACTATTGAAAAACGAGTAAAATAATATTCTATATCCGAAAGATGGCTTTGAGAGATGTCTAAAAATTTAATAATATAAATAAATATGTAAACTGACAATATATTCATTTTCAACAATATTATTTATTTTCTTTAAAGAAAATAATAGAATATGCTCGTTATCTGTTATATTTGAAGCAACGTTAACTTGGAAAACATTAATTGTTTATTTAATATCAAATTATATTATTATAAATAAGTAGTGAAAAATAAAACTAAATTGTAGAGTTTCCCATAGAAAAATATTCTTATTTCTCTTAAAATTGCTGAAAATGATTAAAGTCATGATAATTGTGAATAAAAACCTGTAAACAATTAACATTTATTAAATTTTATTAACAAATTTATAAGCAAATCTTGAATTTGGCGATTTTCCTGAAAGGTAGTTGTTTAATGAAAGTAGACAAATTGAATATTAGTTGTTAAGTTCTTGATGGTTATTTGTCATTATTTTAGTATTTCTCCGCAATTTTAATTTAGCCTAATGTTTTGTTTTAAAAATTTAATCAAATTTTTTTTACTTTTGTAATACCTTGTGTTTATTTTCTAGCATATTTTTTCTTTATAACTTTCTATCTTATTTACAAAAATATAGAGAAGACGTGACGTCAAAGTAGTACGAAATAAATTTTAAATTCAAACAAAATTAATTTTAATCAAACAAATATATGCATTAAAAAACTTCAAACAGTCATTTATAAAATTAAAGAATAAAAATAATATATTTTCAAATCAAACGTATTTTTTTTATAACACAAATTTCTATTTTAAAATTAAGAAAAGGAGAGTAAACAAACAGTTTTTCTACTTAAGAATTCCTTACAATTATTTTATGACATAAATACTTTCCAATGTCATTTTTTTACATTCTCATCATGGATGAGAAGGTATTGGTTTTATGTGAAAAATGACTTTCGAAATTTTCATCAAATCTTTACGTTTTGAGACCCCCTGAGTCAGAAAAAATGGTTTTTACGAAAGTGTCTGTCTGTCTGTCTGTAGGTCGTGTGCGGCATAACTCTCGATAGAATTATCAGATTGAATTGAGCTTTGGTACACTTTATCGGAGCCGAAAAAGTAAGGACAAGTTCGTTAACCAGCCACATCCAATCAAAATTGAGGGATGGAGCACTACTTTTGTGTTTTTGAAAATAATTTTTTGAAAAAATCAAAAATTCCAATCCTGGTTTTTGATAGTGCTCATAAATCTCTACAAATTATCCTTATAACATTTTTTGATTAAATCAAAATTAGAAATGTTACAGCATATTCAAATTCGAAAAATGTCAATATCAAAATTCCATTTTCCAGTTAAATTATACGAGATACGAAAAAACGTTATGATACAATATTATTGAATACATAAAGGCCTACAAATTTGAATTATAACATTTTTTCATAAGATGCATATTTTTCTTTTTAATTAAAAAAAGAACTATTGAAAATCCAAAATTCAATTTTTTAACAATAATATTGGAAATACCAAAAAAACGTAAGAATACAAAGTTGTTCGTTTCAAAAAGATCTACAAATTTTGTCTGGCGCAGTTTCTGAAAAAACATACATTTTTCGTTTCAATTCCAAAAAATACGATAAAAATGAAAAAATTCCATTTTTTAGACAAAATATGTGAAATGGGTGATTCTACAAAAAATGGGCAACTCGATGTCATCAGTCAGTTGGTGAGACATTTTAAAACATTTTGCAAATATTTCATTATATTATAGAAGAATTTAAACTCCTTCATTTGTTCACCCAATTTCAATTACTTACTCTTATAGAAAGTTTGAAAAATAACACAATAAATCCTTAAAACGTCAGTCCTTTGGCGTGTCACAATCCCAAAAACGCGCAATGAAGTGTCTGTATATTAAAACATAACCACTTTTTTATATATCTTATTATTTCCCTACAATTTATGGTATATTTAATAATGGATAATGCAACTGTCACCTCAGAATCCTCAGATAGTTATTTTTTTTAAATTAAGAAACATTGTCATAAGTTTGATTCGTCAGTTCGTTGTGCGATATTCAAATTTGAAATCCCCGCAATAATCGCCAACTCAAAGTCAATCCTTATATACAGTTTTTAATATTGGTATTTAAGTCAGCTTTAAACAATTGCCACTTCACAGCAGCCGTTACGACGATTGTGCTAGAAGCGTGATTAGCGCGTGTACATGTGCCGACCCAGTCAAAATCTCAGTACTCTGGTGAGTCATTATTTTCTTAGATACCTGTATTTTGTTTCTATTTATGCATAGTTAATTATGATTTATAAAAATATAGCATCTTAATAATTGAAAATACCGATAAAAACATCAGTCTTATTAATAACCTCAAATATATGCCCGTTTCATCAGTACTTTGGCGTCAGTCCCATGTCTGGTAATTGCGCCAGAGGACTGACGTGTTTCCAGGGCACTGATACTTTTCATTAAAAATATTATTTATTTTTAATGTTAAAATTTGTAAGCATTTGTATTATTTATTTTAGACTAAAACATCATGTCACCGCCTACAAAAAAAGATAAATTGTCTCGGGAAGATGCATTAAAAAAGAAAAGAGAAGTCGAAAAGGCTCGTTTGGCCAGAATTAGAAGTGACCCAATTAAATTAGCCGAATATAAAGAAAAACAAAGGTTACAGTACTTAAAAAAAAGGAAAAAGGACAAAGAAAATCTGTTGAGAAAATGACACCTCGGGAGCAACGAATAACCAGAAAAAAATGGAAAAAATATTCATCAAACTATAGACAAAAACAATCGTTGAACCGAACAACGAATAATTTTATACATCAGCATACACCTTCAACTACTGACGATGAAAGGCCACCAATAGTTCCTGAAAATGATACACCTATTATGAACGTAAATGAAAGAGCAAAAGAAGCAAAAAAAAGAAGCATTAGACAGAGAGAGAAAAGAAACAAGCAATTAAGAAAAATGAAAGCGAAAATTTTAACACTTAAAACTAAACTAAATACTCAGCGTCAAAAGTATAAAAGAGCTCAAGAAAAGTTAAAGAAAACTGTAAAATCCTCTGAAAAAACTCTAGAAACGAGAATCAAAGAAATGAGTGCAGATGTAACCAAAAGGAAAGAATTAGCAAAGAAGGCCCTTTTCGGTGAAGTTATTAAAATCCAACTAGAAGAAAACTACGCAAAAATCAAGAGTCATAAAAAAAAAGAGAGTTTAAACAAGTTATATCTGGAAATGTAGTTGACAAATATAAACTATGGAGAATCAAAAACAACGCAGTGACATATAAAAAAACTAAGCAAAACCTTCCAAACCAAATGAAAATAGAAAGCAAAATTCATTTGAAAAATTTAATTCAGCAATTTTTAGAAGATGATGCTAATAGCCGCCAAGCAGCAGGAAAGAAAGAATTTGTTTCTCGAAAACAAATTAAAAATCAGAAGCGATACCTTCTTGATAATTTAAAAAATCTACATAAGAAGTTTTTAAAAACTGTTCCGTTTGTAATAAGTTATTCTCTGTTTGCTCGACTACGACCATTTTGGGTCGTACCCCCTGCTTTGTCAAATCGTGATACCTGTGCTTGTACGATCCACGAAAACATGGACCTTAAGCTTGCTGCTTTAAAAAATGCAAATATTTTTACAACAGTAAGTAATCATCAAACTATGCTCGAAATACTTTGTTGCGATCGATATGCTGAAAGATGTCTACAGAGGACATGTGAGAATTGTTGCTCAAAAACTTTAACTTACGCAGAGTTCGATAATTCTAAGCCGATCTTAATGAAACAGTGGGTGAGAAAGAAGGAGTCTATAATTGATTTCAAGACAAAAAAAGAACGATTTGTGACGAAGCATAAAAAAGAAACACAAGAAATTTTACCTAGAAATCTCATTTTAAAACTTGTAAACGACTTAGATAATTTTTTCCGGCATGTTTTTTACATAGTTCATCAGCACAATGTAATTAAGCAACTGAAGGAGTCTTTGTCTGAAAATGATGCCATAGTACATATGGACTTCTCAGAGAATTTTTGTACTATGTACAACCAAGAAATTCAAGCCTTTCATTTCGGCGGTTCGCGTACCCAAATTTCACTACATACTGTGGTTGTATACCTAAAAAATTCTATTGTATCACACTGCACTATGTCATCAAATTTATCTCATAACGTCGGAGCGATTTGGGCCCATCTAGAACCAGTACTGGCATTATTGCCATCAAATATTTATCATATTCACTTTCTCAGTGATGGTCCGGTAACTCAATACAGAAACAAGTCTATGTTTTATGTACTGGGATGTAAAATGCAACAAATGTATCCCAATATTATAAAATATACTTGGAACTATCATGAAGCTGGCCACGGAAAGGGGGCACCTGATGGTGTAGGGGCCACTTGTAAGCGAACAGCAGATCAAGTGATTGCTACAGGAGGTGACGTTACCGATTTGAAAGAGTTTGTTGCTGTCATTCGTGAGAGATGTCCAAGCATAAAAGTAGATGTGATTGAAGAACGTAAAATCGAGCAAATGAACATGTTAATTAACGAAAAATCGTCTAAAATGGTCGCTTTTAAAGGAACGCTATTGCTGCATCAAGTAACCGGCTCTGCCTACATTCCAAATCAACTTATAATGAAATCGCTAAGTTGTTTTTGCGACCCTGATGGATGTGATCATTACAAGCTAGGATCTGTTAAGTATAAGGCAGAACTGCCGATTGAACATCTTAATACTTCAGCCGTATTCACGGACTCCGAAGACAATTCTATGCCACTATCGACCAACGTGAGCGATAACAATATCAACTCTAGCTTGAATTGTGATCTATTGACACCAGGAGTTAGTGAATATGAAAAAGCACAACAGAAAAATCGCTACAGCAGTGGTGATTATGTCTTGGTCAAATATATAGCACGAAAAACAGAATATCATTATGCGGGGATCTGCTCTTCTGTTCATGACGAAGACGGTGAATTGAGAGTGACTTTTCTCAAAATTTGTAACAAGAATGGCACTCTTTTTAGATTAGATGAAAATGACGTGTCAGATGTGCCAGTAGATCAGGTAATAAAAAAACTACCTGTACCAAACCTGGTTACAAAAGGGAATAGAGTATTTTATCAGTTTAAAAAAAAGATTGATGTTTTTGAAAAGTAATTTTAGTTATGTTAAACTATTTGGAATTCTTTTATATTTTTTGCAGCAAAAGAGGTGATTATTGTTTATTTTTATGGTCATTATATTTCGTAATTGTTACGTAGTAAACAAGAAAAATTACCTTAAAGTTTTTGTTTTAATTTTAAGCTTGTTGATTTCTTAAAAATTTTCTACTAGCAAACTAATATTAATTGTCTACTAATATGTAATAACAAGAATTAAGAGTGTGATATTAAATTAAGTATTAAAAATGTCAAAGGACTGTTTTGAAGACTAAGGCATATTTAAAGTATTACCTTGTTACAGATAATTTTAATAGTATCTTATGTGATTTAATTCTTAAAATATGTGATATTATTAGATTTTAAGAAATTTAGGATAGAACAAGCTTTAAATAACAATAAATCTTATAAAATGTTTATGAAATTGTGTATTCAATCAGTCCTATGTTATCCTCGTCAGTCCCCTGGCAGTCAAATTTTAAAAAATAGACATATCTCAAAAACTACTAAAAAAAGTGACTGGGCCGATCTAGGTTAGTATATTTATTATATTACCTATCTAAAATACCGGAAGACGTAGCCATTTAATATAAAAACTATAATAAACAAAATACCTCTCAAAGTTACCCAACTTTTGTAGAATCACCCAAATACAAAAAAAACGTTTAAATGGAAAATTGTTTGCCTAAATGAGGTCTACAAATTCTGATAAAGAAATTTCGGGACAGGATGTATATTTTATGTTTTGATTTTTAATATTGAAAAAATTCGATTTTTTTCACCAAAATATGTGAGATACGAAATAAGCGTTGTTCTGCAAAATCGTTTCCTTAAATAAAGTCTACGATTGTTTTTCCTTTTTAGATATGTGGAAGAAAGTAAATTCTTTTAATCATGTCTTCATTTAATCTGTCTGTATGTCTGTAGTAGGTCGTGTGCGGCATAACTCTCGATAGAATTATCAGATTGAATTGAGCTTTGGTACACTTTATCGGAGCCGAAAAAGTAAGGACAAGTTCGTTAACCAGCCACATCCAATCAAAATTGAGGGATGGAGCACTACTTTTGTGTTTTTGAAAATAATTTTTTGAAAAAATCAAAAATTCCAATCCTGGTTTTTGATAGTGCTCATAAATCTCTACAAATTATCCTAATAACATTTTTTGATTAAATCAAAATTAGAAATGTTACAGCATATTCAAATTCGAAAAAAGTCAATATCAAAATTCCATTTTCCAGTTAAATTATACGAGATACGAAAAAACGTTATGATACAATATTATTGAATACATAAAGACCTACAAATTTGAATTATAACATTATTTCATAAGATGCATATTTTTCTTTTTAATTAAAAAAAAAAACTATTGAAAATCCAAAATTCAATTTTTTAACAATAATATTGGAAATACCAGAAAAACGTAAGAATACAAAGTTGTTCGTTTCAAAAAGATCTACAAATTTTGTCTGACACAGTTTCTGATAAAAGATATATTTTTCGTTTCAATTCCAAAAAATACGATAAAAATGAAAAAATTCCATTTTTTAGACAAAATATGTGAGATGCAAAAAAAACATTTAGATGGAAAATTGTTAGCCTAAATGAGGTCTACAAATTCTGATAAAGAAATTTCGGGACAGGATGTATATTTTATGTTTTGATTTTTAATATTGAAAAAATTCGATTTTTTTCACCAAAATATGTGAGATACGAAATAAGCGTTGTTCTGCAAAATCGTTTCCTTAAATAAAGTCTACGATTGTTTTTCCTTTTTAGATATGTGGAAGAAAGTAAATTCTTTTAATCATGTAATTTATTAAAAAGTTATACTGAAATGTATACAGAAAATCGAGCGCGAAGCGCGAGTGTCATGATGAGAATGTGTTCCTTAAGGCCGATAGAGCCTTAAGTAAATTGAATTTCCTGTTTCACTTAAATTCAAAAAGAAATTCAGTGACTTTGAGAAAATGTGTAATTCACATCATCTGTAATATTATTAAAAAATTGGTTTGAGTTTCAGTATCAAAATATAAGAAATAAACTTAAATGTATGCGAAGAGCACAAGACCGAGCGCGAAGCGCGAGGTCCAGAAAGAACGGAGCGCGAAGCGCGACAATCGAATAGCGCGCCCTAGGCGCGCTCAACCTTGCGAGCGAAGCGAGCTGCGCGCGATGAGAATGTGCCCGCAAAGCGGGCAGATTTTTTTCTATAGCAATGAATTAATTTGGACTCGCAGAATCTGTTTTTCGAAAATTTTCAAAAAAAAATACTTTTCAGAAACTCCCTTTCAAGAAAATAACCCACCCAGTCGACAGAAGAAAAAGGTGCTCGTATTAAGTGAATTTCACTCGACTAAAGTAAATTGATTACAGACAACCCAATTGTGGTATTGATTCAAGAAAATTGGTGTTTCACATTGAGAAAATATTAGCTTTTTTTAGGCGCAATTTGTTAAGTAAATTTGTTTACTTGACTGAATGAACTTAATTTTTACATTCTCATCATGGATGAGAAGGTATTGGTTTTATGTGAAAAATGACTTTCGAAATTTTCATCAAATCTTTACGTTTTGAGACCCCCTGAGTCAGAAAAAATGTTTTTTACGAAAGTGTCTGTCTGTCTGTCTGTAGGTCGTGTGCGGCATAACTCTCGATAGAATTATCAGATTGAATTGAGCTTTGGTACACTTTATCGGAGCCGAAAAAGTAAGGACAAGTTCGTTAACCAGCCCTATCCAATCAAAATTGAGGGATTGAGCACTACTTTTGTGTTTTTGAAAATAATTTTTTGAAAAAATAAAAAATTTCAATACTGGTTTTTGATAGTGCTCATAAATCTCTACAAATTATCCTGATAACATTTTTTGATTAAATCAAAATTAGAAATGTTACAGCGTATTCAAATTCGAAAAAAGTCAATATCAAAATTCCATTTTCCAGTTAAATTATACGAAATACGAAAAAACGTTATGATACAATATTATTAAATAAATAAAGACCTACAAATTTGCATTATAACATTTTTTCATAAGATGCATATTTTTCTTTTTAATTCAAAAAAAAAACTATTGAAAATCCAAAATTCAATTTTTTAACAATAATATTCAAAATACGAAAAAAACGTAAGAACACAAAGTTTGTCGTTTCAAAAAGATCTACAAATTTTGTTTCACACAGTTTCTGATAAAAGATATATTTCCCGTTTCAATTAAAAAAAATCTGCCCGCTTTGCGGGCACATTCTCATCGCGCGCAGCTCGCTTCGCTCGCAAGGTTGAGCGCGCCTAGGGCGCGCTATTCGATTGTCGCGCTTCGCGCTCCGTTCTTTCTGGACCTCGCGCTTCGCGCTCGGTCTTGTGCTCTTCGCATACATTTAAGTTTATTTCTTATATTTTGATACTGAAGCTCAAACCAATATATCTTTTATCAGAAACTGTGTCAGACAAAATTTGTAGATCTTTTTGAAACGGACAACTTTGTATTCTTACGTTTTTTTGGTATTTCCAATATTATTGTTAAAAAATTGAATTTTGGATTTTCAATAGTTTTTTCTTTAATTAAAAAGAAAAATATGCATCTTATGAAAAAATGTTATAATTCAAATTTGTAGGTCTTTATGTATTCAATAATATTGTATCATAACGTTTTTTCGTATCTCGTATAATTTAACTGGAAAATGGAATGTTGATATTGACTTTTTTCGAATTTGAATATGCTGTAACATTTCTAATTTTGATTTAATCAAAAAATGTTATGAGGATAATTTGTAGAGATTTATGAGCACTATCAAAAACCAGGATTGGAATTTTTGATTTCTTCAAAAAATTATTTTTAAAAACACAAAAGTAGTGCTCCATCCCTCAATTTTGATTGGATGTGGCTGGTTAACGAACTTGTCCTTACTTTTTCGGCTCCGATAAAGTGTACCAAAGCTCAATTCAATCTGATAATTCTATCGAGAGTTATGCCGCACACGACCTACTACTGACAGACAGACAGATTAAATGAAGACATGATTAAAAGAATTTACTTTCTTCCACATATCTAAAAAGGAAAAACAATCGTAGACTTTATTTAAGGAAACGATTTTGCAGAACAACGCTTATTTCGTTTCTCAAATATTTTGGTGAAAAAAATCGAATTTTTTCAATATTAAAAATCAAAACATAAAATATACATCCTGTCCCGAAATTTCTTTATCAGAATTTGTAGACCTCATTTAGGCAAACAATTTTCCATTTAAACGTTTTTTTTGTATTTGGGTGATTCTACAAAAGTTGGGTAACTTTGAGAGGTATTTTGTTTATTATAGTTTTTATATTAAATGGCTACGTCTTCCGGTATTTTAGATAGGTAATATAATAAATAAATAATGAGGTCTACAAATTCTCATTGGGACATTTTTTGACAGGATGTATATTTTATGTTTTAATTTTAAAAACATACTGAAAATCAAGAATTACATTTTTTAACCAAAATATTTGAGATACGAAATAAGCGTTAGAATGCAAAATCGTTTAATTAAATGAAGTCTACGATTGTTTTTCCTTTTTGAGATATTTGGAAGAAAATAAATTTATCAATAATCATGTAATTTATTAAAAAGTTACAAAAATGCATACAGAAAATCGAGCGCGAAGCGCGAGTATCATGATAAGAATGTGTTCCTTAAGGCCGATAGAGCCTTAAGTAAATTAAATTTCCTTTTTCATTTGAAATCAAAAAACAAATTTAGTAGCCTTAAGAAAATGTAATTCACATCTACAATAGGATAAAATTGACTTGAGCTTCAGTATCAAATTACAAGGAATAAACCCAAATGTATGCGAAAAAGGGTAAATTTTTTTCGTTTAAAATAAGGAGACTATTCATGAAATATTTTGTATTATTGAGAATATACATATAATACAATTTGTTCTTATTATATTATATAACTGATAAAGTTATTACTGTAATTCGTTTTATATATCTTTAAAAAAATTTCTCTTAACTTCTACAATTTTACTGTATATATAATCTTTTTTACATGTAGAAAAATAGAGATCAGAAGAATATGAATGATTATTAAAAAATATAAATTATTACTAAGTGAGAGAAGAGAGTGATACGCAGTTTAGGAATGAACCCCATACTGTTCACTATTCTTTTTTCTCTTTTAGTAATCATTCCTATATCTTAGTAATCGTTCATATTCTTCTGAACTCCATTTTTCTCCGTGCAGGTTAGATTTAACATTTTTTCTGTACAGTTTTTATTTTTTTTGTGAATTCAGCTATTTAGACCGATTTTATAGTTTCCACACGTACAATATATTTATATCGTTTGTTACCAGAAGGTTTTATCCGTCTCACGTGCAATTTTTTAAGTGTCTTCCTTTTGCATTTTTTATAGAAATAAATTCTCACTGATGAGAACTACAATCTGAGTCGAAACGTTTGAAAATATGAAACTTTGAGTTACATTTTTTCTCTACCCTAAAGCCAACTAAGAACATCAACAATATTTAATATTAATACTAATGGTAGATATAAGTCATGTTCATTATTAATTTCAAGTTATTTGTAGAAATTTTGTTTCATTTCACGTGCTGCGGTAATACTTAAATGAAACTAAGGGGTTCGAAAAATGTTTCACTATATTTTTAAAATCAAAATAGCAGAAGGTTATCTGAGGAAAAAACCATGACATAACTGAATAAATGTAATGGTGAAAAAATAATTTATTTTACAGTGTAGAATTTTGTTAATGTTCATACAAAACAAATTAAGACATACTATAAAATTACTTTATTCCATATTTGCAATGTAATTTACTATCAATCTGCAAAAGTAAAAAGTGAAAAGCGGTAAGTTTGTCAAAATAAGTGACAATGGGGAATAGTGATCTAGTCACACTTGACTAGGAACGTGACCAGGATTACTGGAGCTATTGATATATTCAAATGCAAATCGTGCAATGAACTCAAGAGTTACTTTGAAACAAAATTTATGCAACACGCCACAAGCAACCGCATTTACCGAACAACATTTCTCTCACGTCCGCGCCGAAAGATTACACGTTTCTTCGCAAACGTGTCTCTACCTGCGGTCAAGTACTCGCGAGTAGGTACTTGTAGTTACAGCGGAAATAAGTAAATGCCACAAAACGTGCGGCGAAGGTAATTATTATCTATTTGCGAGAAATGTATGTTCGTGACTGACTAGTTGAGGTTGAAGTAGGTTTTAACGGCTTTTCTTTCCCATTTCTAAGCCAGCGGTTCAGTTTCTACACGTCTTTTCAGTACTCAAATTACTACTGTTTCTCGAATAAAACGAGATTAAATACTGGTAATGAAAATAGACTGAAAGTGCCGACTATAATATTGCAGCACAATAAAAAAACATACGTAAGTGCAGTCTGGGTCAAATGGAGATTTCCGAGAAAAACTCGTTTTAAGCATTTTAATATGGACTGACATTTTTCCACCAAAAATACGCTATTTAAGATTCAATATAAGTTTTCATTTTAGTAATTTTAGTAGTTATTTCCAGTTTGTTCTATAGCTTAAATTTTTTAAATCACAAGTTTAAACAATTGGAAGGTGGAGTTAAAATTTTTAGAAATTTAAACCTTGGTCCTAAATTATATTGAGTTTTAAATTATGTATATATATTTGTAGATGTCTTAAAGAAAAATTGATTTTCATTTTAAGCTCTACTTTAAAATTTCTTGAATCTTCAGATACACTGAAAAAACAGTATAGCTGAGAGAACTATATTTTGGTCCTCAGAACCAGAAAATATTGCTATCAGACCAATGCTACGGTATGGTCCTCAGAACTATACGAGTATAGGTGAGACAGCTATACTGGTATTCCTAAACGTCATATTGCTCCGCAAAGGATACAAGTTCGTTGATATGACAATCCCCAATCTCTTAATTTTCTCTTCACCCACTCGTCCATAGCAGTTGTGGATTTTCACATGTAATAAAAGAATACGCGATACGCATTAATTATATTTCAAGCAAAGAAAAAATGCCTCTAACAAATCGACAAACGCCTCGAACAAATGACACTTCTTTCTCACTTCGAGGTTAGAGTCGCGTGCATGCAAAGCAAGGTATAGGTACACTGAAAGAAATTTATCGTGAATACAGACAATTTTCTGGGTATATTAGCAAAAGAGTTTGTCTGACTCAGATACAGCTAAACTGTATGGGTGTTTCATAAAAACAGTTATAGTTGAAGGGATACTACTGCACCAGTAATATATTTTCAATACACACATCCAAACTGATATGGCTGCAACAGATGAAACATGGTTATGGTTCCTTTAGCCAAACTCTGTTTTGGAAAATCAGCTCAACTTCAAACAAACGCTTGTCTGCTAGTGATACGTAGTACTTTCAGAGGTTAGGGGTAAGTAAACTATTATATCAGTGGTTGATTATAAATCTAAAAAAAAAAAAATTAAATCGATACTAGCAATACGTGTTTTGTTTGCATGATCACATACGATCACTCTGCAAACGTTTGAACGCATACCAATATACATCCTTGAAACAAACCATTTTGTTTTGCTAAATCAGCATAACAGTCGATGGATAATACAATCAGAAGGACATTTATGAAAGTTTCCTGAGCTCATAGCTAATTTAAAGACATGTAACTAGTATTTGTTAATTTATTATTCATACTTATTAACACACAAAATAATATAACTGAAGTAAGAAGATTTTCTTTCTAATTTGTATAGAAATTCTCTACCAAACTCGGTTAGGTAGAAACACAATACCATTTCTTTCAGTGTAGCGCGGCAAACCAGTATAGTTGTCTCACCTATACCAGAGACACTATATACCGGTATAGGTCGGACAGCTATACTTCTATCGTTGCACGAACGAAATTATATTGGTGCGATGGCAAAATACGCGTTTCGGTGCGTCACGCATTCATTTTAGCTACAATACCAATATCGTATAGTCACGACAGGTATTTTGCTGAACTAAAATTCTGTATAGTTTTCTCAGCTATACTGTTTTTTCCGTGTATTGTCAAATTAGAAGTTGAACATTTTTCCAATTGTTTAGATATTAAATCTTATTTTTGAAAATAAAAATAAAATTGCGTGTAAAATGTAACAGAATATTATACAGGATGAAATTTTAAAAATTTAAAGATAATTTTAGAAGAATAGATATTAAGAATTTTTATTCCGTTTGCAAATCTAAGTACAGTTCTTGCACGAAGAATTATTATAAATGATTTTATATTTCATTGTGTTTATAAAAAAAAATTTCATTAAATTAATTGAATAATCTTTTAGTGTAACCAAATTGTAGGCCCAGGTGTCTAGTAATAATTTTTCCGTAAAAAACTATACTTATACATAGAAAAATGACTGATTTATACATTTTTTTCTAATAATTTTTTATAAAAATAATGATTTCAGTTAAATACTTTGAAAGTCTAACCAAAGAATAGATCTTAAATTTTGAATAATAATTCTTTGTGCATAAAATGTACTTACACGTATAAAAATAAACGACTTATACATTTGTTTATAATTGTTTAAAAAAATACAGATTTCAATTATACACTACTTCTGTCTAATTACAGAGTAGGCCTGGAATATTTTCAAAAAATTCTTTGGAAGAGAACTATAATTACACGTAGAAAAATGATAGAATTCTGAATTCAATTATTATAATTGTTTATAAAAATGACGTGTATTGTATGATGGCAGATAATTCTGAGGAAAAACTAATTTTCGTATGTTCGGGAATTATCGTACTTTAAAGAATAAAGTTTTCCCAAAGAAAGTTGAGCAGATCGTAATCATGTTTATAAAATTTGTTTATTACTAACAGTATCCTAAACAAATTTCCAATAGAAACTAAAAAAAAATACACACCTTATGGGTTTCGATATAGATTAACATATTTCAGCTTAGTCAAAATCAGTGATCAGGCAAATGCAACTGTACACTGAGCTTGAAGGACAGGATTATGACAAAAAAATCCCGATAAAAACTGCGAATGGGGGGTGATTCTAGAGGCCTTTGCGATCATTTTCCCGTTGCCCAGAAAATCACAGCTGATCTCCTCTTCGAAAAAACCCAATTTTTCGTTATATGTGACGCGATCCGAGAAAAGGGACCTACTATCCATTTGACGTAAGAGCGTTTTGGTACATACTAACCACTAGAAAAGCGACCGTACGTCAAATGGATAGTAGGTCCCTTTTCTCGGATGACGTCACATATGATGAAATAAATGAAATAAAAGTCAAATAACGCTTAAAAATACAATTGTTTCATTAATCCGGGGATTTATTTAATCTACAATCATATGATATTATGTTTAAATTTGATTAAAATATAATTATAACTAAATGTGTCTTGATGAAAATTCAACAACAGCTTTTTGCAATCGCTCAATATATGATGGACAGTGCTCAACATTTCTGTCAGGCTTGGGTCTGGGAATCATGCCTGAACAAGCAGGGGAAGCAATTCATCGAAAATTTCTGAAATTTTGGAATGAATACAAAATAAATATGATTGAAGATCTATCATATATTGAGCGATTGCAAAAAGCTGTTGTTGAATTTTCATCAAGACACATTCAGTTATAATTATATTTTAATCAAATTTAAACATAATATCATATGATTATAGATTAAATAAATCCCCGGATTAATGAAACAATTGTATTTTCAAGCGTTATTTGACTTTTATTTCATTTATTTCATCATATGTGACGTCATCCGAGAAAAGGGACCTACTATCCATTTGACGTACGGTCGCTTTTCTAGTGGTTAGTATGTACCAAAACGCTCTTACGTCAAATGGATAGTAGGTCCCTTTTCTCGGATCGCGTCACATATAACGAAAAATTGGGTTTTCTCGAAGAGGGGATCAGCTGTGATATTCTGGGCAACGGGAAAATGATCGCAAAGGCCTCTAGAATCGCCACCCATTCGCAGTTTTTGTCGAGATTTTTTTGTCATAATCCTGTCCTTCAAGCTCAGTGTGTGTATAAATCTTGTCACACGAAACGTAAAACGTCCCTATTGCAAATTGTAGAATTTTCATACATGTAAAACTAAATTAAAAAATTTTCGATAAAATTTACCAAAATGTAATTGAATTGTTGTACATTTGTCCTCGCATTTGTCTAAACTTTATTGAACTGTAACTGCATAAAACTTTAGTAAGAAAGAAGAGAAGAAAAAATAAACTCTATATCCTTATAATAAATACACTTATTTCCTTCCAGTGAAAAATATATTGATTCTGACAGAAATTGGGAAATAAGAACGGAAACATGTAAAACTATCGAATCATCAAGAGTAAAGTTGGAAAGAGGGCGAAAAAAGGAAAATTTGATTTCATATGAGAATAGAGTAGGTTATGCAAAAGAATAGCACGTGCAAGTGAACGTTGGTTCCTGCCAAATGCAGTTTTGCGACGAATGTATCCGTGCTACTGCACAGTGTTAAGAATTCACAATTTTCTGTTCATAATCCAAAACAGGTCACAATTCTTAACGAAATTGAATGTTTATTTGTTCGCAAAATAATCAGCATTATTAATAAATAATGCGATGAAATGAGTGCTTTCAACAATATTATTCTTTATCTTTTCATATATAATTTCTTTAAACTAGTAACTAACCAGAACTAGTGTATATACGTATCCAATAAACAAAAATATTTGGCTGAGCGGTGAGTAAAATTATTATCAACAAATTGCATAAACAATTACTTTACTATGTTTCTTAAGCATAGAAAATGTTAATTTCAGAATGATAATTGTTCAAATTTATTATTATAGATTATAACAAAAAAATGATAAACATTAACAAAGTAATTTTTAATGATAAAATATTGTTTGTTATTAATAATAATAAATAATATAAAAAATCGTTTCTATGAGCTTTAAAATTCAACTTTTCACTCAATCTTAAGTAAATCATATTGACTAAAAACATTCTAAAACCTAAAAATGTAATAATTGTATAGTAGTTGGAAGGTAAGAACATGGTTAGAACATGGTAAGAAACTTTTTCTAAAAAAGTCAGAACTCCCTTATTCACCCACAACGTCCCAGATATGAGCCAGAAATCAATTAACGAAATTTCTACGTATTGTTTCCGACCAGTTTCTTAACAATTTTTAATTCTTTAGATAAATGCAACTTATTTAAACAATTAATGTTTTCCAAAAGATGTGGAAAAAATCATATTTTCTGAATAAAAGTGATTAAAAGTGAAAAAGAGTAAAATTGAGTGATCTTTTGAAGTAATAAATTTCGTTAAAAATATCATGTAATTGTTTGAGAAATTAATTATTCGCTATTTCTAAATTCCTTAAAATTGAGCCTGAAAAGACTATATTTTCTCAAATTTGATCCTATGCTACTTATTGTTAAATACGCATTTTCTTTTTCCGGAAATTGAAACCTTTCGGGAAAATCGATTCCCTGTAGCAAAAAAATTTTTTTTTGGACCACCCCAATGTACTATATACATTGTCCTTCTTTATCTGCATGAGATCTTTCAACATGGATACTTCTGAATGAAGTTTGTCAAAGTGACATTTCTTTAACATTTGTGTTCAGTAAGGTTTGCCATTTAATCATGAATTTTTTAACACTTGAACAACGCTTCCAAATTGTGGAAATTTATTCTCAAAATCGAAGTTCCGTTCGCGAAACTTATAGACCTCTTCGTCCATTTTATGGTCGACATAATCGACCTTCTGAGCAGGCTATTCGTTCTGTAATGAATAAATTTTGTATCAACTATTCATTGCATGATGTAAAACCACCAACAAGATAAAGAAATGTGCATACCGAAAAAGCTATCGCTTCTGTGATTGAAAGTGTGGAAGAGAATTTGGTGACAATCTGGTCACAACAATATTTCAAGAAATGGTCCTGTTAATTGGCCTCCAAAATCGTGTAATTTGACGCCTCCAGATTATATTCTTTGAGGGTATGTTAAATCATGGTTTATGCTGACAAACCAATAACTCTGGAAGCATTGGTGGCCAATATTAACCGAACCATTAATTAAATAAGGCCAGAAATATCGGAAAAACTGGTCAAAAATAGGACTGATCGGATGCGCTTCGTAACGATTAGTCGTAATGGTCACATTCCGGAAATTATTTTTACAACACAAATGGTATTGAATTCACTTTCCCAAAAAAATAAAAAAAACAAACATCCCATCAATTTTTCAGTGTTTTATTTTAATTTAAAGTTCTCAAGCAGGTATTAAAAACAATTTCACAATAAAATCTAGATTATACCGCTTATAATCTAGATTTTACTGCATATAATCCAGATAGCTGTCATATAGTTAGTTGATCAGGGTATTTAATTTTATAATCCATTTTTCTCAGTGACATTTGTTTATTAGCCATTTATTAAAACACGCCAATAAAGTTACATTACTACGGAAAGCAGTATTCATACTGAATACAAAAGCTATTATATTCCATCTATATTTTAATAGTTTCATGTCCTATAAATAATTTTACCGATTTGTAGATTTAGGGCCGCGTGCTTTAATAGTCATGTATACTGAAACTTGTTCATGAAGTAAAAGCGAGATAAAGAGCGATGAAATTGAGATGTCTATATAAAAAATATGTAGAAATAATTATTTATCGTGGAATAAACCATACTCGTTCGTACTCGATTTCAGAGCATGTTAGGAGAAGGATAGTCTTCAAGTGCATGTAGTACTTGAGAAAAGTAGCAAGTTTATATGAACAATTTGGTCCACTTTCTACATGTTTGTGTCTAAAATACATAATATATTGTTTCAAAATTTTTATAAATGGTAGAGAAGATAAAAACGGACGTAGATAGACTACTTTTTGTTTTTATCATGAAAAAAATTTTCCGATAATTTTGCTAAAATTGAACTTTTTTCAATTTCGAAACCAAAAGTAGCTTATCTACGTCCATTTCTATCTTCTCTAACACTTCCGAAATTTTGGAAACAAAATTTTATGTACTTTGGACACAAACATCACACAGTATTATATAAGTATTTCATAAATATCACACTTATGAAATCAGAAAATTTGATCGCGTTTAAATTTCTGCATGTTTATATTTTAGAGAAGAAAATTGTGTCTTGAAAATTTTGGAAATGGTAGAGAACCTGGAAATAGATTTAAATAGTATAATTTTGGTTAGGATAATTTAAAAAGTTCATTATAGGTATCAGAAATAAAACTTATGTACGTGCAAAGTGGAATATCGATTTAAAAATATGTGAAATCTAAAATAGAAATCCCTGCTGAATTCTTGTTAATTTCTAAATATTTACAATAAGTTTGAAAATTATATAAGTATGAACATTTGTAAGGTGACAAATTTTTCTTAGAGCCTTTAATTCAATTTCACAAAATGTACTTTCCATAACTCATTCCACATAGTTGATACAAATGAACGGAAAAATAATTTTCTGTATATTTCTCTTAGCTTATGTAAATTTTCCAAATACCGAGAATTAATTTGCAATAAAAAATACATTATTAGTGTGTTATTAAAGTTAATAAAAACACATCCTGGAGTAAAAATGATGTAAAAACACAAATTCAAAATAAAGCAGTAAAATGAAAATGGATATTTTGTTTTTAATAAGAATTTATATATATGTTTAGATTTCACAACAATCATTGTTGTCAGTTTCAGTGTTATATAGTATCCAACTTTGAATTTAAATTGCACAGAATGGAGATTCAGACTAATTCTGCAGAGAAATGTTAACCTGAGGTAATATATTTTACCTAGAATAAGCTAAAATGAATATTAATGTACATCTTTTGAATGAGAATATTAATTTGAGCCTTAATCAATATTAATATACTGATACTATATCAATGAAAATGTATTTCGACGCCTCCGTGCTAAATGACTCCATTTCGTGTTATCTCACTAAACAACTCTACTCCGCAACTGCACTTTAAAAAGTTCCATTTATATTTTACGTTTTAAATTTAAAAAATCTGGTTAAATCAATTGGAATATTTGATTAAACCAATTCGTATCCAAACATACCCTCTATGCTTGCATAAAACTGATTCTTTGGTTGAATTATCAAAAAATTTGGTCAACGTATGATGAGACAATTCTTTGGTTAATCCAACTAAATTTTGCTAGAAATAAATAAGTATTTTCTGAGTATTAATACTAAGCCACAAATAAAATGTTTGTTTGTCAATCAGTAAAGCTAACGTTCGGTTCAAACTCATAATGCCAAGAAATGGTCCAATGACTTCAAAAATTAGCGACATTGTATTCTACGTATCTAAAAGCGTGTAAAGCTCCAACAGAATCTCGAAATCGAATTTATGCGTTAACACAATACCTTATTATACACGTCCCTCGATACTCGTGAGAAGAACTCAAGTAGTTTTAGTGAAATTATGATTTTCATCCTTCGAGAGTATCCACTAGTGCGCAACCAACATAATATTATGTATGAGACTGGATAACTTTCTGATGAAACTGGTTATGTCATCGAATGCCATCGACATTGAATTCGTACAAAAATAATCCTATTGCACTGAAATCAAAATTTACTTAATCCATTAGCACAATTAATTGGCTCTATTCAAAGGATAATTTTTTGCCCGCCGTACACCGACAGTTATTTAAACAAACTTATAACTTTACCGCACTAGTGCGGGAAAATCAACTCTCCGCATGCAAAACTTGACTGACTCGTCTAACTATCGGTATATAGAGAACAAAAAAAATCGTTCGTATCACGTGCGGAACGTATTTTAACGCGCGAGCTAGTCACGACTTGGGCCGAGACGACTTTCAATAAAACGAATTATTCAATACTAATAACAGTCACAGGATTATATTACACTAAGAGAAATTCACGTTAGTAATATTAACTGATAATTTTCAGTAAAGTCCTATGCATCAAAAGCAATTGCTGACTTATTCAGTTGTATTTCACGACTACATAATTTTTCAGTTAAAGTAACCGAGCTCTACACTGAGAAAAAAGATTTGATTGAATCAAAGAAAATAATTTGTTTGAACGACTTTCTTTGATTTAAAGAAATGATTTGTTTAAATGAAACAAAATTTGTTTGATTCAAACAAAATATCTTTGGACCAAATGAATATTTGTTCGAATCAAATGAATTTCTGCCTTAAATCAAACAAATTATATCTTTGACCATATATCAATGCATTAATTTCTTTGTTTTGGAGAAAAATTAATTTGATTCAAACAAATATTTATTTGGTTCAAAGATATTTTGTTTGAATCAAACAAATTTTATTTCATTTAAACAAATCATTTCTTTAAATTAAAGAAAGTCGTTCAAACAAATTATTTTCTTTGATTCAATCAAATATTTTTTCTCAGTGTATTGCTATTCAAAGTACAATCGCATTTGAAATGATAACTGAATTTATTATTCATAATAACACAATACTTCAAGTCAAAGTAATTATATTCAAATTTGTTCTTCAAATGGAGAAAGTATTGTTTTTAATTGACTTAAAATACAGTAATGAACGAATCTATTTGTTAAGAATATTGTATATAAATTTAATAAAGGATCGTTAACGCAATATTTTGAAGAAATTAATAATAATTTTTTTATTTACTTCATATATTTTTCAAATGCATTCAATTCATTTGTAATTTTTATTATATAATTCCATATTAGACATTCCTTTTTAATTTATTATTGAAAATTGTATATTACATTGTTCACAAAACAACAATATCATTCGATGGCAAGAATCCAATATATAAAAAACACATTGTATACACGATCGTCACGTGTTTTTTTTTGTTATTTCAGAAAGAATTTTCAGTTAAACTAACTGAAATTTGCTAAAAACATTTTTTCATTAGTCGTAACCAAACATTTCGTTTATTGCTAAAATCAACTTAACTACTTCAGTTAATATTATGAAATTCTTCTGTCAATCTACACAGAATATCATTACTGTTTCGCATTGTCAGCATACACGGAATCACAAATAATTATATTATTATTGTGATTTTACAAGCTCGTAAACTTTATCAAAAACATCAATATCAATAAAATATCTCGTAAATCATACGAAATATTTAAACATTTCACACACGTGAACATTTTTCCGTGATCCGAACCAGGCCGAGGCCTGGCAATTCCTGGCTAGATATCAGAAGTGTAACCCAACCTGGGCGCGGACTCGCAGGCGGATTATTTTAATGCCACACTGAAAAAATTTCGGTGCATCGGTTACACCTATGGTATAGGAACAGCAGCAGTACCAAACGTCGTGATAAATCTTATACCTCAGTTCGGGGCAGCTTATGCCCCGTTTCCGCACAGCAGATGCACTCTATCGGCACAAGCGATCTCCGAATTGCATAGTATAACCGTTGTCTTTGCTTTCGGGACCCATGGTAAACCAGTGATGAGGGAACGCGTTGTTCTTATAGTGATGGATATTTTTATAATAAAAAAACCATTTTGAAGAGTTGAAAGGAGTATTTGAACGCAAGTCTACAATTTTAACTTGATTGTAAGTTCTGTGAATATGTTTATCATATGTAACCTATAAAGTCCTCCAGCAAAAATAGTAACTTAACCTCTTCATTATATGATTGAATGCCTTGTACATATATTGAAGCCTATAATAAACTAGTTATGTGTTTTGTATTTACTCGATATGCAAATAAAATTGATTCAAAGTACATCTCAATGTCGGGAGCAGAGAAAAATTTTTTTTTTCTAAGACTCAGACTACCCGAGTCGAAAAATCGAAGGCCTCATTTGAGCCTCTGCGACATAATTTTGAGGCTGAAGAGGGGTAAAAGAGGTTCTTGTTCGTATTTTTGAACCTCTTTTAAGCCTCCAGACTTGACTTACGTCCGTTTTAGGCTCAAGAGGTTCCTGAGCGTTAAAAGAGGTTGAAAAATAAAATACAGAGGCTAAAGAGGGTTAAATGATGACTTAACGATTGTCAATAGGCTTTAAAGAGGTTGTGGAAGCTTAAAATGTTTCAAATGAGCTTCAACATCACCAAGAGGCTCATACGAGGCCCTCGAAATTTCGACTCGGGTATAAAGTTAAGAAAATAACAATAACACTTAGTAAGTTTTTTAACAATCTAATGTGTTTTAATTGTAAAATAATTTCAAATTGGTTAATAATTAAAAACTAAATTTTTTGAATGTATAATTAATTCGACCTTTACACAGTGCGACTACAGACTCAATTTCGGCGCACGAGCTTTACCACACATAAGGGACAACATTTGCACCTTACTTTCGCGCATCTATAATCCCGAAATCTGTGTAACGGTTGCTCCGAATCTGCAGTGCAGTCGGCATACTGTAGGTGGTGCAACCGGTGCACCAAAATTTTTCATTGCATCTTTTGGATTTGTCATCTACCTAACTGGGCCTAGATCTAGTTCGACGTTCGAATTCGAATAAAACTAGGGATGCCATGTCTGGACCGAATTTCATCCACAACAAAATTTCCTGCACTGGTTAATATGTTCACTACGGAACAGAAATTTCGTTGTGAGTCTGACCAGGGCCTGGTTAGTCCGTGTATTTTATCACTCGTTATGGCCAAGGTATGACCCAAATCAAGAACGAACGGCCGCGCCTGATTTAGGCTCGGTACGAGGGGTTAAAAATCCAACTAAGGACAGTGCAATTATTCGCCTACCATTAGACCCGGCTCTGATTAGGCGCGGTTAACAAATAGACAGGGCTCAGATAAAGGTTGGCATTTTATGTAAAACACCATTTCTTGCCATCGTTGAGCCTAAACAAAAAACTCATCAGTTTGTCCCGAACCAGATTATGTCACGTGACCCGGCGTCAAATCTGGCTCTAGTCGGGCCATGTGTTTTGTATCCGATTTGAGCTTCCGATCTGCGCCCTACCTGAACTAAAGCAGAATTCCTGCAAAGGTAGTATGATAAGTAAAAAAAATATAAGGGTTGAACAATTATAGATCCACGTAACAGGACAATTTATATAAGTCTAGGTAACACGTTGCTTAGAACAAATGTTCATTGTTACAAAGTACCCATGAAAATTCAGTGGCTCTCGATCGCTAAATCTTGGCGGGTCTCGTTTCACGAGGGAAGAATAGGTCGAGGCGCCATCGTATTCACGCGGAATCGCAATGGAAAAGAAAAAGCGAAATAAAAGAGAGAAAATCTCAGATTGGGGTCAAAACGAGTATCTGGTGACATAAACGATCGTTACGAACCTCTATACCCCTTTTTACATTCTTATCATAAATGAAGAGGTATTAGTTTTACATGAAAAATGACTTTCGAAATTTTCATTAAATCTTTACGTTTTGAGATCCTCTGAGTCAGAAACGGTGGATATAAGGGCATCTTTTGTGTTTTTGAAACAATCAAAAATCGCAATATTAGTTTCTGATAGTGCTCATAAATCTCTACCGATCATCCTGATGATAATTTTAGATTAAACCAAAATTAGAAAAGCTAAAGTAGGCTAAAACTTGAAAAAAAATCAATATAAAATTTTCATTTTACAGTTAAACTATAGGAGATACGAAAAAAAAGTTTTGATACAAAATTGTTTACTGCAAAAAAATTTATAAATTTAATTCGCAACATTTATCTATTTTTCTATACTAAAAAATACGATCAAAATTTAAAAACTAGGACATTTTTCGACAGGATGTATTTTTTATATTTTGATTTTAAAAACACTACTGCAAATCAAGAATTCCATATTTTAACTAAAATATGTGAGATACAAAATAAGCGTTGGGATGCAAAAACCTTTACTTAAATAAAGTCTACGATCTGTAATTCTTTTTGAGATATTTGGAAGAAAATAAATTATTTTTTTATTATATTCATAATATGAATTATATTGTTATTATTTCAAATTTTGAAAAAAGTTGGAAAACTTATCGATAATTACAGTAAACTGTGAAAAAAAACTTCAAAATTTTCACTTTAACGAAGTTTACAGACGTTCTCTATCGTGTTCTGTAGTATTTTCCAAATTTCCAAGAAGATATTTTATAAAATAAAAAAATTATCTTACACGAATTTTTACAGGAATTTGGTCACATGTTATGGTTGATCCATGGCCTTAAGACAGATAAAGCCTCAAGTAAATTGAATTTTCTACTTCCTTTGAAATCAAAAACAAATTTAGTAAGTTTGAGAAAATGTAATTCACATTCACAATATTATAAAATTGACTTGAGTTTCAGTATCAAATTACAAGAAATAAACTTAAATGTATGCGAAGAATATAATATATAATTAATATTTCCTTAAGGCTATGTTTTACTTATCCAATCCCTACCTTATCAATACTTTTTTTCGTCCATTAAATTTCTACATTAATTGAGATATCGTGTTAAAATTTTGAGTAATTAAGTAAAAAGCACTAAGAAATGTTTATTTGCTCCTAAATATTTATAACTATAAGAAAAAAAATTCCAAACAAAATTTTTTTTCATAATTATACAAATTTTGAACCAGATAAACGTTTTTTACTGTTTTTTACTTAATTACTCAAATTTTTAACCCGATATCTTGATTAATGTGGAAATACGAAGGACGAAAAAAAAGTGTCGATTCGGATAGGTTAGACATGGCCTTAGAAAAGTTTGAAAAGCGATTGCTTGAATTGTACGTTCATAAAAGTTACGATTAGATCGGACTAATAACTTTAACAAGTCATAAATGCATTGAACCATTGTTTATACTGAGTATAAAAGTTGCTGAGTTCAGTGATTTCGTGACTGACTTTATTGAGAATAACAATCGATGTGAGCCCACCTAGAAAAAACGTTGTTCTAATCCATTCAAAGACATCAACCCTGAGTGATTATTACGTAATTTTTTTACTGCTTGATTCAGATAGAAATATTGTGCTAATTAATTGATTATAATAAAGCTGGAGCTCGAAGTTTTATTTTTGTTTTAAATGAATTTAATTTGCAGATCCGGATACAAGCGATTTGAAAAAGCTTTCATAGTCTCATAGTCATAAATTTGAAAACGTTCCTGAAAATATACTTCTTTGCGATATACGCAGAATAATAGTTATAGAAGATCAAGTTCCAGATAATTGAGATTCGAGTTCAGAATCAACTTCTTCAAATGCATGATTACTATCATAAACACAATTATTTTTTCAAAAATATTAACAAATAATACACTTTTTGAGAAAAAGCTTACTTTTTAGTTTTTTCCTAATTATGTAATGGCAGTTTTGATACTATATTGCGAATCAATTATGAGGTGCATTTTGATTTTTTATAGAATACTGGGAATAAAAACAGGAAATGACCTGTTTATTCTTCTTGTGTCTTTACAAAAAATGCTTTTTGTTCACGCTGTTAAATTCGCAAAAATGAATAAAACCCATGCAGAAATCGCTAGATTTCGAACGTAATACCGATCTGGCCTTGATCGGTACAACTCTGTGGCCCATAGTCGGGCCAGATCGGGCTAGACCGATTTCCTATTGAAGCGCCATCTTCATGCGCTTACAGAAATAACGATGTGGCCATTGGGTTTTGACAGCGCAGTATGATTTGGCGTGATTCGAATATTAAAATAAATTTTGAATATAATTAAAAATAGTGGTATAGTGATAATAAGAATATGTGGGACAATCAAATGTGAAATTAAAACTTAGATTCTCTTTTAATAATAAATTCATTATAAAAATACAAAGTAAACACCTTTTCATAATATGAATTTCGAAATCAAACAGTAGAATCAAAATATCATAATTGGTAAGTACATTAGTTTACACTCTTTTGTTATCCATAGTTACGAACCCTGCAATCGAGTCAATAACGATCATTTCGTTTGGTTTTCTGAAGCATAGTCTTTGTGGTCTCTGTATATTTGTTAAAATAATTTTTAATACAAAATTCAACCATCGATTTCTAATTTCGCAAAGAAAAGCATATATTTGTGAGTAAAAAGCATCATTTTTTCTGCGTGTGCTCAATGTATGTAATCATCCAATTTTTCTTCAAAAATAACCTTATAACATTATCTGTAAATGGATGTTAATTTTTTTTTTTTAGTGAAAATATGTCGGATATAGTTTTAACAACGAAACCGTATCAATTAGTGAACTTTATTCGCTCGGGCAGTCACAAGATCTGTTGATATTACCCTGTTTAAATGGATTAGGTATGACAAAATCAAAAAACGATTTGTAACAAAATATATGTCAGAACCATACACAGATGAAATAACCACCATTCTATATGATTTAATAGAAAAAAAGCATCTGCGCCTAAAGATTGACCTGAATATACGATTAAGATCGTAGGTCATGCAGGTTAGTTTAACCCACTAACGCCCAAAATCACAGACTTTTTAACTCATTTTTGGCCCTTGTTGACAGAGCGAAAAAGAGAATATATCATGACCAAACCTTGTATACGTAATGTTTTTGGGTCTCCTCTTTCGATTTATGAAGTCGAAATTACATTACCGTGCACTGGAAAACCAATATGGCGGATTTTATTTAAAAAAGTACCGAAAATTTGAAATTTTTTTTTTATTATTTTTTTTTTTTAAATGGATAAAGCATATTTATCTATTTAAAACTATGGACAAATGTGGACAAAATAGTTGTAGTTTATGAAAAATATTTTTTGGTCCAGCTCCCTATGTTTTATCTTTTCCAAAATGGTGGAAAACTATGGAAATTTAGATAAATAAGCGTTTTTTAATTAATTAACGATCTCAATCAAAAAAAGTATACAGATATTTTTGATCACATATTTTACATAAAATACGAAAATATTTTTTTCATTAGCATATTATTAAATCTTCAATATTCGGACCGCCATATTGGATCCGTCATTTTGAATTTTCTAACACTGTCACCGAATTTTCATATAATGTGCCAAGAAACATAGGAAAATTGAATTTAATAAAGGTTCAGGAATGTGTCATCAACGATAATCTTGAAAAAAACTCGGTATTTCCCAAGTTCTCCAAGCGCCATATTGAATCCGCCATTAATCAGGACATTACATATACTAGAACAAGTCTGTATATAATTAATCAATCAAACTTTGACAGTTTGATCAATAAAATTCCGTGTATTATGCAATTATCTGAGAAATGTCATAAAAAAACGCTTATTTATCTAAATTTCCATAGTTTTCCACCATTTTGGAAAAGATAAAACATAGGGAGCTGGACCAAAAAATATTTTTCATAAACTACAACTATTTTGTCCACCTTTGTCCATAGTTTTAAATAGATCAATATGCTTTATCCATTTAAAAAAAAAAATAATAAAAAAAAAATTTCAAATTTTCGGTACTTTTTAAAATAAAATCCGCCATATTGGTTTTCCAGTGCACGGTAATGTAATTTCGACTTCATAAATCGAAAGAGGAGACCCAAAAACATTACGTATACAAGGTTTGGTCATGATATATTCTCTTTTTCGCTCTGTCAAACAGTGTCTCCAGAACGTGGGATTTTTCGGCCCCCACCACGTTCCCATCTGAGAGAAACACATGCAAACGTGGCGTGTCAGTGTGTCGGCTCTGCTACACGCTGCGGTCACCAGCTTCGTGTAAAGCCGAAGGTGCACGAAGACGGACTTCGTTACAATGCTTGAGTTTTCAAGTTATTTTTAGATTTCACGCTTTCGTTTATCGAGTCGAAATTAAGAATTGTATTTTTCTCGAGTACGTGCAAAAGAGGCGCGAAGCAGACGACGAATTTGAATTTACGAAGTATATAGTTCAAGAAATAACACTTTTCTTCAATTTCTTGAAGAAATTCTGCATGAAATAAACATCAGTATGATCTTGGAAAATTTCATGAGGATTTCAACACTTCAAAAATAAACTTTCAGTGAAATTTAGTGACAATAAATGTATAAAATTTGAATCAATATATAATTTTCCATTCAAATTTATATACTTCTTACTAATTTTGTACATTAACAATTTTTCAATTAGAACAATATTTTCTATCAAGATAAAATAAACATAAAATTCAAGTTCATAATTTATATTTTCAGTTATATGTTAGAAATATTTCCATCTCACATTTTGGTAGCCTAAGCACAAACTTTTCATTCCAAAATTTAAAATCTCTACGGAAATGGAAAATTGTCTAATAGCAGTAGATAAATTAAAAAGCTAAAATATGTCACAATAAAGAGAAAAAACAACTCTATGTCTTTCTCTCGACATACCGCGATCGTGAAATGAAACAATTATTCATTTCAACGAAATAAAGATACGAATTCGCGTGTGTCAATTTCTTCAGCATATAATTCTCTAATTCGATATTTTTTTAATGTATGAACATTCAAGAAATTGATAAATATTCCATCTTTTTATAGGAACTAAAAATTTCCGGATAATGCTTTGATTGAGAAAGCTAAAAATTTGTCAAATATTGATATAAATTGCAATTTTACAATTGCATTATTTTTCAAATATTTTAACATCTCTTCAATCTTGATAATTCTTACAGAAGTTTATTTCATGTGAGTGACTTTTTCTTTTTCTAATAAAAGATTTCGTAATTCTAAATTCGGCCCAATTCGTAACATTGTAAAAAAGATTTTAAAAGTTAATAAAAATTTTTGTTCTGTTTTATTCAAAGTCAATAAATATTCAATGTTTGGAATCGAAATATTAAGTAAATGATTTTTAATTTCTGGGAATAAACTGCTTTAATAAGACAATCTTTCTTCTTTGTGAGAAATCTCAATTTTAAAATTAAAATTCTACGCATAGGATACAAAAACATAATATGAAAATACTTTTATTACAGAATTTTGAAATATACAAGTTGACCAATTTTTAATCGAGTAAATCGGCTACTTTAAGCAAAAAATTATGTTAAAAATATTTTATCAAAAAAAATAAGACACATTAAATTACGGTTTAAAATCCACATTCATAGATTGATGGTAAAAGCAGTTTAAAGTTTTCTAATCTTACGTTTTAGTGACGTATGCACAGACTTTTAATCAGATAAATGAAATGCTTTATAGAAAGTGAAAATTTTCTTATTACTGCACTTAATCAAATTTATAAAGTAAAAATATTTTTTAATTGATGCTTTCACTTAATTCTTTAAACATTCATTAATTGAAAATTGTACTCAAAATTTAATCTTGCAGCGTTCCAATATTCCCACAATGTTACAAAATCTTATTAATCATTATTTTAGTCGAATTATTTTCAAAATATTTAAAAAATAAATGTAAATATTTTGATTAAATACTCTGTCAAATTTTGCATTTGACTGATCTTGCAAAATTGTTGAAAGTTTTGAATACCGATAGAAGAAACTTTAAATGAAATTTTATGTCCATAAATGCTTAAAGTTCTATATAGAAATATCAACGACAACATTCTCAAATTTTATAAATAAACTACTAAATTCAAAAAGTTTCGGATTTTTTTAAAAACTGTACAAATTTCAAATATGAATCAGTCAAAATCTACTGATTATCAGTGAAATTTGACTGATTTAAATAACTAAAAACAGGTTACTGTGAATCAGTCAAATTTCACTGATTACTTCAGTGAAAAGTAACTGATTTAACAGTGAAAAATATTGTTTCCACTGATGATTCAGTGAAAAGGCAAATCACTGATTCAATCAGTGAAAATTTGACTGATTCAGATTTAGAGTATATACAAATTTCAAATATAAAGTGTACTCTGTACATTAATCAAACAAATTTAGAAGATGAATATTTTAATAAATATTCCTAAATATTATTGGAATATGATACATATCGATTTAGAAAAACTTCTTCAAAGTACTCAGACATTTTTCTTATTTTACGACATTTTTGCACCATGTTTGACCTTTGGGTAGGATTCAAGAAAACAATTGTAGACATACTTTCATTACTTAGTAAAATACTATGAAGACTTGCTTTTTAAATTAAAGCGAAAACTTTTAAAACCTTTAACAATCGGTTGCATAGATTCTGCTCTAATCTTGGACGCAATTAGAGAAATAGTTTTTTTTGCTTTTTTTAGATCTAGTTTTTGCCTTAAACATAAAAGAAAGAAAACACATTTGAAATATTAAAATAAAAAAGCTGGTTCATTCTTAGAGAATCCCAAATATTCTGAAATAAAACTCCTTTCCACACCACCACGGAGGTAGAGTTTACTAGTAATAGTTCAATAAATTTTATGTACTCTAAATAAATTTTTTCGTAATTGCAGAAAACTTATTCCAAATACAAAAAATGTACCTTTAAATGTACAGGATAATTAATTATAAAAATCGTTCGAATTTGAATTTCAAGGACTTGTACACACTTTCAAGGCACATCGTTTTTCCTTTTGCAAAAATTTTTAAAACTTCTAATTTTTCAAGTAATTGGGAGAAGTACATTTAAAAAAAAATTGTTTTCTCTACTTCCACTCGCGCTAGCTTAACAAATTTTCAGAATTTTACGATTTTATTAATATTGTATTAAGTGTCTACATTTTCTGAAACTATCTACAGGAGAAAAATTTTAATACTTTAGTAAAGAAAGTTTTCTGAAAAGTTGTAGCTCAATCAGATTAATAGCCAAAAAGTTACCAATGTTTTAAGTCGCAAACGAACGGTATAGAGGTCAAATTGGAGACGAAAACAAATAATAATAGCAACCTTCTTTTGTTTTCTTCTAAGATATACTTGATTCTCGCTTTATGCGTTATTTGAGAAGGCAAGAGTGTGGATTCTTCATATTTTTATCGTAATTCCTTATTGAAAACGGCAAAAGTAAGAATATTATATTATTATTTGGTGATACGTGAGTGCTCTTACGTACGTTATTGTTTGATGCTTGTGGGTAAGTTTATTTTGTGAAACTTAATTTGTGTGCAGATTACAAATTATTCACATTCGCTCAATTTTATCGACTTTTCATCTTATTAATTCTTTTCAAATAATTCTGTTTTCCTTCGTCGTATAATTTATTGTTCACAATGAGTAATCCGGTTGACCCAAATTCCAGTGTTTTGAAGGACAGCCAGGTTCAAACGAAGGTTGACCATCGTTTGAACTCTGGTTCAAACGAATGTCAACCCGCTAGAAAAGTCATGAAAAATGCAAAAAACTTTCAGTTGGGATGGTTTGAGGAATTTCCGTCGTGGAGAGAGTGGGTGGTTACATTAGCAGATGAAACAAGATTTCATTGCAAAATTTGCAATAAAACGTTGCTATGAGGCAAATCGGAAATTGAAAAGCATGAAGCATCTTTATCACACAGAAAGAAGCAAGAGTTTTCAAATAAATTAGAATGTTATGGAGTAGTAAGTGAAAATTCTTCTAATGTAACTGCCAATTCTTACAGTGTTGAACCTTGTGTAGCAAGTTCTTCTGCTTCAGAATTCACAAATTCCACGATTCCGGAAAGTGTTACTTTCAAACAGAAAGTACAAGAAGCAGAGATTAGGATTAGTACATTTTTCGTAGAGCATAATTTACCATTCGCGATTTCATCAGAATTGATAGGACTTTTCCAAGATATGGAACCTTCGGTTTTAAAAGACGTTAGATTGAGCCACACTAAAATGGTCCTAGTTGTAAATAATGTTGTATGTGCTGTTGAAACTGATCACATGGCAAATATTTTGCGTAAGCAATCATTTTCAGTGTACGAAGACGAAACGACCGACAGGACTCTAGAAAAGTGGCTGTCATTAATGGTTCGATATGTGGAGCCAACGACATTTTCTGTCAGGGTGGAATTGCTCCAGCTTATTAATGTAAATGCTTCGGATTGTTCTGCCTCTAAAATTTTTGATGCGTTCGAAAAAGCATTGTCCGGGCAGAAAATCCCTTTATCTAATATCTGTGCTTTAGCTTGTGATAATGCACAGGTGATGGTCGGCAATAGGTCCTCATTTAAAACAAAATTAAAGGAAAAAAGTCCCCGTTTAATTGTTTTCCCATGTGTCTCGCATTCGTCAGCAATTGTAGCAAAATATGCTTGTGCCACAATCCCAGATGTAGAGGATTTAATCAAAGATTTGCCAGCTTTTCTTAATGCTAGCTCCAAGCGAACGGCTATTTTTCGATCGATTGTTTTGGAATTAGGAAATGACTATCAAAAAATTCCTAGTCATTCTGAAACTCGCTGGCTTGTCCGCTATCGATGCATAGATATTATAATAAAGAATTGGGAAGTTATTCTTCAGTATCTTATGGTCCTCGTATCTGAGAATGTAGAGAAGGCCAAAGACTTGTTAGGAAAAATGCAGAATCCTTTGACACTCGCATATTTCCTATTCTTGAAATTTACTTTGAATAGGTTCAACGTATACAATGCGAAATTTCAAAGTCGCGAAGCAATGGTTCAGGAACTCCAGCCAAACTCGGCTAAATTCTTCGTATGGATTCTTAGCAGTTATTTGAAAGAGGGTCTTCTTCAACCGAATTTATTCTTTCAAATCATTAGAAATGTTAACTTTGCAGATCCTAGTAATCAAAAGCCGCTTCAAGACATTGACGTTGGTAAGGAAACGCGAGAATATTTCCAGCAGCAACTTACAAACAAGAAATTGCAAATAGTAGAAGTTGATCTATTTCTTCGTAATTGCTTGAAATTTTATGTCACAGCAAGCGAAGAAATTCGCAATCGACTTCTTTTTGATGACATCTTTTTGTCTTGCGTTGCTGTTTTCCGGCCTCAAGTAGCTTTCTATGCTGATCGATGCGAAACTTTTCTTAGGGTCTGGAAAGTTTGTCAAGATTTAGGGTCGTTTGATAGAATAGGTGTACAAAAAGAGTGGGATTCTTTACTCAAAATCAGACAGGAACTCAAAGAAAAGTGGTCGAATTTATCTTTTGACGAAATGTGGTCTAGTATCGGTGTATCTTCGACGAGTACAGGAGAAAAACTTTTTCCAAATTTGACCTCAGTATTGAATCATGTTCGGAGTCTTCCTCATTCAAATGCTGAGGCGGAGCGAGGTTTCTCCATGCTCATACGCAAAAACTCCCAAAAGAAATCGCTTAGGAAACAGGACGGTCAACTCAATTTGTGTTACTCGATCAGTCCTAAAGGCGAGAGCTGAAACAGCCAGAACAACGAGCATCACTTCGAAGCATTTGCAATTAATGACCGAAAATCTATATGAGATGGCAGAAAGTGATAGGGAAAGTGGTTTGTCGCTCTTCGCTCACGAAGGAGAGGATTAATTCTAATGGCCAAGGCATGGCATTAATCAATTTCAAACCCCTTTCTTACTCACAAAATAATGACATTTTATTTCTTATATCAGAGATACGTTCTTTATTCCTTTCTTCGCGTGCCTCGGGTATGGAAATTGTTTAGTTTTAATTATTATTTTGTGAGTAAGAAAACATACTGAAATTGAGTAATATCACGCTTTGGGCATAAGTGACAGGCAAGGGGACTCACAATAATCAAGCACCCCAAATCATCCCGAATTAATCAAACTTCTTCATTATTTGATTTAAAAAAAAAAATTTTTGTTCGACGTATACTGGCATTTGATAGAGGCAAGCCTGAAGTACGGGCTATATTTGTAGCGTTTTTTACCACTTTGCTTCATTTTTTTCCTTTTTTCTTTTTGCTTGAAAGCAAAAACCCTTTTCGTTTCGTAGGACGTGGACTAGGCCTACAGGGGATACCACGTAAAAAAAACGAGCCTTAAACTCTACCTCCGTGGTGGTGTGGAAAGGTGTTTTATTTCAGAATATTTGGGATTCTCTAAGAATGAACCAGCTTTTTTATTTTAATATTTCAAATGTGTTTTCTATCTTTTATGTTTAAGGCAAAAACTAGATCTAAAAAAAGCAAAAAAACCTATTTCTCTAATTGCGTCCAAGATTAGAGCAGAATCTATGCAACCGATTGTTAAAGGTTTTAAAAGTTTTCGCTTTAATTTAAAAAGCAAGTCTTCATAGTATTTTACTAAGTAATGAAAGTATGTCTACAATTGTTTTCTTGAATCCTACCCAAAGGTCAAACATGGTGCAAAAATGTCGTAAAATAAGAAAAATGTCTGAGTACTTTGAAGAAGTTTTTCTAAATCGATATGTATCATATTCCAATAATATTTAGGAATATTTATTAAAATATTCATCTTCTAAATTTGTTTGATTAATGTACAGAGTACACTTTATATTTGAAATTTGTATACACTCTAAATCTGAATCAGTCAAATTTTCACTGATTGAATCAGTGATTTGCCTTTTCACTGAATCATCGGTGGAAACAATATTTTTCACTGTTAAATCAGTTACTTTTCACTGAAGTAATCAGTGAAATTTGACTGATTCACAGTAACCTGTTTTTAGTTATTTAAATCAGTCAAATTTCACTGATAATTAGTAGATTTTGACTGATTCATATTTGAAATTTGTACAGTTTTTAAAAAAATCCGAAACTTTTTGAATTTAGTAGTTTATTTATAAAATTTGAGAATGTTGTCGTTGATATTTCTATATAGAACTTTAAGCATTTATGGACATAAAATTTCATTTAAAGTTTCTTCTATCGGTATTCAAAACTTTCAACAATTTTGCAAGATCAGTCAAATGCAAAATTTGACAGAGTATTTAATCAAAATATTTACATTTATTTTTTAAATATTTTGAAAATAATTCGACTAAAATAATGATTAATAAGATTTTGTAACATTGTGGGAATATTGGAACGCTGCAAGATTAAATTTTGAGTACAATTTTCAATTAATGAATGTTTAAAGAATTGAGTGAAAGCATCAATTAAAAAATATTTTTACTTTATAAATTTGATTAAGTGCAGTAATAAGAAAATTTTCACTTTCTATAAAGCATTTCATGTATCTGATTAAATGTCTGTGCATACGTCACTAAAACGTAAGATTAAAAAACTTTAAACTGCTTTTACCATCAATCTATGAATGTGGATTTTAAACCGTAATTTAATGTGTCTTATTTTTTTTGATAAAATATTTTTAACATAATTTTTTGCTTAAAGTAGCCGATTTACTCGATTAAAAATTGGTCAACTTGTATATTTCAAAATTCTGTAATAAAAGTATTTTCATATTATGTTTTTGTATCCTATGCGTAGAATTTTAATTTTAAAATTGAGATTTCTCACAAAGAAGAAAGATTGTCTTATTAAAGCAGTTTATTCCCAGAAATTAAAAATCATTTACTTAATATTTCGATTCCAAACATTGAATATTTATTGACTTTGAATAAAACAGAACAAAAATTTTTATGAACTTTTAAAATCTTTTTACAATGTTACGAATTGGGCCGAATTTAGAATTACGAAATCTTTCATTAGAAAAAGAAAAAGTCACTCACATGAAATAAACTTCTGTAAGAATTATCAAGATTGAAGAGATGTTAAAATATTTGAAAAATAATGCAATTGTAAAATTGCAATTTATATCAATATTTGACAAATTTTTAGCTTTCTCAATCAAAGCATTATCCGGAAATTTTTAGTTCCTATAAAAAGATGGAATATTTATCAATTTCTTGAATGTTCATACATTAAAAAAATATCGAATTAGAGAATTATATGCTGAAGAAATTGACACACGCGAATTCGTATCTTTATTTCGTTGAAATGAATAATTGTTTCATTTCACGATCGCGGTATGTCGAGAGAAAGACATAGAGTTGTTTTTTCTCTTTATTGTGACGGATTAAAGGAAATAACTTGTATACGTGTAAAATTAACTTCCTTTATTGATTTGGTGGTGGTGTAGAGAGAACTGACTCTCTTTGGTTTGTCTCATTACAAAGTTACATTAGTGAAACTGGAGAGGGTAGTTAGAAGCTAGAAAAATTCCGAATAGTGTCGAAGTTTACCGACTGGGAAAAACCCAAAGGCTGAATCACAATTTTCGAAGTGCGCTTTGAATTTCAGTTTTATGGTTTGAATGTGGCCGGGGTTGGGCCGGAGAAACAACACAATTTGAAAGGGCGGTACAGGTACTAATAGCCTTTGAAAGTTAGGGAGACGTGACAAAACAAGAATCGTAGGTTTTAGAAAAATAGGTTTTAGAAAAATATGTTTTAGAACAGAAAGAGCGTAGGTAAGTAGGGATTGAATATAATACTATAACCCTAGAAAGTTTGTGAATCCTTGTAATGAGACGTCTGAATGCCTATCATAATTTATATCATCTACAATAATCTCCATTGGTGCTTAAGTTTAGAAATACATGCAAAAGCATATACCCAGAAAATGAACATACAATTTAGGAATAAATTCTGACATTATGACTACTACTAAACATATGCAAAGTATTTTCCATTAAGAAGACATAAACATGACATAATTAGTTTTATATCTACATTTTCAGCTTACTTTTTTGTGGCTTAAGCACACATTTTGAATTCGAAATACAAAAATGCTCTACAGAGTTGAAGTATTTCCTGAATCAATTATTATTGATCCTGAATTCTATTGGAAAATTTGTTGTTTACTGTTCAAATCTTACTACGATTTCAGACGGACAGACAAATTAAGAACTACAAAATATTTCATCCAAAAGATTGCACTCCTCCATAAAATCTTGTCAAATTGTAACAAGATTTGAACACTTCGAACGAACATTTTTATGTAAAATTTAAAGTTGATTGATATTTATATGTTAATATGGAAATACCAATAAACACATATTTTAGCTTTTTAATTTATCTACTGCTATTAGACAATTTTCCATTTCCGTAGAGATTTTAAATTTTGGAATGAAAAGTTTGTGCTTAGGCTACCAAAATGTGAGATGGAAATATTTCTAACATATAACTGAAAATATAAATTATGAACTTGAATTTTATGTTTATTTTATCTTGATAGAAAATATTGTTCTAATTGAAAAATTGTTAATGTACAAAATTAGTAAGAAGTATATAAATTTGAATGGAAAATTATATAGTGATTCAAATTTTATACATTTATTGTCACTAAATTTCACTGAAAGTTTATTTTTGAAGTGTTGAAATCCTCATGAAATTTTCCAAGATCATACTGATGTTTATTTCATGCAGAATTTCTTCAAGAAATTGAAGAAAAGTGTTATTTCCTGAACTATATACTTCGTAAATTCAAATTCGTCGTCTGCTTCGCGCCTCTTTTGCACGTACTCGAGAAAAATACAATTCTTAATTTCGACTCGATAAACGAAAGCGTGAAATCTAAAAATAACTTGAAAACTCAAGCATTGTAACGAAGTCCGTCTTCGTGCACCTTCGGCTTTACACGAAGCTGGTGACCGCAGCGTGTAGCAGAGCCGACACACTGACACGCCACGTTTGCATGTGTTTCTCCCAGATGGGAACGTGGTGGGGGCCGAAAAATCCCACGTTCTGGAGACACTGCTGTCAACAAGGGCCAAAAATGAGTTAAAAAGTCTGTGATTTTGGGCGTTAATGGGTTAAATGAATTCACAGAGACTTGATAATGAACTTCACTGCTGTTAAAGAAGTGGCGAACAAGCACTTATTTAAAAAGTACAACTTTCGCACACACTTACTGGGTAATGATTGATTAAGGGGGTCTTCTACCTTGTGGCCTCGTTTTTGATACTGTTTTTTGAGAATGAATTGTAGGGAAACCAATAATGCAATCGAGGTGCGGTTTTTTGCATTTAACTTATTTATATACTTTCAACAAAAATTTTACTGAAATTTTACTGCCTCCAATTTGACCGTGATTTGACCTTAAAATATCCCTTACGAAAAATGCATACCAAAACGTTTGACACGATTTAGCTCATGAAAGTCGTCTGAAACAAAAAAACTAAAATGATTCAGTTTTTTTATGCCTTTGGCTATCGTTTGACACAAGGAATTTGCAAAATTTGAAAATTTCAGGAAATAGTGAACAAGAAAAAAAAAAAAAAAATTTAGGTATGTTAAGTTGACGTAACCACATCGCCCAATCGAGTCCCCACCCATATCAGAATTAAAGGCTCATTTAAGGCTAATTTAATGCCATATTGCTAAATTTAATGCTCCTTTATTTTTTAAAAAAACAATGGGTTCCGCTGGCTTAACGTTAAGTTGACGTAACCACACGTTAAAATAACATTTAAACAAGTTAAGGCCTATACCAGAATTGAAGGCTCATTTAGGGCTCTCGAAATACCCCATTGCTGAATTTAATGCTCCATTATTTTTTAAAAAAACAATGGGTTCCGCTGGCTTAACGTTAAGTTGACGTAACCACACGTTAAAATAACATTTAAACAAGTTAAGGCCTATACCAGAATTGAAGGCTCATTTAGGGCTCTCGAAATACCCCATTGCTGAATTTAATGCTCCATTATTTTTTAAAAAAACAATGGGTTCCGCTGGCTTAACGTTAAGTTGATGTAACCACACGTTAAAATAACATTTAAACAAGTTATTGCCTATACCAGAATTTAAGGCTCATTTAGGGCTCTCGAAATACCCCATTGCTGAATTTAATGCTTCATTATTTTAAAAAAAAACAATGGGTTCCGCTGGTTTAACGATAAGTTGACGTAACCACAGGTTTAAATAACAGTTAAACAAGTAATCACCTTTAACAGAATTTAAGGCTCATTTAGGGCTCTTTGAATATCCCATCCAAAGTTCCAATTTTATTTGTTTAAACAACTTATGTTAAAAATGGCTCCTTGAGAAATTGACTGTTTAGATCGATTTTGTAAAGACAGTCATATATGTTCCGTATATCTCATGTTTTATTTTCTCATATTGTTTGTAATAAAAGTTTCAACAATATGCTCTCAAACAGCTAGAAGCATATTTATATATATGTTATATATGGTTATAGAAATAATGCTTTTACGGAGGTCCGATCAGCTGGCACCTCCAGTACATAAAAACGGTATGTATACATTGAACCATAGTTTTAGTTGCCCAAAGTTTCAATTGCCCATAAAATCACCAGACGTCACTATATTTGAAAAGCAGTGTTAGACGAAGATTATGAAAGGAATGTGTTGGCAAAAACTGCGAGGATTGCAAGATGCAGGATTCCTGTACATTTCCCTAAAGCGCTCTCTACCGCCTATATTTGATATATACTTGCAATTTTTGCCAACACATTCCTTTCATAATCTTCGTCAAACACTGCTTTTCAAATATAGGGACTTCTGGTGATTTTATGGGCAATTGAAACTTTGGGCAACTAAAACTATGGTACAATGTATACCTACCCATAAAAACCTTAAAATTGGAAAAACTGACTATACCCGAATTTCGGGCTATTTTCGGGCTCTTTAGAAAGGTCTATATCGATTTTTGGGCTCCAACCCTTAACATCAAAATGCACTCCTGCATGGCCATGGTGACACGACTTTGACTAAAAATCATCTTTTTGGGAATTTTATGGTCTAGGAATACTTTCTGATTTTCGGGCTACTCAAAAATGTCCATATCGATTTTTGGGCTCCAACCCTTAACTAAACTTTCGATGATAGGGGTTGTTTTTTCATAAACGATTCTTGTGTATCTGAAATGCCCGAAAATAGCCCGTAATTTTAGGCTAGTTTATACCACCGAAAAAGTATTTTTTTAAATTAAGGGTTGCTTGTAAGTGATAGGGGTTGTTTTTTAGAAATTGATTTTGGTGTATTTCAAGAGCCCGAAAATAGTCCGAAATTCGGGTATAGTCAGTTTTTTAAACTTCAAGGTTTTTATGTACTGGAGGTGCTAGCTGATCGGGCAGTCAGCATCTTGCCACCTAAAATTTGGTTTTTTGATAAAAATACAAAAGCCCAAAAATCGGCATTACCGCCCAAAATTAGCCCGTAATTAGCCCAAAAATGTAGCATAAAGTAAATAGTGATATTACTTAGTGGAGGTGCCAGCTGATCGGACCTCCGTAAAAGCATTATTTGTATAACCATATATAACATATATATAAATATGCTTCTAGTTTTTTGAGAGCATATTGTTGATACTTTTATTACAATCAATATGAGAAAATAAAACATGAGATATACGGAACATATATGACTGTCTTCACAAAATCGATCTAAACAGTCAAATTTTCAAGGACCCGTTTTTAATATATGTTGTTTAAACAAATAAAATTGAAAATTTGGATGGGATATTCAAAGAGCCCTAAATGAGCCTTAAATTCTGTTAAAGGTGATTACTTGTTTAACTGCTATTTTAACGTGTGGTTACGTCAACTTAACGTTAAGCTAGCTTAACCCATTGTTTTTTAAAAAAATAATGGAGCATTAAATTCAGCAATGGGGTATTTCGAGAGCCCTAAATGAGCCTTCAATTCTGGTATAGGCCTTAACTTGTTTAAATGTTATTTTAACGTGTGGTAACGTCAACTTAACGTTAAGTCAGCGGAACCCATTGTTTTTTTAAAAAATAATGGAGCATTAAATTCAGTAATGGGGTATTTCGAGAGCCCTAAATGAGCCCTAAATTCTGCCATAGGTGATAACTTGATACTTTGCTATTTTTCGTAAAAGCATACTTTGTATAACCATAGATATTGAAGTATTTGTGTTTATTTGAGAGCATATTGTTAATTGCTTTATTACAACAAAGAAGATAAAAAAAAAGACATAAAATATAAGGAACATGTATGATTGTCTATACAAAATCGATCTAATAAACATTTAATTTTTCAAGGAGCTGTTTGTAACATTAGTTGTTTAAACAAATGTTTTTTTTGAATTTTTTTTGAATTAACAAAACTTTCTAGGATTCAAAGACATTTTTTCTTTGGCACCGTACATCAAAGAAATGTTTCTTTGATTCAAAGAAACTGTTTTCTCAGTGTATTAAAAAACAATTTTTCGAAACAAAATTTTTATGAAAAAATTGCTCAATTTGATAATAATTGATTTATTTTCAAAAATTGGAAACGGTCAAGTTATAGAGAATCTTTTCCCCGAAAAAATGATCCATGATTTATCTAAATCGATCCATTTTTTAAAATTTTGTAAGAAGCGATATGAAAGAATAATTGTCTTTTCTATGCAATCATAACTAATACGCAGAGTTAAATTATTCGTTTGAATATTAAAGTTTACCCCTTGAAATCATCCACCGTTCCACTCGCATGTAACCACGCGTATACCAGAAGCGACAGCTATATGTTATATGATACAATCGAGTCTCTCATTACGTCAAAGTGAAATCAAGAGCATTGTATAATATATTGGCGCCAGTGTCTGATGATATTAGTTAAATAGGTATATCAGTTCACCGACAGCGAGCAACGGAAACCGTAACTTTCACTATCCTTGGCATTAGCAACCGAGACACGCTAATATCATAAACGGGCCTTGAACACCAGACCTTGAACATCAGACCTTGAACACGAATTTAGATTATGTACATGTAAGCATCTAATCAGTCACATACTTTCATATTCACGTGTGCAAGCCCTCATTAAATTGATATTAACTATCAGGTTTATAATACGGAAGAAACTAAGTGTTATCATAATGTTTCGAATTTTGAATTCAAAACATATGGATCTATAAAAGCGATTGGAAACCTCGCCCTGACGAAAGTTTCGGAGAGGAATTCAATTCGAGCGAATCCGGGCCATTTCGAATCATTCAGAACTGATCCGATAACATTTCGAATCTCGTTCGATTTTCGGTTGAAGATCAATCCGACTTAATTCGATTCGATGCGAATCAATCCGATTTCGGATTGATCTGAACCGAATTTTCATTCCGAATTAGTCCGAATGAATCCGATCTCGGAATGATTCGATTTAGATCAACGTAAATTCAGATTTATTCGGATTGAAAACTTGTTTCGGACTCGTTCGGATTCGGAATAGCTCGGAATCACTCGCACTAAGCCGAACTCATCCTATATTTGGAATTGAGTTTTTTTCATAAACTTTGTTGACGACATACATGGCGACAGTGTCGTCGAAAGTGTTCAACACTTAAAAAGCACGTATTTATAAGATGTCTACTGAAACTTTCAAATGAAATTCTTTGTCAATGATGATAATGATTTTATTTTTAAAAAAGTGAGTTACAGTGGATTTAATTGCATTCGAATTAATTTGGGTAAATTAAACTTAATTATACTATTCTGAAGATAATTGAATAAATTTCTACTGAATCCGAGTAAATTGAATTCTAAATTGATGGATTTCAGTAAAAACTAAGTATATATATTTCAACTAGACTTATATTCTATCATATTTTTATAGAATTAAATCCAACCACTTTAAATTGAATTTAATTGAAATGAGGAAATTTATTCAGGTGATTTAACGGTCGGCCACGTGACATCGGTAATTGCAGTAGGTCTTGTAAGGTTATCCAAGAATTATTAACCAAAACAGATTTTTCATATAATATAATTTTTTTCACTCTTTTCTTCAAGTAATTTATTTAATTAATTAAAAAATTAAGTTTTCACCAAAAATTCATTATAAGAGAAACATTTTTGGGGTACCTGAACTTATTTTTTTGATTACGATTGATTGATTTTAATCCAAACCCCCATAAACCGATTTTTATATAAAACCGACTTATTTTTGGATTTGATATGAATTTTTCCTAAAAAATACGCAATTGTTAATCATTTGTTTATTAATATACACAAATTTATAAACAATATATGAGAAACACATATTTTTTATGCGTACAAACATCTTGGTAAGGTAGAACACAAAAAACAGTAATAAAATCGTACTCAAGTAATTTAAATAAATAGAAAATACATTAGAAAAATGTGTTGGTTTATTTTGATTCATTTGATCAATTTCCAAATATATTAAATCAATTCTCACTTTTCAATTATGCAAATATGTAGTATTGATTTTTAGAGCAGTACATTCATTATGCATATAATATTAAATGTGAGTTTCATATTTTGTTACAAAGGTATGCGACCTTTAAACACACTCGGATGCCAATATCAATGCTTCTTCCTTTGTAGTGACTTGCTTGAATTTTCATTGGCTGAATTTAAGACCAAACGGAATGGTTGGAATGTACAGAATACTGAAATTCGAGCACAGACTATGTAATTCGCGTTACAATAAAAAATTGTTAGATGTATTAGATTTATTAAAATTTATATTACACCTTTACAAAATGATATTGTACTAGAGAAATTTTTTTCTATTTCTTATTTTGGCAATACGTTTGTACAGAAAAAAATTACTTTCTTCCTAGAGTTTTATGATATCTGGGCGATATCAAATCCTCCTTTCGGAAACTCACACTATTGAAACTTCAAAATTTACGAGCCGACCCGAGAATTTTTCTTTCAAACGTTACGACGATGTGTCGGAAATGGTCGATTTTTATGACATTTTAGGATATGTGAAAGTAATATCTTCTAAAGCCGTTTTTGAAATCTCTTTTGAAACAATAAGAAGTGCTCTTAGAATTATTAAATGTGAAACGTTATTTTAATTTTCCACATTATATTATTATTTTATATATTGATTATTTATCATTAAAATTTGGTTGGGGAAATTCTAAAATCACTCTTATAAATGTAGAAAAAAGATTCGTAAAATTTAAAGAAAGCTCGGTTCTTAATTTTACAACTTGCCTTTTTAGTAGATTTTGAATGAAGTTCAGTTCAATCAATAGGTTTTCTGCGCATTTCACTTATCTATCAGTAAAAGCTACTAAACTCGAATCTTTCCGTATATTTCAGATTTTACTGGACTCATAATATGATGTTATTGTGAGTATCAAGTTTTTAATTTTGATGAAATAAAGTGATTTATGTATTTAAAAAGCCCGTATGACCTTAACATTTTCCTGTATTGTTTGTATTATACAAGCAGAAAGGAGATTCGTTAAATTTAAAGGAATTTCGGTACTTATTTTTACAATTTGACTTTTTGGTAGATTTTACAAGAACTTCAGTTCAATTAACAGATTTTTTGAAAGTCTCACTTAGCATCCAGTAAAATCGACAAAATACGAAAAAATTCGATTTTATTAGATTTTACTAAAAGCAGGTGAAACGTATAGAAAATCTGTTGATTGAACTAAGCTTTTTGTAAAATCTACTCGAAAGTAAAGTTGTAAAAATAAGTACCAAGAATCTTTTTTCCGGGTGTAGACTATTTTCCAAAAAGCTCCAATTTTAGGAAATCTCTAAAAAATTTACAAAAGTTTAAGAAAAATCCCCTAAAAGTTCGTGTTACTGAATTCTCTGAATTCCAGACAATTCTTTCTTTAAAACAATAAATTACCAAGAATTTAAGAAAAATCTCATAAAATCTTGGTGAACAGACATTTTTCCAACAGAAAATTGGCAACAATCTTTAACAAATTGTAGAGAAATTTTCAGACATTTTTCACAGTGTATTAATTTGTAAATCGCAGTAATTACTTTTTATACATATATGATACATATTAAAATATGTACTGACTCGTAGCAATAAGATTTTATGAATTTTTAATTTATAATTATGTTCTTCTACCTACTTTCTTGTCACCTAACGGAGAAACTTTTTATATCAATTTTTACTATAGTATTTTTCAATTTAGGGAAAAACGTATCACTTTGAGAATTTTTGTTCGTAAAAATACTAAACTTTATAATAATGATATGAAACTTTAGTATAAACTATAGTAAAATTTGCTATCAACTATGCTGAAGTTTCATATCATTATTATAAATTTTAGTATTTTTACTAACAAAAATTCTCAGTGATACGTTTTTCCCTAAATTGAAAAATACTATAATAAAAATTGACATAAAAAGTTTCTCCGTGTACTTCTTTAAAGTAACAAACCTCATCTAGGAGTTGATGCGCACAAAACACGCGCAGGGTATTCAACTCCCCTAGTATTATTATAAGAAGCATTTCATTTATGTACGAACGTAATTGATGCGGATTTAATCAACTGCAAAGTATTTTTGTTTTTTCTCATAATCTCAAGTTAAAGAAAGTTCACGTTCAATAAAGAGTAATAAGGATGTTGATAATACTTCTTTGATGTCTTCATCTAACATGAAATATTACCCTACATTGTTAGAAAGATTATCAAACTTCATACACATTTGTATATGAAATATAATATTTCTATATATTATTTGAAAAAAAAAATACACTGGTATATTAATGCATGCAATTTGATTATACGCAATTATAAACTCATTTTTGCAGTGAATTCAGGTTATAAATAATAAAGTAGATAATTTTCTTTTGTATGGATAAAAATTCATTTTCCAATTAATTAAGATATCTAAATATCTGAAAAATTAGTTTTCTTAAGAGGATCCTCCACCTGCAATATTTTTATTTTTTGAGTTTAGACCTTCCATATAATTTTTGTATGATTAGTACTTTTAGTTAGAAAGGTTTTGGGTTTTTTTCTTAAATTCCAGCACCTTTGTGTAATTTTAAACTAAAAATTTCAAGTTTTTTGGGTATTCTTTCGACATTTTTCTACTTTGAATACTTTTCTTATTTATTTTTTTATTCAATTGTCATGATTCATTTTTTTTATTTTGTTCCTTGCAGTATATACTAACTTATTTTTTCTCATGCATGCACAGAAGTGGCCACTTTTTTTGCCTGAAACGCGGGAAGAGAACCCCTTTTTTGGGGTACACACGAAAAATGCGGGAGTTATCAATAATTCCCGCGGGAATTATTAATTACTCCCGCTTATAGGGGAACAATTGCATGATTTGCCTTAACACCGTGATTTTTTTGTTATTTTTTTTGCACCATCAAGTGTCGCCATCTAACGGACCAAAATGTAAGTTCGTTACGAAAACTTGAAAGTATGGGCATCCAACTTCATCGTTGTGATAATCTATAATTGGTGCAAAATTGTCTTTGTCGAATATTCTGACTGACATCTTTCTTGTGTAGCGAGGGCGCAACTTCACACTCGTCAGAATCATCCTTTTCCTCCCTTGTAGCATAAATATCTATTCTATACTCAAGAAGTTGCTACACATTGTAAGGAATAAAATAAAAAAAAGAATCATGACAATTGGTTAAAAAAGAAAAAAGTTATTCAAAGTCAAAAATGTTTAAAAAATGCCGAAAAAACTCAAAAATTTTTAGTTTAAAAATACATAAATGTGCTGGAATTTTTGTATAACCCCAAAATCTTTCTAAATAAAGGTATTGAATATAAAAAAAATTATATGGAAGGTCTACACTCAAAAAATAAAAATATTAAAGGTGGCGAATCCCCTTAACCTATAGGCATTTACACACGTCATGAATTTTCATACCAAGAGAAATTTTTAGCTCACCCCTGCCCCTGTACGTCGCATTTATAACATAATTAGCAAATAAATAAAGTAATTTTAATGATCAAATTGATTCGAAATATGATCAATCAGTTTTAATGACTTACAAGTTATCAAAGAATCTAGAAAATATTCTGTTTTATCGACACTTCAATGTATATTAAATTGAATATATTTTGTTACAGTCTCTTAAGGGCATGTGATACTTTAGAAAAGTAGCAACTTTATAGGAAAAATTTGATCCAGTTTCTACATATTTGTGCCCGAAATACATAAAATGTTGTTTCCAAAATTTGAGAAATGGTAGGAAAGATAACAACGGACATAGATTTTATTTTCTTCGATTAAAATTATCAATGCAACATATGGGGGCCCTCTTTTAAATTAAATGATTAATTCAAAATTTTTGTAAAAGATAAAAATATAGGAGATAATTAAAATAAGGATAATCATAAAACTCTCAACAACTTATCTCATCGCTTGCAATTCAAAATGAAGAAATCCAGTATGCAACAACACGAAGTGAAAAAAAATATATGTAGAATTCACTGTATATGGGAAACGGGATAGAATTCTGTAAATTTTGGGTCAATATAATAACGGATATGTTACCAAACATGTCACTTTACAATTTAAAAATGGCACATTCCGTATAAATGTGGAATATCTCATAATTCTGACTATTTTGAGAACTAATTAAATTTAATAATACTTTTTAAATGTGATACTTAATGTCACGACTACTAAAATACAATTTTTTTTTCAAAGTTACGTTTATTGGTATTTTTCGAAACATTTTAGAATAAAACTAAATTCAGAAATAAATGACTTCCCACTTTTTCGTTATTTCTGAACATATTCAAATAATTTTCAGTAAAATTACATATATAGATATTATAATAATTTATAATTCTGTAAAGCCTTGCTTGCAAATTCAATCGAAAATGGATTGTCCGTAAAACTGATATACAAAATCAGGCCTCACAGTCCCTTTGGGATAAAAAATAGGGTGTATAGGGACCTTTTTTCTTGCCCATAGGGACCTTTTTTACGCTCATAGGGTACATTTTTTAACAAAAATTAGGTATGAAAGAAAGTTATTGAAAAGAATAAACTCTTAATAAAAAGTAAATAAATACGTAATACTTTTTATTTTAGTAAGTAATAAATATATTCAAATTAATTAGTTGAGTTCGAAAGAGCAGTCGACCGGCAATCGAAAGACTTGGGCTCGAATCCCAGCGCAGTCGAAAGCGTATTTATTTCCACAGAAAGATTTTCAAATTCAATAAATATATTCATATTTTTGTTCACAACTGTACTTCACAAATTTTCGGACGTGAGTATTAAATAGGAAATTACCTACATATCACGACTATGTACTCTCTAAATCTGAATCAGTCGAATTTTCACTGATTGAATCACTGAAAAAAGTATTTTTCACTGTTAAATCAGTTGATTTCCACTGAAGTAATCAGTGAAATTTTAGTGATTTACAGTAACCTCTTTTTAGCTATTTGAATCAGTCAAATTTCACTGATAATCAGTAGATTTTGACTAATTCAGATTTATAGAGTATGTAAGACTAATTAAATTAAATTTCAATTAACTCTCAACAAAATTTCCTTTTTTTATATGTTTTATACTTTGGTTAAAGAATTAATGTTATTTCTTTAAATTTCAGTCTTTTCATTAATAAGTATACTTCTAATAACACAATATGAGTTTTCTTGACCTTATTGTAAGTTTAAATAAATTACTAATACAATACTACTGTATCGGTTACATCTATAGACTTCTTTTTAAATTCTTAGGTCTTTTAAATTCCGAATGATATTTATATCATTATTGCCATGGTTTACCTATTATACCTAACATTAACATGTCGTTCGTCGCTGATGTTATTGGCTGAGGCAGTGCGTACATCGACCAATCATAATTTCTTGAATAAAAGCGCTCGAAATTTAAATATTATTTAATGACAGTTTCAAAATAGTGAGGTCATTAGAAGAATGCAACGTTTGTATACCTCGATTTCATACATATTTTAAAAAATGCACACTAATGGCTGAAAATAAGGTACTTTAGGGACCTCAACTGAATATAGAGGATAATAGGGGATATAGGGACCGGTCTGTGAGGCCTGCAAAATCTTTTTTATCAAAAATACACACTTTCGTCCACTCGTAAGAATCACCATAAGCGTCTCGAATTTCTTAGCTACACGTAGAAAAAAGAAAGGCAAAATTTACTAACCAGAAACAGTAAATGATTTTAAGTAAGTGTAACAGTAAAAACTGTTAACATAGCTGAAAAGAAATGTCGGAATTACTGAGCGTTTCGTAAATCTCATAGTAAAATCAAAGTAAATCTAACTCTGTCACTTGTGAGTTAAAAATACCTTTATCATATGTATTAAATACAGGATGATAAGTACCATTCACTGGAACTGAATTGCAATACTAGTATAGTACACATTAACGAAAGATCAGTAGATTTTACCGATCTGGATGTTTCGCTTAACTCGCGCACATGTAACGAAAACATAACCTTCATGTGTAAATCACGTATGCCGGTAACGCTGGGTGTAAACAAAGGAATTTCCAACTGCAGTGAGAAAAACGGATCATAAAACCTGGATGTTAAAAGTAGGGATAGTCTTCGGTAAAATCAAAACATTCATTCTGGGTTTTTCATATAATTCGTTTCAGAATGTCGTCCGAGTGCTTCCGACGTTATCCGAATAGCTTCGTAGACTCGAATCCAAGTCTGGCCAACTCAGTAGTGGCTTATAAGCGACATTTATTTCGGAATATGGCAAGCGAGAATAGCCGAGAGGCTTTAGGCGTTAGGAATGCGTTTAGTTAATGTAGATATAGGTAGAGTTAAAGGGTTCGAACCCAAAAGCGATTCTGAAATTTAATTTCAAGCGTATGCGATTATAAATAGTGTAGCATTGTGTACTTAAATATGTGAACATAAATGAGGTATGATAATAATATTTGTGTATGTGTTCCCACTGAAACCTCCCCTCTTCTGAGTGCCAAAGCTCTCCCCTCTATCTTTCTTTTGTTTTGCACGCGTTAAATCTGGTATGTTTCAGTTTATAATTCAAGATATTATCCGATATTATCTTTTTTTTAACATCTACAGATTATGGTTTTAATAATCTAGATCGCTGTCCCATAGTTAATAGTCCAAAATTATACCCGGTATCATATTTTTCATTACCGTTTACAATCCATTTTTCTCAGTGTGCAAAGAAAGTAGCCAAAACAAAAGAACTGTGTTATCCGAAACGAATATGCTACTTTCACTAAGAAAAATCCGGGGAAAAATCGGTAAAGCTACTGTCTTATAAGTAATTCTGACATTCGACAAACGTAAAGAGCACTAACATTTTGGTAAACTATACCGTTACAGTAAGTTACATTCTTTTACACGCTATGGAAATGTAACAGAATAATAAGCATTTGTAGCATTTAGAAACAGTGTAGGATAGCAATTGGCTCGGTGAAATTTACTGATCCGCAAGTCAGTACCACTTAAGTATTCGTATTTGTAACTACCAAATCTGATTACAGTTTCTTGTTCAACCTAGTAACATTCAGTTAACTGGCCAGTTGTCCATATAAGTACTTGGAAATTAAGTAAAATTTACCGGATTTTCAGTATATTATACGGAACTTTTTTCTGCGTGTAGGTTTAGGACAATAGTATTCTTCAAGGAGGAAAAGAACCTCTCAGGATAGCATTTATAAAAAAAATTGTCAGTCAGCAAAGCCACATGTCCCGAGTCGGTTTTTAAAACAGTTTAGATCGATCGTTGAAAGACTCCGGTAACAAAGTCCTCAAGAAAAGTTTTCAAAATTGAAAACTGTTCATTTCCGGCCGGGTTGGTTGCAAATTTCTAAGTTTTTTTGTTCATTCTATCCGGTTTTCCATATACAGTGAATTCTACATATTTTTTTACATTCTCATCATGGATGAGAAGGTATTGGTTTTATGTGAAAAATTACTTTCGAAATTTTCATCAAATCTTTACGTTTTGAGACCCCCTGAGTCAGAAAAAAGGGTTTTTACGAAAGTGTCTGTCTGTCTGTCTGTCTGTAGGTCGTATGCGGCATAACTCTCGACAGAATTATCAGATTGAATTGAGCTTTGGTACACTTTATCGGAGCCGAAAAAGTAAGGACAAGTTCGTTAACCAGCCACATCCAATCAAAATTGAGGGATGGAGCACTACTTTTGTGTTTTTGAAAATAATTTTTTGAAAAAATCAAAAATTTCAATACTGGTTTTTGATAGTGCTCATAAATTTCTACAAATTATCCTGATAACATTTTTTGATTAAATCAAAATTAGAAATGTTACAGCATATTCAAATTCGAAAAAAGTCAATATCAAAATTCCATTCTCCAGTAAAATTATACGAGATACGAAAAAACGTTATGATACAATATTATTTTCTATATAAAGACCTACAAATTTGAGAAAATGACTAATTTACATCATCTTTAATATCATTAAATTGGTTTGAGCTTCAGTATTAAATTATAAGAAATAAACTTAAACGTATGCGAAGAGCACAAGACCGAGCGCGAAGCACGAGGTCCAGAAAGATCGGAGCGCGAAGCGCGACGATCAAATTGCGCGCCCTAGGTGTGCTCAAACTTGCGAGCGAAGCGCGCGATGAGAATGTGCCTGCGAAGCGGGCAGATTTTTTCAATTCGGGTTGTTGCATACTGATGGACTTCTTCATTTTGAATTGCAAGCGATGAGATAAGTTTTTGAGTTTTATGATTTTTCTTATTTTAATCATCTCCTATATGTTTATCTTTTACAAAAATTTTGAATTAATCATTTAATTTATGGCACTGAAGAGGGCCCCCATGTGTGGCCGAAACGTTTGCCTTCCTTTTTTGCGTTTTTTTTCATATATAAAATTGATAATTTTAATCGAAGAAAATAAAAAGAAACTGACCCGGTGCCAAAGAAATAAGAAATTAACAAAAATTCTGTGAATTTTGGGTCAGTATAATAATGGACATGTTACCAAACATGTCACTTTACAATTTCTAATAGTGTTTATTTACACGAGAATATCAAGAAAAGCACGTTGCTTTTTGGCAATATCTTAAACGTATTTAGGCCTGCGACTCAGTCAGTACCTCTATACATGGAGGCAAGATCGATATCGCAGTCCAAGTTTAGCGATGGCGTAGAAAACGTAGCTGCATCCCTTTATTCAACTCATGAGAGATCTTCCATGGAAACATTCTGAAATTTTCATCAGATTCTTCTCTAGGTTGCTGTCCGATTATTGTCCGGTAACTCGAGATGTAGCGGTAAGAAGAACATTCTCCGAATTTTTCGTCTCCTCTACTCTCGGAAAGAGAGGAACTCTTGTAAATTCTCTCTTTCAAATGAAACAAAATAATTCATGTTCCTGGGGGTAAAACGGATATTTTCTTTCTTAATAAAACATAAAAGAATTCATTTTATCTGGGAAAATTTTTCTCTGCGTTCCCTCAGTTCGTTTAAATTTCTTCTTCTCTTTAGAAAACCTTATTCTCATAAAATGAGTTCAATTCTAGTTCTTTTGGCATTTGATCAATTTTCTCTTTTTTTTTTTTTTTTTTTTTTTTTTTAATTACAATAACATAGTGTTATTTTTATAGTTTTTATTTTCTAGCGTTTTGTTTCATTGGTTTTAAACCCGTTGAAATAATTAATGCGCGTGGAACTTTTTAAATCAACTCTGATTTGAAGGTTCATTAAGCTAGCACCTGCACAATTGAAGTTCCCCAATTTTTTTATATCAGAATTTTGGGCTCTTTTTGGGCTTTAATACTTTTTCCGAAAAATCAAATTTCGTGTGGAGGTGCTAGCTTAAATTAAGCTAGCACCTCCACTATACAAAAATTCAAATAAATTAAAAATAAACTACACCAGAATTTTGGGCTTTTTTTGGGCTCTGAAAAAGAAGCCTCGATAGAGGCATTTTCGGAAAGCCCAAAAATCAGAGAGTCTTCCTAGACCTTAAAATTTGCAAAAAGATGATTTTTAGTGAAAGTGGTCTCTACATGGCCATGCAGGGGTGCGATTTGGTGTTAAGGGTTGGAGCCCAAAAATCGATATGGACATTTTTGAAGAGCCCAAAAAAAGCCCAAAATTCTGGTACCCTTTAATTTTTGGAGGGCTTATTTTTGAAAAGAGGGTTGTTTTTTTTGGACATAGGGGTGGTTTTTGAAAATTGGTTTTAGGTGATTTCCAGAGCCCAAAAAAGTCCAAAATTCTGGTGTAGTTTATTTTTAATTTATTTCAATTTTTGTATAACCCAAAAATCGGCAATGGAGCCCAAAAAAAAGCCCAAAATTCTGATTTAAAAAAATTGGGGAACTTCGATTGTGGAGGTGCTAGCTTGATGTGTTACGTCCGGACGTAGCATTATGTACTTACCCCTTTTCGTTGTTTCGATTGTGAGAGGAGCAGAGAGGAAGAGAAAGAGATTTCTTTCTCCTTTATAATTAGGCTAGATAATAGTTCACCTCGTTTTGCGTGTTAATCAAATAAATAGTGGGCCCACAATTACAATAGTATTGATTAGTATAAAGGTCTTTTATGGATTAAGCTTAGTTAACGGAACGATTCTATGAGTTATAATTTTATTCTTTTTATACTATGAGCTATGTGCTATGTTTATTACGATTATATTGCTTAGGTTAAGATAAACTATAACTTTAATTCTCTGTATTGTGAGCTTCATGCTAGACTTAACTTACTATATTCATTTACAATAATTACTTACAATGTCTATAACCATTACACTTATGTTGCCTAGGTTAAGATTATTCATAGTTATTCTCCACATTGTAAAGGTTTTAAGATTCAACCTACTTACTTATACCCTATGTACTGTCACTCAACTTTAATTTTATCGATGCTATTCAGTTGTCCTGTAGAATCTTGAGGAATGGTCTGTCCTTTGATTCCCTTTGGATTTTCCCTTAAGATCTCTCATAAACTTTGGAAAGTTCAGTTTATTCAATATAATAATCTCAAAAACTAATTTCGTCCATCCAAGAACATAAACGTCTGTTCCAGCACTCCGACAATTCTTGCGAGGATACAATTGACCATTGGAAGAAACACTTCAATACGTTCGGGTCCTCTGCTTAGAAACCCAATAATAGGAAATTACCGATTCATGGGGCACGTACAAGTTATTGCACTCATAGAATTCGAAAATTAGAGAGCGGGTCAATAAAACAATTTACCATCCAAGGCAAGTTGTCCAGAGGATTGGTAAACCATTGAATTGATTTAATGAGGAGCCAAGACTCCCAGGTCAGGGCCTATGTGACCCATACTTACCCTCTCTCTACCTATCAATAATTTTGGATTTTTTCGCCCACTCTTCTCGTATTGGTCAAGGGTATCCTCGGGGGGATTGGTTTTCGTTCTTCGGTTTTGGAGGGGTACTCTCGGAGGACCTCCACGACAGACAGTTAACCAGTCTATTTTTGAAACTTGAAGGGTTCGTTGGTTGACCTCATCATCAGACTCTGAATATCCAGAGCCTGATGAATTGAACGCTTGGGTCAACGATTGCGCCCTATAAGTCAAGTTCGTCGTTGGAAGTTCTTTCCACCGTAGTACGGACCGCTGACGCGCGCGAGCGGTACCGAGTAATAAAAAGAGAAATTACTTAATAAATCAGACGAATCTTCTTGGGTGGAAAAAATTGAAGTGCACTAAATTCATCCGCTGCCCGAGTACACCTGAACTCGGTAGAAATAGGCATTAAATTCAAGTTCCGGAGCCAGTCCCGGTTGCCGAAAAATAAACGAAAGGAGAACAACCCATCCCTCTGGACTCTCAGGACAAGTAAGTTTTTTTTATCTAAATAAAAGAGTATCATGTGCTAAATTTGGATTTCTTTCTGTCTCCCTTTCTCTTTTGCCAAGAACCTGATTAAATTCGTAAAGTGCGGGCGGTCTTCTACCCTTGATAGGGCAGGAATCCACAAGAAAATTGTATAATTATTATTAATGTAATTATTCTTTATATCTTGCTCCGACCGTCGTTCAGCCACGACGTAACAGATGGACCTCTGATTTTGGGCTTGTACCCAAATCAAAAGATAAATAATTTTTTAACTGAATGTTGTTATAGTCAGTAGTCCTGGGACTGGTTTGATGCATTTCTCTATCCGTTCATATACTGAGTGAGTTATTTTATATCGTGTAGATGAAATATACATTATAAATGAACCGTCACTTCAGCATTCAAAATTTCGATATTTTAATATTTCAAACTAATCGCTCAATAAAAACCTTGAGCATAGAAAACGACATGATAAAGCAAACGGGGAACTGCATATATTTAATCTGGGCTCAAATCACAATACAATATAGCCTTCCATATAGTTCCCAATGTAGATTCCTACATAGTTTTGAGTTTGGTTGAATAACAGACAACTGCATTTCCTCGGCAGAAGTTGGTTGCTCACATTAGCGGTGGTTTACCATTGCCTTCCACTGATCGCTATGATGTAACTAGCCCCCATATGTGGCCGAAACGTAAGCCATTCTTTCTTCTCTTACCTTTTTACGTTTTATTATATAAATTATAAAATTAATTCAAAATTTTTGTGAAGGATTAAAATATAGGAAGTAATTAAAATAACGAAAATCATGAGTCTCAAAAACTTAACTTATAGCTTGAAAATCAAAATGAAGCAGTCCAGTATGGAAATCACGCATTGAAAAATATGTAGAGTCCACTGTATGAAGTAGTCCAGTATACAGATCACATATTAAAAAAATATGTAGAGTCCAATGTATACAAACAAATAGGATAACACGAACGAAACTTAGTAATTTTCAATTAAACCGGGCATGACATTTTTGAAAATATATCCAAAATTATTCTTAATAAAGAAAAATATGAATCCCGAATCATTTTTGATTTTGAAAACTTTTCTTGAAGACTTTAGGATGTCTGACTTTTGGTTGATGTCTGTCCCTGAAAAAATCTTTTTATATTCTCATCATATGAGAAGGTATTGGTTTTATGTGAAAAATCATTTTCGAAGTTTTCATCAAATCTTTATGTTTCAAGACCCCCTAAGTCAGAAAAATCGGTTTTTACGAAACTTTCTGTCTGTCTGTCTGTATGTCTAATACAGCAAATCTTTTTTCTCCGTGTTGACAAAGAGAAAAATTGAAATATTCATTAACAATTAGACTTTTGTTCAGTGATACTTGAAATAATTTTATCGGTATACAGAGTTACAGATATACAGGTTTAAATCTATGTAATACGTCGAAAATCGGAAAATCGATTTTTGACTTCTAAGGGACCTTTCTTCAGATCGCGTCACAATTGTTATCATTGTTTGCAAAGTAATAACAGATTTTCAAAGGTAGATTTTAAAAATATTTATCGAAAGACCTGGGCTCGAATCTCAGCGCAGTCGAAAGCGTCTTTTTTCCACAGAAAGATTTCAAATTCTTTAAATTTAAAAATATTTATATTTAGTTTATTGATTTGTATTCAATTGTTCTAAATTGATAAAACTCTAAAAATGTTAAAAATCTCGAACTTTTCAATTTCACTACTTGTAATATCATGCCCTTACACTGAGAAAAATATATAAGAATTTTTCCTATTTTTTATAGGAATTCAACCTCAGAGTGTAGAAAATAGGAAAATTTTCTAGTTGAAGTGAAGTATATACTATTGAGAAAGTGAAATAAGAGGATAAAAAATTAAAGTATTTACTTTTTATTATAGGAAAGTTGTTATTCAAATTTTGACGGAAATAGTACGTTACTTAAAGAAAATATGTACAGTAGCTGATTCTAAAAAAGTCCGATAAATAATGGGACTTTCTATGGTCCGTCAGCTTTCCGATAAATTATTGGAATAAAAACCTCAAGTTGAAGGCAGATTCTACTGTTTTTTCCTGGACTGATGGCATCAACTATACACGACTCCGTGCATTAGTGTGCGGCGTGCTCACGTGAGCAGTGTACTTGTGTGCATGTGTATACAGACGTGATTGGAAATTTGTTTACTCGTGGATCTCATGGACATTCATAAAATTTTTATAACTTTGACTTTAAAAAAAGTAACTAAATTTATAAACTTTCGTGTTTTTATAAAAATCGCATTCTATAAAGACAATTTTTATAAAAAATTTTATAAAGTTGACTTCATAAAGTCACTAATTTTATGAAATTTTTATTTTAAAAAATTGACTTTATAAAGTTTTTAATTACCAAGGACCATCTGAATATTTACTGCATGGTTGATGTTTTTCAATACTCTTTATTTTTTTTAATGAAACATCATGAAAAATTGAACGATGCGCTTATATACTTACAGTTTTGAACGTTCATTGAACGATGACAAAATTTCTTTTTCCAGTAAAAAATTAATTATTATGTTTATATTCAGGGCTCATTAAATATACAATCCATTTAGTTATTAAATAAAGTCATTTGGCAAAACCGATGGTTTCGCTATGTAACTAATAATCGAAGTAACGTTGAAATGATTTCACAGATCAGCAGTCTACGTTGTAGTCTACGCACCACGAGTGCGCGAGTTCGAGCCCAGCTTAGAGCAGAATTATTTTCAGATTTCTTCAGCTTTACTACATAAATGTTTAAATTGCCTAATATAATTACTAACATTGTTTCATAATTGTGCATGATAATAAAAGTCTGAATAATTTCTCCTTTTACACAGGCTGTCAATGATAAGTAGAAAAATGAAGGTAGAAACGTGAAAAGAGAAGAGGGAAAAAGGAGAAAAGGAGAAAAGGATCGATGAATGGGAAAAGAATTTTTTGCTTTTTCTGCGTCGAAAAAAGTCCGATAAAAAACAGAAAAAATTCTGACAAGTTTATATAAACTTTTTAGTATTCCAATTACGGAAAAAAGTCTGATAGAAAACAGTGAAAATTCCGGAATCAAAACAGTGATATTTTACTGTTTTGAAAGAGTCTTAATTAGACATTTGAGTAGGAAACTGTTTGCTGTTTTTATAGCACAATTTCCGATAAAAAATAAGAAAGTGTTCTATAAGGATTTTCTGGGGTTAAAATGCAGTAAATTATAGGAGAATTTTGCCTAAAAAAAAAGAAGAAACTAAGATATATTTTCCTCAGTGTAATGAATTTATCTAATCTTTCTTGTTAATATGTAATTTATATTATTAAAATTTACAAATCTATGAGACCAAATTTTCTTAATTATATTCATAATTGTAAAAAATTCCTGTCCAAAACGGTTTTTCAGAATTTTGACAGCTAAATAAAATTATTTCTAATTTAATTTGGCCATAAAACTGATGTACAATACATGTATAAATACAAGTATATTAAATAATTTGCATATGCAGTATACGAAACCTAATATACGCAATTATGGAAATTAATAGACGTTAATCTGTAGAATATCTCCTAGTTTCATAGATAACTCATAAGTCATTAAAACTTGGAAGTAATATTTCGAGTCAATTTGAATGCTGCACAGAGAAAAATAGCATCTGGTCATAATGACTAGGAATAATGTAGTTGGAAAAAAGAAGTGACTGTAACGAGGGAGACTTGTTGTCGCTATTTGACCCATGCCTACAGTAACATGATTTGTAGCCATGGTAGCCATATTCTGAATACCTGGTCGTGGCGACTAGTTAACATCATTGAAATTGTCCTTAACTCTTAAACCTTGAGAACTTGAAACATTGAGTTGTCATGGCTAGAATAACGTAATCACTATAATCAGTGCAGCAAACTTCGCACTCGTTGAATCCGCTGTGTATTGTTTCGAGTAATAGATATTATTTTTCATAGCAACTGATAGCAACTCTTTTGAGAATTTGATTTGATGTGTCGAGCGGGTTCAAACTGTGATTTTAAATACTACTACTTTTAAAATTTCAACCCGCTCTACAGATACCGACAAACAGATTTTCAAAAGAGGTTCTATGATAAATACAATGTTCCACGTAGTAATTTTATGCATTTGATTTTACATAACTTTATAGTTGACACTTACATATACACGGAAAAAAATGAACTGCCAACTTGAACATCTGGAGTGTCAAACTGATTATATTGGAGTTTTAACTATGGGATAACATTCTACATGGTGTAAAGTACTATCTGTAAAGTGTAAAAACTAGATGTTCAGGTTGACTTTACCAGAATGTATGAGAATCCTGGAATGTAAACCTGAGTATCTCAGGAGCGTTAGCTCGATTATCTCGGAGTGTAAGTGTTGACAGGTTAACTATTTCAGAATGTAAACCTGACATTCTGTCGATATTCAAACAGACTATAAAATTATGGTCTCCCTGACTTTCAAGAAAAAATGATAGATATTACGTGGTACTATCTGCAATATAAAACTGACATAGCTAAATTTTGACACTCAAAGTTTGACACTCCATTTTTCTCCGTGTAGTGAATGAGACAACATTACATAGTCTCTGTGACTACATTACTTAGTCACGGCGACCACTTTTAGTACCTAAACATTGACGGGTCAACCATTGCTTGAATTCAACCACAAAAAGTAGTTGAGGACATTTTCAACTACATATATCACGTCACTATGCCCAGCATTTTTTCTCAGTGTGAAATTTTAATTTAAATCATTGACCCAATTCAGGGAGATTTTGAGATTTACATTGATCGAGATATAGAATAGTATCTTGAACAACAAGTGCGGGCAATTGATGGCCCCACAAAAATTGCTCATACTTTTTTTTTCGAAGTGCGTAAGAAATGCTACTTTGAATGTGTGGTTAGCACGCGACGCTACTGCTATATAGGTTATGACATTTTTATTTTGTTAAACAGACGTTTGAAGTAGCATTTCGTACGCACGTAAGGGGGTTAGCTTGAGCTAAGAATCCTAAATATGAAAATTTATAACACACGTGTATTATATTGCAAATCATAAACACGAGATATTTTACTAAGAATACAATTGTATATCCTAATGTTTATGCGTGGGCATATCTCAGCAACCTTTCACTATTATGTCCCTCAAAGATATCTAAGTAATTTTAATGAACATCAAATCAATTTTGGTTCCAAGGTATGTATTATAGTGTAAAGTATACTGCACAAATGGTTTAACATAGATTCATTTTATAGATAGAAGGTAATTGGAGTATGAATGTTCGATTTTTAATCAAGTCAACTTGTCCCGATTCACATTTTCACATGCTTTTCATGCTGAAATTCTATGACGAAATAAGACAAGGCTATAAATCAAAATATGTATTTCATGATAATCAAAGTAGAATCATGTTTATTCATGAGAATCTGAATTTAGTTTAATAAGAACCAAGTTATAGGCCTTGAAAGTATGTCCTTTGAATTTTGACATTTCGACCGGAACGTTTATATTTGCAGACTTTTTGTAAATAAGCCAGCTCACGCGCGAAACAAAACTTATTCAAACTTAAATTTTAAGTAACAATAGCAGATGAGGGCTAAATTTTAAGCAATATGCGCGTTTTTTTATGAGAGGAATCATAATTTTTAAAAGTGGGGTCAAATTTCACACTAATATAATACCTTCTCATATGCCATGAGGATGTAGAAATTGCGTGCGTACAAAATTTAAAAACAAACGCAACACTTATGAAACTCCTTGGAATATAATTAAAAGTTTTGGACAAGTTTATAAATACATTATCACGGTTGTCCTCCACATTGAAAAAACAGTTTCTTTGATGTACGGAGAAAGAAAGAATTTCTTTAAATTAAAGAAAGTTATGATAATTCAAAAAAATTTTCTTTGATCCAAAGAAAAGATTTGTTTAGATTTTAAAGAAATTTTTTGAATCAACAAAACTTTCTTCAATTCAAAGAAATTTTTTCATTCCCCGTATATCAAAGAAACTGTTTTCTGGGTATAGGGAATGCAATTAAATTCGTAAATGTGGCTGGTACTTATACAATCACTTTATTATCACGATTGATAAATGCAACAATTATGATAAACATCATTTTCGTACCTATGGGAATCGCCACATAGGCTTTATTATCAAAATTCATATAAATGCAGGTTGTTATAAGAGATATTATTATAATTTTTCGAAACTAAAATAAATTTGAAAAACAACAAAAAGAAACGAAACTCTCATCTAAAAATTTTATCCACAATAAAAACTAATCCTACATTTTTTACTGTGTTAACATCCTCTACTGTCAGTATAAAGAGATTTATCATATGGAATTACATTTTTGTACGTAGCATAAAAATGGCCAACATAATTTTAGAAAAACTGATAAAATTTTGGTGTGGATTTTGTTAGTTATTGGAACTTCCTACTTTTAGTAGCAGCATTTTTCGTACAGATTCGTTCCGACATCAAGAGATGGTTATCACTATCCCGGTGGACCAACGAAGAGTCGTAAGAAATTCGAGGTATAAAGGGGATTCTGTACTTCGTTGCTGACAGGAGAATGGAATCTACGCTTTTCGCGTGGCAAGAAAGCGACGACGAGTCGCTCGTAAGTCGCCTAGGCGACATAATGTCCGTTAGGTTTTGTGGCTCCCTTTAACGCTTCCAGGAAAATAATATCCGCTTTTTCGTCACCCGATATCTTAATTTTTCCACAAATAGGAGAAAATTGAACACGCTTAGCTGTATTTAAATATTGCACTCAATTACTTATGTGCTTGACGAGAAATTTTAAATGCCAAAATTTTTTTCAGCGCTCGCATATTAATTATATTATTATTTCGTGGCTTCAAAGCTGTATACTTTGAGTTTGAGAAACACATTCTAATCACCATAAATGTGTTTTCTGCTCAATATAAATATTGTGGTTTCTCGAACGTGACGCAAAATATTAAAAGGAAATTTTATACTTAAAGAGTTGGCCCTGCTGGAAGTAAAGAGATAGAAATTCTATTACTTTTAATTGCTTTCTATCTCTCAGATAGAAAGAGATAAGGAAAATTTATCCCTCGTCTATCCAGCTGTATCTCTTTCTATCCCTTGTCCATTCACCTCTATCTCTTTGACAATCCAAATTCTCGCCTATCTCTTTCAATCCCATTTTCATCATCTCTGTCTATTCTTCGTTTATTCACCTATATTTGTTCCTATCTCTTCTCTATCCACCTTTATTTCTTTATACCTCTTTGTCAATCTAGATTGATGCCTATGTCTTTCTATCTCTTTGTCAATCCAAATTCACGGCTATATCTTTCAAACCCATTTTCTTTATATCAGTCTATTCTTTGTGCAAGGTGCTTTCCAAAATAAACGAGACTGAGCTAAAATAGAAACGACAGGAGCTTTGTTCTGATAAATTCGAGTTTATTTATTCAAAATAGTCCCCTCCGGCCTCGATACACTGTTTTGCGCGATCCAAAAGCTTTTCGAAAGAGTGTTTCAGGTCATTGACCGGAATGTCCTTCGGGATGTCGGTACAAGCCTTTTGGATGGCCTCTACGGACGCAAAACGTTTTCCTTTCATGGCCAAATGCAATTTTCTGAATAGGTAGAAGTCACAGGGAGCCATATCAGGCGAATACGGTGAGTGGTTGACGGATAAAATATGATTTTTGGTCAAAAAATCAGTGATAAGCGTTGAACGATGGGCCGGCGCATTATCGTGCAAAAGGCGCCAACTGCCATTTTCACTGTATTGCGGCCTCACACGGCGAATTTTCGTTCAAAATGCGATGAATTGAATCTTTTGACATGTTCAATTCCATTGCCATGTGTCGCAAAGGAGATTTTGGCTCATTTTTTATAAATTCACGCACAATTTCAATATTACTTGGTGTAATCACGAAACTTTCCTGACCGGAATGTTCGTCGTCCTTGATGTCTTCACGACCTTCTTTGAATCGTTTAAACCACTAATGGACTCTGGCACAGAATAAACAATTGTCACCATACACTTGTTTCATTAATTCAAACCTTTCAGTAAAAGTTTTACCAAGTTTCAAACAAAACTTAATATTCGCTCTTTGTCCGAAGTTCATTTTTCGACCGATGCTATAAACACACTGTCCCTTATAAAGCAATAACTCGGCTTCTAATTGTCCGTTGGTCATGAAATTTTGACAGAACGTCAGTGAAGGATGTACCTTTCCAACTCCTACCCCCATCAGAAGATAGCGCCACTATATATAGCTATTTTGAAAAAGACTCGTTTATTTTGGAACGCAGCTTGTATATTCACATATATTTCTTTCTATTTCTTGTCTATCCACCTCTACTTCTTTATATCTCTTTGTCAATCCAGATAGATGCCTAACTCTTTCGATCCTATTTTCTTTTTCTCAGTCTAATCCTCATCTATCTACCTGCATCTATTTTTATCTGTTTTCTATCCAACACTATCTTTTTCTATCTCTTGTTAATCCAAATTTACATACATCTCATTCAATCTCTTCCTCCTAATTTCAACCTATAACTCGTATATTGACCTATACCTTTTTCTATCTTTTTCCCGTTCCAAATTATCGACTATATTTTTCAATGTTCTCTTTATTTCAATCTATCCTTCATCTATTTACCTCTATCACTTTCTATCTCTTGTATATCTCTATGTCAACCCAGGTTCACGCATATCTCTTTCTATCCCTGCCCCTCCTCGTAGTCAGATCTTCTAATCTTGTACATATTTTATCATTAATTACAAATAATTACTTTTATTTATCGAATAGAAGGGAGATAAAAAATGAGACTGAAAATATACCAGGTATAGACCAAATAGAGGAAAGGGCATTCGAAGATTGGATTGATTTTGCATTGATGAAGGGATCAAAATAGTTGGATGGGGATAGTCGAGGAATAGACATGGATAGCAAAATGTATCTCATGAGTAACATTGAGATTTTTCACAGTTATTTACATTGATAGAAAGAGATAAATATTACTGGATGCAGGAATAGACGAGGAGGTAGGAATATACAGATATTACCGAAAGGAGAGATAGATTGAAGATAGGTAGAGACAGATATTCCTTGGCATAATGGATATAATTTAGGAGATAGAAAAGGTTCTATCTCTTTATATACCCCTGTTTCTGTCTCCTTCTACCTTTTTACTTCCAGCAGGGGTGTATTTTTGTGCTAACGATAATCAAATTTTAATTAAGCAAATCACAGAATAAGTCACGTGACATTTTCACTCGGAGTCTAGTATTATATTTATTTAGAGCCTGGTGTAGTTTATAGAATCTACACAAAAATATTCATTATTGTAGAAAAATGTCGAGAGAAACTAAAAAACTTTTCTTGGTTACGTGACCCACTTACTCTATGACCTTAAAAAACGTTTGCCTGCCTTTTTAAAGTATTTTTTGTCTGTATGTTTTTGATAAAAATTTGATAAAAAGAAAAAAAAAAGAAAAAACTGATCCCGTGCCAAAATAAAAAGAATTCAAAATTTTTTAAAATTTTTGTATCAATAAAATAATGTTTTCAAATATGTCACGTTATAATTTAAAAGCAAGATTTAATTGTAAGACCCTGGGTATTGATTTTGGAATGTAAATAAGATAAATGTAAAATGCACTAAACTGGTTTTCTGAGTGGAGGTTTAACAGGCTGGCAAACGACTGGCGGTTAAGTTTTAAATGAAGGTACGAACGTCCGTCGTCGTTTCCGTCGACAGTCGTGACTCTATGGAGCTCGAGATTTACGTGGCTCTGTCGACTGAACTTTCACGAACGTACCACAAGGGCTGAAGGATGCATGAACTACAAAGTGATGCATATAAACAAAATAACACGGATGCCAGTGATTTCAAAGTTTTTGTTCATAGTTTCATAAGCATAATGAGTCATTCAGAAGTTTAATTAGGTCTGAATCGAATTTCAAACATATTCTGTGCAACGTGTAATAGGAAATGTTAATTAAACATACATTTAAAATTAAAATAATAAAATCTAATTACACTCATGAACGATGGGCTTTTTCTTTTGCAAATTACCATAATCCATACAATTACGAGTTACTTGGAGTGTAACCAGGCGAAGACACATTTTTTATGGTTTATAAGTTCGATAACAAAGACTAAATGGAAGTCCAGCTACAAAGAGCGGACGAGGCATATAAAACTTTCAAGTAGGAATGGGTGCTCAAAGGAAGTGCAGGTGAAGCCTTCCGCGACGATGGCAATGGTTCAAGAATGAACCTGACGCAATGTGCTTTCTTTGTATAGAAAATATTCCTACTATTGTTGAAAAAGAGTTCAATCTGATTAAGCAATTTATTATGTGGAATAGCAGTTTTACAACGAAGATTTGCCCAGATTCAAAATATAATACTATCAGTATGTCTTTCTCTTAATTTGTATCTTTAAATTCAAAAAATAAACATCTGACTTTATAGTATTGAGACATTAGAAAATTTCATGGGATAATTACTCTTTTTTTACAAATACGTACACTAAAAAAATGCTGAGTAGCGGTTCCGTATCATTTCGTTTCTTAATGCTCTCGAAATAAAAATAATTTCCAGTTTCAATGATTTGAATTAATGAAGATGTGCATCTCGAAAAATTGTTCAGATAGTAGAATGCCGTGCCAGAATGTCATCTGAATTTCAACACGGTTTTTTTTTCAACCGTTAGTAAAGAATGAATAGTAATTTTTGAAATTATTATTAAATACATGAGATACTTTTGTCTTCTTTCAGTCAACAGCACGCGCAGCTGATATAAAAAATTATCCACATTACAATTACTGAAGGTTTTCACAATAATATAGATCATGTAGATCCTTGATATCTTGCGATAAATTTTATGATCATCTGAGAGTGTCTGATCATTCAAAGATATACTATAGATTTAATGTAATTTAAAAAAAAAAGTGTTTTTTTAAAAGTCAAAATCTTAATCTGAATTTTAAAAAATCCCTTGGCTTTTAAGAAAATGACTTGGGCTTAGTTAGACCTAAACTAAGGTCCTGAACCCGTTAGGAAATTTGCCAGTGAATCAAATTTTTAAAGCCTAACATCATTCATCTGAAACATTTTTCTCTAAAACTCAGTTCACCCGAGATATTTGACCATTCTGGAACTTTTGACCCATCCTGTATAATCCTTTGACTTAACTATTCACTCTCTCAAAATTCCTAACCGAATAGTTACTAATACAAATGGTTGTTTCAAAACGAATTATTTTGTGGGTATCACATCCATAAGGTTTTTTTCATGCGGTACAATATTTTTCTTTCCGTGAGATCTCATGTTTTAGAGCCTTTTAATTACCCGAGGCAGACATACATGCGTGTAACAAAAAAGACACTGTGCGCTGCGTTTTTATAAGAACGTAGAAATTATTCGCTTTTTGGTCGACCACAATTTTTATACTTTGTAAAGAGTGTATTTATCTTTAAAACGCTATACCTTACTCTATGATTAAGATGGAACATCAAAGTAATATAACCACGTTTCTTAGTTTGTCATGATGCTACTTATATCCTTTGATGTTCCTAACTGGAATCATTTGAGCATTCTTGAACCCTTCGACACTCGCATACTGAGATTTTTGCTCAGGCAGTTGTGTTATATGAAATATAGATAAAAATATTGAGGATGCCATTTTGAAAAGTAGTACCATTTCAAACTAATGAGTGTTACAAATGTGCAATGGAAATGATGATAAACGGATTAGTTCCTGAATCTGACGGTAGGAAATTTTGCGGTCTTCATTTCTTAGCTTCTGGACAGCAGCTATATTATCAGGAGACACAGCTTTAGTCGGCCAGCCCTCGCGTAGGTCGCCTTTAAGAGAAAACTATCGTCTTTAAAACTGTCAGTACTATCGGAAAATATTTGTGCGATGCGAACAATCTTTTCCTAAAACTGCAGAAATTTCTTCCAGACGCTGATTTATAGTAAACTCACGTAAAAAATTGCATTTTATGATTGCACGAATTTCGTTTCTTTCTGCGTTGATATATTTTTGTCTTTTCTCGCTGCTTGCGTATTGCAAAACTTTCCGAGTGACTCAATTACATAAACTGATAAATATTTTAATATATTTTTTTGAGAGAAAAAGAATTTTCATTTTAGACTTCTCTTAACTTCCATGTCAAAAATTATTACACAGTGTCTCCCAAAAATAACCGAACTTTATATTAAATTCATACAACATGCAGCGCCATCTATTGTAAATTTGCAGCATTAAAAAGATACATTCATCCTCTTTCAAACGCACCTAAATTCATGTAAATCGGATGACAGATGAAAAAGTTACAGCCATTTCCATAAAAGAAAAAGTGTGCTAATGTTAGAAAACAAAAATGGAACAAAGAGCAAATATAAAATTTTGTGTTAAATTTGAAAAAAAATTCGCTGAGACATACGAATTGATGAAAAAATTTTATGGTGATGATTGTATGAGTCATACTCAAGTTTATACGTGGTTTACACGATTTAAAAATGTCTGTGACGATTTAAATGATGATCCAAGACCTGGACGACCAGAAGCATCAAATCGTGCTGAGTTAGTAGAAAATGTACGTGAAATAATCGCTATTGATGCAAATTTCACTGTGAGAATACTGTCAGAAGAATTAAATTTATCTTACTGTACAATCTACACAATATTAACTGAAGATTTGGGTAAAAGAAAGGTCTTTGCACGTTTTGCTCCACATCAGTTAAATGCACCACCTCACAAGACCAAAAAAGTCAACGAATTTTTTATGAAAAAACAGATTTGTGTCATGGACTACCCTCCGTATTCGCCTGATCTATCACCGTGTGACTATTTTCTTTTCCCAAAACTAAAAATTGCAATGAAAGGAGCTTTTTACGATGACGTTCCAACCATTCAATCAGCTGTGACACAGGTGCTAAAGAACATGCCAAAAACCGAGTTTAAAAAGTCTATGGATAAATTGGTTGATCGTTTCAAACGTTGTATTGAGTCTAATGGAACCTATTTGGAATAAATAATAACTTTCAAAGATAATATAATGTGTATCTTATTCTATATCCAAAAAGTTCGGTTATTTTTGGAACACACTGTGTACACTCTGATGAAGATACACCTTTTTAAACTTTTGGGGAAATGAAAAATGAAATTATATTAGACAAATATTTTGTTTGAAAGCACTAAAATTCTAGTATGGATTATTGTTTGTTTTCCCACATTTGTTTGATTTAAAAATAAATTTCGTTCAGCTCGAGAGGAAAAGGTATATACACTGGATTTCCAAATGATACATCGAAACCGGAACACGGGACACGTGACGCGAGGTTAAGAAATCAAGAAATACTAGGGTGTTTGATATTGACGTGATAAAATGAACAAGAATTAATTTCTTTTTCAAAAATCGGTTTTTTTAAATGTACTCTTCTTTTAGCTCCATACAACGAATCCAACGATCTTTCAACTTTTCTATGAAATAATAAATCTGAAAGGTATTAGTTTTTGGCTATTGAAGTAAATCCGTAGGTGGAAATTCGAATGTCCTTAAACTAATAGTTTAACAAAATTATAGATATAATAGAATAAAATAGAAAGTCTGTCACCAAAAATGGAAGGAAAACATAATAAAAATTTTCCTCTATTTTTAATGCAAAAAAATTAATTGTTTAGATGGTTGATGAAGTTACTTTTTAAAATTTCGTATCCTAGATTAAATTGTCACTATATAATCCTGTACCTGGAATGAAATCTGTGGTTGCTGGATTTGGTTGTAAAGAACTACCCGTTAAGAAAGCTCTTTTATCAAATACTTCAAAAACGATAAATGTTACAACAATAAGCAATGATGGGTGTAAAGAGTTGTTGAAAGGCTGTTCGGTTCACGAAAGTCACCTTTGTATAACTCCACTAAAAAATACGGGAAATATTGGAGATGTAAATAATTACACTGCCTTTACGAAGATATTATCACAGTTTTACCTCCGCATAAGTTGCATATTTGACATAAGAACATGCTTACTTTATTTTATAAACAATTGCATAATAATTAAACGAATCGTTCCAATTGTTAGTACGCATCCAACATATACATATCACATGCACGCGCAACGACCGAGTATGACCTTTCGAAGTGGAGGCCCCCTATTTTTCAGAATTCCTACACTTTTAACAGACCATTAGTGAACTTATACGAAGGTTGGACTGTGTTATGGAGAAAAAAGACATTTACGGAGTGGCCACAAGTGGGTTTCCGAATAGAAGTATAAGTGCGAATATGATAACAATAGTACTTCGTATAAGTTTCTCTTTTTCGCATTAATAGCCTATTTTGCAACCCACTCGTGGCCACTCCGTATGTTTTTCTTCCTGTAAGGTTATATGCGTTATAAAAATACATAAGAGAAATGAAACGCATTACCTAACCTGAAAGAAAGTAATTTTTGTCCTTTTGTTTGGTACTTGTCTTTCAAGTAAAATCTTTTTCCCAATGCGTTTAGCGAAAATTGTACTTTCATCGTCTGTTTTGAGATGGGAAAATGGGTTATTTCACAACTGTTGCTATTTTCAGGACTCAAAACAGGCAGTAAAAGGTACAATTGTTACTAGACGTGTTTTACTTGTGGGGAACAAGCGATTGTCAATTCGCGTGATTGCAGCACTCTCCTTCGGCTCGTGTTGCAAACTTCACACTCATTGGCAATTGCTCGTTTTTTTCACTAGTTGAACAAATATCTATTTTATTTTTTTTCTAATTTTAGGCTGACAGTAGCTAGACAGTGGTATTAGGAGTACACATTTTTTCGGTCCGTTTTTAAAACATGGATTGCCTCAAAAGGCGAGAAATTATTTTGAGATGGAATTCGAAAATTGCCTGAGAGATGGGAAAAAGTCGTAATCAGCAATGGACAATACTTTGATTGATCTGTTCTTTCATTTTGTTTTTAAATAAATGCATTTTTGATAATAAAAAACGGACCGAAATAATTTGTACTCCCAATAGTTCATAATGAAAAAATCATAGGAGGCATTGTTCAAATCCTGAAGGCGTTAGTTTTTTATTTAATGATTCGAAAACAAAGTAAACAATTATAGAGGATAAGTTAAAACTCTTGAAACGGTCAATGTCGTGATAGCAATGAGTTTTAAAGAAAAATGTTTCAGATAAAAGTAGATAGGCTTTAGAGGTTCTACTTACTGGTGAAATTAGTAACGGTTTTAGGGAAAATAAATTATTTGTGGAATTAAATGAAATACATTAATATAGGACTGTCTGGTCATAAATTTTTATAATCATTAAAAAAAATTTCTTTGAAAAAATTTTTATTTTGCAATTATAAACATTTATGAACAAACAGGCATGAATTAGTGCATTTCATTTACTCTAAAAAATTTTCAACTTGTTATCTAATTTTTTAAAGAAATGGGGTTACACGAATTAAAAATGCTGCCAATCGAAATTTGACTTTTTAATAGCGGTCACCACTATATGATCTGCAAAATTACAACTTGCTTCCGTACCGTTTTGGACCTTTCATCTTGCGGCATGATTGAAACAAGAGTAAATCAAAAAGTCATTCACCTGTGCGATTCTCCCTCGTCTTAGCGATGGCAGCATTCACAAACACACACTTGAACACTAACACTTTGAAATATTAACAAGTGAAACTATATCAGGTGTGTCGGTGTAGTTCGAGCTCTTCAGTTGAATTTGGCGAGCGAGACAGAGCGACCTCGCTTCTGTTGGCTACCGGCATTCAGCCCACGCATTCAATTGTTCATCACAGTGTTCCAGTTATTGCATTATTTATATACGGGCAAATTCCATACATTTATTGCGCAAAATCGAATCAACGAGGATACAAAACAAAACACGCTCAGTCGCCCCGAAACGGCACAGCCGTTGTCAACAAATCATAAACGCGGTGGCCAAATTGCGGCGAAGAGAGCCGAATACACAGATACGCGGCGCGATACAGTAGTAATAAGTAGAGGGGGTAAAAATGCTGGAGCGCGTCCCCACTGCTCGATGCACGCGAAACCAACTCGCGCTTTCATCGGTTCTGTAAAATTCGCCGTTTGAACCTAAGGCCCCTTTTTCAAAGCGCGTCACATATTATTTATAGATTGTGGAGTTAGGGGCTGAGGCGCTGTTTTTGGGGCGAGAACCGATGTTTTCAGGCCGAGCTGTAACCGAGGGCGCGCCCGAGGTGGAAACGAGGACTAAAATGAATGAATTTAGTAGTAGGAGTAGATTTTTCACAAAGGACGACAAAATATAGTAAATTGTGTAGCTAGTGGTTGTGGCGCTGTTTTTGGGGCGAGGACTAAAATATCGGTTGAGTCCCAAAAACGGCCCGGCTCCGTAGCAGACACAATATTTTTTGCAAAATACGTCAAATGAAACTTCAGTCGATGGAAGGTAGCGTCATGGAACAGTACACGCCATTAAAACAAGCTCAAATACACTGAGAGAAATCCTATTAGTTGTGCTAACTAAAAAGTCACAACTATATATTTTTAGTAAGCAGTACCAAGAATTTTGTAAAACTTACCAATGCTCAAAAGTCCAAGGAACTAAGTATGCTACTAATTTTTTTTGTAAAATTGATCAAATTCATTTAGTTTGAGAAATGTAAATATTTTATTTCCATATGCAATATTTCGTGTGAAAACATAACTTGCAATTCTTCGGTCATAGTAAACTTCAAAAAATAATTGTTCAGACGAATTAGGTTTTACTTGCTTATTAATTGTTTTGAATTGTTTTGAAATCATTACATACATTGATTTCTTAAAATTTTGCTTTTGTTTTACATTAAAATGAGAAGAATTAAATCATGGTGATTTTAAAGTATAATTTCAAACTGTTGTGCAGTTTGTGATGAGAAGCATGTCAACAATTATCATCTCTTGTTACATTTTGAAAATCAATAATTAAACAAGTTTTTCTTCTAAACAATTCTGACCTAAAAAAGTTTCTATCGACTTTAACCGAAATAAAATAAATAGAATATAAACCTAACATTTTTTTAAAAGTTGGAATTGCTATTTTAATCATGTACAGATAAAAAAATTCATCAGTTTCTAATTAAGATATTGGAATAGTTTTCAATACAACTATTCTCCGTTGTCAGAAAAATATATATTTTTGTAATAACTAAACTGGACAAATAGTAATAGCAATTAACGCAATTAGTAAGTTTTACAAAAAACGAATTGGTAACTTCTATTATAAGATCGATACAATGTGGGAATGCATGAAAATAGTTCCGGCTATAAAACGGACCGACTAATCGGATTTTGTAAGTTTTGCTAAAAAATTTAATTATTGCTACTCAGTTAATCTAGCTGTAAGGATTAAGGTGTTTAGATGATACAGAGAAAAAAACATACTTCTAACCCTTTTTTACGATAAAAAAAAAAAAAAAAAAAAAAAGAAAATGGGCAATCACGACTAATACTTTCTCTTAGTGTAGTAAAGCTTTTATTTTAAAAATAATTACTCAATTGTGGAAATTCAACGTGAATTTGGCACAAAATTCAAGTCAAAATCGACACCTGCTAAAAACACTATGAAGAAATATTATATTAGGGCAATAGTATAAGAAATAAAATAAAACAAAACCAAAGTTCATACATAAATAATGCAAGAATCACAAATTCCGACATTATTTGGAGATGGAATAATGCGGGAATCGAAAATTCTCGCATCGTTCCAAAGATGCGAGAATCAGGCACATTGCGTACTAAAATTGGTGTTAGAATGGGGTCATTCTCATGTGAGGATGAACAAAAGATTATTGCCAACTAACCACGAAAAACGTTTTGCATAAGCGAATTTTGTTATTCAGCAGGCTAGTAATGATGATGTTTTTTGGCACTCAATAATCATGACGGATGAGGCTCATTTCTTGTTTTCTGATGCGGTGAATTCACAGAATTATCGATATTACGCATCAAGAAAATCCTCAAATAATACATAAAGAACCTCTCCGTGATCTAAAAGTGACTGTTTGGTGTTGTGTTAGTGCGAAGAGTGTCATCGGACCATTTTTTTTCGAAGACACTCGTAGCCAGCCGGTTACGGTGAATGGTGATCGTTATAGGGAGATAATTCGTGATTTTGTAATTCCCAATATGCGTGAAAATGGTATGAAAGGCTATTGGTTTCAACAAGACGTGCGCTACATTCCACACAGCACGCAAAACAATGGACTTATTCAAGGAACTCTTCGGTAATCGAATCATATCGAAAAATGGCAATTCTGATTGGACTCCCCGTTCACCCGATTCGACGCCACCAGATTGTTTTTTGTGGGGATATCTTAAATCCAAAGTGTATATCAACAAGCCACCGTCTCTTCGTGGTCTTAAAACCAAAATTTACAGAGAAATTCGTAAAATACCAACCGAAATGTTGTAAAAAGTTATGGAAAACTTTGAAAAACGGGCTCATGCTTGCATCACAGCAAAAAGCGAAAATTTATGAGATATTACTTTTCATAATTGACTTGTAGCAATTCCCATGAACAGAATAAAATGTACATTGCCAAAAGAAGTAAAAAAATGTACGCATTTTCATTTTACTTAATAAATGGGTCACAAATAGATGGTACACCCTGTATTTTGACTAAGAAATATTTCCAGTCTGCTAGGAATAATTACTATTGCATCTCGATTTTCCCTAGATTCTTATCATTTTTTAGAATTATTATTATCGGCAGCGACTGGTCATTTAATTCAGGCTACATTTTAATAGTTCATAGAGAAATATTTTTACAAAAACTGTTATCCTTCGAATTTTTTCTGCACCCGTTCTAATGGGCTCAAAATGTGATCCAAAAAGTACATTCTTAACTTTTGCAACAAAATTTTAGGCTCGTTAGAAGCGTTTTAGTGAAAAATTACAAAGAATGAAAGTGTCTAACTCCGAGCCGTATAATAATTGGATTTAAAATTGTTTTTAACTTCTTATATCCTTTTCAGAAAAAAGAAATAGAACTTTGATAGAAGCTATCAAAACAATCATCCCTTAATTTTCCTTCAATAAAACCTTTATTATTAGTTGTTAAAATTTCGCTTCCTTTCACAAAGTCAAACTCAAACGCACTGCGTATTTGAGCTTACGTATCTACAAAGCAAAGAAGAAAGATAGAGAAACTAATGAAGACAGAATCCCCTTTGGAAGTTCATAAGCGGATAGCTTTTTCATTGACAAAGTCACTTCCAATCCTCCAATAAAGAATTTGGTTGTTTTATGTTATGTTTTTAAAAATCGATGTCTAAACTGAGTCCACATTTTGCGGTCAAGAATGGAAATGATTTCTGCTTTTCTATCTTTTCCTGATTTTTCTTACTTACCCCCGACCCATGCTCTTTAAAACGAATGTTCAGTATCATTCGAGCATATAAAAGAAAATCTGGCTCGCTCTAGATTTCTTAAAATGAGGTTGAAGTTGAACTTTCCATGAAATTGTGTTAAGAATGAAATTGTAAAGGTTGTTGCTACAATAGACGATGAAGTTAAGAAAAGAGGTTATTGTAACCCTATCGTCTCGTGCAACACAAAATCGGAAAAGTAATGTGTCCGGATCCAGGTAGGAATGTTTTAAGTTTCACTTGTCAGTTGATTAGTAAATAGTAAGTCAAAACTACAATAGTAAGAAAATATTCGTAAGGAATTTACTAGTTATTTGTAATTAACTTTTGAATATTGGTTGTAAGTAATTGTTGAGGCATTTGCAAGCGAAAACTTGGAGTTATTTCATTTAATGTGTGCATACTAAAAATACAAGTTAAATGCCAACATAAAATTTAGTCAGTTTGTGAGGTGTTAGAAAAAAATTTTGCATATCGAAGAATGGACCGTAAAAGGAAAGGAAACAGAAATCGCAATACGTCTATATTTTATAGGTTATGACATTAGTTTTCAATAAAATTCGCATTTTCTTTGTTTTGTTTCTTGACCAAAATATTGCACAATCATGTCACATACAATTTTTTTAAATCTACAAAGTCCTTTGATTACTTTCTTACTTAATCTATAATTCCTCGGGATCCCGCATAAGTTTTCGTTGCCTGATTTTCAAAAACCTTTTTGTATTCTCATTATTGGTATTAGGTTCTTATATAACGGTTTTTATAGCAGATGAATCAACTGATGTGGTGGGAGAATTTTTTTGGAATCGACGTACAAGGCCCATCAACATCAAATTTTATTACTCGAAATCTTCACTCAGATTAAAGTACATATGTTAGATTTCAATTCCTAACAAAGAACTGTCTATTTCCTTAAAAATAACTAGAGAGTGCCTCAACAATACTTCAAAAGTTTAGACTCACTAATAACTTAAATGGCGCAGCATTACATTTCTTTTGAATAACTTACAAGTTTTCCTCAAGAGGGCCTCACTAGTTGAAAAGGAAAACTTACGAGTATCTCAAATAAAACTTCTGAAAATTTCTACTTGGGGATATACGTGAAACTCTAAAAAGAATTTATCTACCAACCTGCAACCGTTACGCTAAACAATTTGTTTCCTGGAACAAAAAAAAGAACTTGTGTAGAAACACCTCAGATTTTCCCTGGTACATCAAGCACAGGGCATGCATATATTTTTCCTCAGAAGCGCAATACACTAAAGATTTAGAATAGGGGCAGTTTCTGGTGTTGCCTCCTTAGACACAGGTTATCCTCAGATCAGAACAATCAGGCCGTAGGAACTATTCCAGTCATGGGAGAGAGTTAAAGCGAACATTTACATCACCACTCTCTCGATCCCTTGCACCGCACCATCGCAAACTAATTCTAGGAAGTTCCTAAACGCAGGGTTGCCACAAGTTTCAGTATCCTAATTTCCCTGACTTTTCCCTGACTTTTCAAGCTGATTTCCCTGACCAAAATCTATTGTAAGAGGACTCATCTCGGTGGAACTATGTTCCTATTATATAATATTTGCGTGTTTTTCCCTGTTATTTTTCAACAGAGAGGATGTTAAATAAGAGAAGGTAAGATAGAAACAACGTATTTCTATTTATTTATTTTTTATCAAAACTTAAAAGGAAACGAACTGGTATGCCATAACTTGCATGTTGCTATCGAACGTTAAACATAAAAAATGGCATCATAGGAAATTTATAACTTTTTGGTTATATCAATCACAGCGGGGTCAACTTAAAGAGATCAATCTTACATATTAGTAGTTTCATTGTTTAAACAATTTTCGCATGTTTGACCCCTCAGTGAAAAAATATTTAACATCTTCCGATCTAATTGAGTCTCCACTTTTATTAAATATGCGCTAGTTACATTGTGACATAGCGCATATGATACTTCTTTTTCCACATTTTTTCACTGAGGGGGCAAACATGCGAAAATTGCTTAAACAATTAAATTACCAATATCTGTAGTTAATTAACAAAATAAAAATTATAAAAATATTTATCTGAAACCTAACGTAATAAGCTAAAAAATGAAACAAACCCGAAATCGATTAAATTATTTCAACCAGAGATAATGAATTTTAAGCATAAGAGACTTTAGCATTTTGTCCAATTTTATCAAAAGTTTAAATTAATATATCTCTCAAAAAAAATTTTCTTTCGAAAATCCTGATATATGTGTCGATTAAATTAATAAAAAGATGCCACAGAATAAAATTTAAGACTTTTAAAAATGTGAACAATCTTCTTTTTTTGAAATCCGTACGATTTGCAAAGGAATGTCCTATATAAGTTACAATAAAAGTTTATGTAATATTATTTTTTTTTAAGTTCTCATTTAATAATTAGTTTATACATGCTTGTTCTGCAAAATCAATTTGACAGAATAGAGTAATAAAGTTTCGTTGTTCTTACTTCCAAATTACTTTACAGACATTTATTCTTATTATAGCTACTTTTCTTTTGAAAAAAAGTATTCCAGCACGTCATCCTTCAAAAATTTTCGCCAATAACAGAGTAAATAACAAATTACCAGTTTTACTGCCTATTTACCGAATTACGGTAAGAAATTACCAGTGACCAAAAAATGGCGGTATCGGCACATCACTAGTCCAGAAGCAAAGGCCGAACCATGTTTGCCTAGCAAGAGGAGCACTTACTGTCACTTAGCCGTAAGAATGTGAAACCACGCGAGTATACGCAGAACGTGGATGTTTTCGGCCTCCACCACTGACCCGTGTGGATCTGCACACAATCAAACTTCGTTCAAACGTGGCGCGAAGCAGAAGACATATTTAAAATGACTAAATAGATAATTTAAGAAATTACCCTCCTTTTTTCGATGTTTTAAAAAACCTTCACCTAAAATGAATATCTAAAAGATTTTTTTCGAATTTTAGGATGATTTAAACACTTGAGAAAAAAAATGTTCAGTAAAATGTATAGTTCAATAAATGTTAAAAGCTTCAAAACAAAATATAGATTTATATATTTTTTAGTATTGTAAATAAACTATTTAAAATGAAAAATTATGCCTAAAATACTTTATATTAAAATGTTATAAATATAAAAAACATAAATTGTATTTTAAATTACACACAAAATTAGACAATAAGATTTTTTTGATAGAAAGCAACATGAAAAAACATTAAATTCCAATAAAATATTCTTTAAAGTTTTTGAAATATGTAACATTTTTTATGAAATGTCGTTTTCGAATCCCAAGTGCGAATAAAAGGTTTCATTGTTTGAAAAGAAATCATGCCTAAATTTGGATACGAAATTACATCATAAGATTTCTCTGCTGTGAAGGAAAGTTGAAGAATATTTCGTTCAAATAAAGTGCTTCGAAACAAATTTTTTAATATATATTTTATTATATTTTTTCAATATATTAGTGTAAATAAAGGGTTAAAATATTTAATAAATATATACATATACACTATATTTAAATATGCATACAAAATAAAACTGAAATTTCTTTGGTATGAAGCAAAATTATTAATTATTTAACGCACTTTTTTGAATGATAGTTTTATCGATAAACATTACGGAAATCCCTGTTAAAATTAACATTTTGAAGAAAATTTCTTATTTTATTAGTTTAACAGGCATTCCTTAGCGAATTTATAAGTTGCACATCAGAAAAAATTTGAGTAAAATTTACAGGAAGTTCAATACTTATTTTTACAAATTGAATTTTGAGTAGATATATTACCAGAAATCTGGTGCAATGAACAGTTTTTTTGTACAGTCCACTTAACTTCCAATGAAATCTACCAAACTTGATTTTTTTCGTATCTGATAGATTTCACTGCATGCTAAGGGAAACGTACAGAAAATATGTATACATGCACATGCATCAACTTTTGTTTCCAAAATTTTGGAAATGGTAAAGAAGATAGAAACGGTCATAGATAGACTACTTTTGGTTTTGACAAAGAAATGAAATTTTCTGATACATATTTTTTTTTAATTTAAGTTTTTTTAATTTCGAAACCGCAGTAGTCCATCTACGTCCGTTTTTTTCGTCTTTATCATTTCGCAAATTTTGAGCAGAAAATACCTTGCTCTTAAATACTTCAATACATTTCCTAAAAAGCTATTTTTTTTCCATTCTATAGAGTTTTTGAATTTTCAAATTAAGAGTCTCTGCATATACAACAAAAACACAATATTTATTTTAAACTTGAACCTCATATTTATTGTAAAACACAATTTTGTGCATAATTTTTAAATTACAATAATAGATTTAAAAGATATACAAAGTTTAAATCGATATATATTTTTTTAATTATTAACATTTATTGACTTTCAAATGTTAATGCAAAATCATATTTCCAGTGTCTAAATCATTCTAAAAATTTAACAAAATTTTTGTTGATTTTAACAGGCATTTCCGTAATATTTATCGACAAAACTATTATTTAAACAAAATTTGTTTCGAAGAATTTTATTCAAACGAAACAGTCTTCAACTTTACTTTATAGCAGAGAAATCTCATGATGTAATTTCGTATCCAAATTTAGGCATGATTTTTTTTTAAACAATGACACCTTTTATTTGCATTTGGGATTCGAAAACGACATTTCATAAAAAATGTTACATATTTCAGTCAGTTCCACGATCTGAGAACACTTTTGCTAGCCTGTGTCTGCTGCGGCGAGTTAACCGAGCAAGAAAGAAGAAGAGTTGGAAAAACTGACCGCGGCACAGTGAAACGCAGTAACGCACGATCTGACCACAGCGATTCCCTGACTAAACCTTAAATTCCCTGACTTTTCCCTGACTTTTCCAGACCACTACGATTTCCCTGACTTTTCCCTGACTTCCCTGACTTCCCTGACTTGTGGCAACCCTGTAAACGTATTTCCCCTATTCCGAATCTCTAGTGTATTAAAATAATAAACCATATGCAACTTGAATGAGGCTGCTTTAAAAAGTTGACAAAAATAAAAACCTCGATATGCAATTTTTCAAAATTAAATTTTTAAAACATTGGAACTTAAATGAAAAATACGATTTAATGATGTGCAAACATATCATGCAAATGACATATTTATGATTGTTAAGTTTTTTAAGAAATTAGACGATATAAAATTGATATATTAAAACTCTGTAACTCATAGTAAAATATAAATAAAATGACTGAATAAGTATTAAACTTAAATTTGGGCTGGATTTTATGACCGGGATATAGTCAGGCACTGGCTTGGCTCAAGTTAGTCACGTGATGAAAAAAAGGATTTCAGTTTTCCTTAAGATTTTTGGACAATAATGAATATTTTCGACTCATATTGTGGACATGATATAGGACATTCAATACCCAAGTAGAAATTTTCAAAAGTTTTATTTGAGATACTCGTAAGTTTTCCTTTTCAACTAGTGAGAACCTCTTGAGGAAAACTTGTAAGGTATTCAGAAGAAATGTAATGCTACGCCATTTAAGTTATTAGTGAGTCTAAACTTTTGAAGTATTATTAAGGCACTCTCTAGTTATTTTTGAGGCAATAGACAGTTCTTTGTTAGGAATTGAAATTTCACATGTGTACACAAATTTGAGTGAAGGTTTTCAGCAATAAAATATAATGGTGATGGGCCTTGAACGTCGATTCCAAAAAATTTGTCGGCACCAGTTGATCCGTATGTTACAAAAACTGTTATATAAAAACCTAATACCAAAAATGAGAATACAAAAAGGTTCTTGAAAACCAGGTAACGAAAACTTATGCGGGGTCCCGAGGAATTGATAGATTAAGTAAGAAAGTAATCAAAGGACTTTATAGATTAAAAAATAAATTGTACGTGACATGCTTTTGCAACATTTTGGCCAAGAAACAAAACAAGGTAAATTGCGAATTTTATTGGAAAACTAATGTCATAACCTATTAAATATAAACGTATTGCGATGAATACTTACTAGACTCATGCTGATACTTTTGGCGTATTTTTCTCCTTTTACGAAACCGTTTCACTCGGTTTCTGTTTCCTTCCCCTTTTCGGTCCATTCTTCGATATGCAAAAGTTTTTTCCCAACACCTCACAAGAGCACTAAATTTTAGGTTGACATTTAACTTGTATTTTTAGTACGCGCACATTAAATGAAATAACTCCAAGTTTTCGCTTGCAAATGCCTCAACAATTACTTACAACCAATATTCAAAAGTTAATCACGGGGGAAACTAGACAAGTTTTACTCCAGTTTAGCTTGTAATAGTTAAAATTACAAATAACTAGCAAGTCCCTTACGAATATTTTCTTACTAATTTTGACTTACTATTAACTAATCAACTGTCAAGTGAAACTTAAGAAATTTCTACCTGGGTATGGAAAAAAATAGTTTAGTAAAATTTACAGAACTGTTTAAAAGTTGGGGATACAGGCATTTGCGGAACAGAGTTCTAGAAAATTTACAGAACCTTTCAGAATAAAATGCGTAACATTCAGGAAAAATCATTGAAAATTCTGCATTTTATTCTGAAAAGTTCTTTGAATTTTATAGAACTTGGTTCCACAAATGTCTGTATCCCCAACTCTTTAACAGTTCCATAAACTTTATTGAACTATTTATTTCCGTGTAATGGAGGTCCGTGGGGTCAAATCGCCTATGAATAATTTAAAAAAATTATTTCTTTTGTATAAGAAATCCACTGTAGTAAATTATTTTTTTAAAAATTCCTAAATTTTAAATATTTAGGGATGAAAAAGGGATGATTTTATAGGATAAATTTGCTAAAACATAAGCTCATTTATCTGAGAAACAATATATATTGTAACTAGATATAGTAATTAACTGCTTCGAACATCAGGGCCATTGGTCAACCCGACCACATGACTAAAATATACATTCATTTATTTCTGCAAAATAACTTTTCTAGTTTAAAATATCTTTCTGGAAGTTTAGAAAACCTAAAAAAAGCCAATAAAGAACGTCATTTAACCTCTTTTTAGTAAGATATTTAGAAAAAGTTTTTGCAGAGAAAATAAAAATGAAGGAGTTAGTGGAAAGCACACTTAACTGTAAAATAATTTTCAAAATGTTCACTAAAACGAAACTTACAGACGGTGTTTATTGTTATCTGCTTTATTTTTCAAATTTTTAGGAACATATTTTGTAAACTAAGAACGTTATCTCGCACGATTTGAATATGTTATTCTGTTGTTCCTAATTACGTGAGTTAATCGAGGTAACTATTTATGTAAGATAACTTTTTTGTACACAAAACATCTTTCTAAAAATTTGGGAGAGATTATTGTATAAATAAGGAACGTTCATTTGGCCAGTTATAGTAAAAAATTAGTTAACTGTTATTGGCAACAATTCCCTAAATTTTGAATTTTGTTAGACAACTTTTTTGCAAAATTTTTACTAAAACCAACCAGGCAGACGTTCCTTATTGTATTCTATCATATTTCTCAAATACAAGCTTTTTATTTTCGAGGGAAAAATCGACTCCGCGCAAATTTGTAATGAAAGGTCGCGATCGATCTAGAAATTTAAAAATCCGACAGAGGGTATTACGAAAATCCGTTCCACAAATCGGCTGCCGCGTTTTATTTCGAACTAGGGAATGCCCGGTGGGTGCCATCGCAAAATTTTTGCACGGTAATTCATATAAAAATTTTAATTGTAGCTTGTTTTCTTTTCTTGGTAAAGACTGGAAGCATGTTTGTCACTACATTATCTCAACTTGTCTTGAGTATCTAATACAGCAACTTCTTATGACTCTCTTAGTTTTCTGTATCTCAGTAGCTCTGACACTCTTTATCATTCGATCCTTGTTGTCCCGAGCTTTGTACCACCTCTTCGTGCAGAGCGTCGCACTCGAGGATTTTCACCCTGGGATGACAAGAATGAAAAAAGAAAAAATAAAGGCGGTTGAACACGTGACACATGGCTGAGGTACTACTCACTTTGCAAAAGGGTGGCGTGACGTTCATTATGAAAATTTAATCCAACCTTTCTTTTTTACCCCTTTATACCCTCTGTATTTTTTATTTTGATTTCTAAGGCAAAAGCGGGCTTAGTACTTCGCTTTACCTGTCCCATGCCATTTTTCACGAGTGAGTCCATTACGCCGTAATAGCATCCGATGAATCACCGTGTTCTCTTAAGAGCATGGTCGCCAAGTTCGTAGTCGAGGTGGAAGAGCTACGAGACAGAAACTGAGGGAGAAAGAAAATGAAAGGGATGAGAAGAAGACGGAAATGCAGAAGGAAGAGAAGAGAAGAGCATGATGAAGAGAGATGGGCTTTCACAGCTTCCTTCTTTAACAAAATGCTTGAGAGCACGAGTGTGATTTCATCCTCCTTTATGAATTGCTAACACCTTACAACGTATGCGTACTTTCTTCTAATATTTTGATCCGAAATTAGATGTCCAATATTTAACCAGTTCCAAAATATCCAAGATCAATTTTGATTATTTCCTATTTTGACAATAAGTAAAAAATCTTCAAATATAGTTCTTTCATTAAAAAGTTTCTTTTTTAAAATTTGTTTCAACTATTTTAGCCACTGAAAAATTTACTTTTAAAATTCAAAACAGTAGAGTTATAGAAAATATTTTACCCGACAGAATAAGCCATGATGTAGGAAATTTATAAAATAATAAAATTTATAATATTGTAGCTGTGAATTACATTTTCTCAAAGTTACTAAATTTGTTTTTGAATTCAAATCAAGATTCAAATGAAGAGAAGGAAATTCAATTTACTTAAGGCTTTATCAGGTTTAAGAAACACATTCTCTTCGACACTCGAACTTTGGGCTCGATTTTCTGTATAAATTTCTGTAACTTTCTAATAAATTACATGATTAAAATCATTTATTTATTCGCATTGTTATGTTTTTTTCGTGTTTCATATATTCTGATAAAAAATTGAATTAACAATTTTCAATGGTATATTTTCAAATTAAAAAGGAAAAAATATATATGTTATAAAAAAATGTTAAGATTCAAATTTGAAGATCTTTTTGTAGTGAATAATTTTGTATCACAACGTTTTTTTGTATCTCGTATCATTTAACTGGAAAATGGAATTTGGATATTGACTTTTTTCAAGTTTTAACATTTTGTAACTTTCATAATTTTAGTTAAATTGAAAAATGTTATGAGTATAATTAGTAGAGGTTTATGAACACTATCAGAAACCGGTATTGGAATTTTTGTTTAAGAAAAAAAAAAATTACAAGAGCACAAAAATGCTCTTATTTTCACAATTTTGTTTGGATGTGGCTGGTTATCGAACTCGTCCTTTCTTTTTGGGTTCTCAAGAAATGTCTCAAATTTCAGTCCAATCCTATAATTCTATCGATAATTATCGTGTCCACAGGCACCGGACAGATAGACAGACAGAAACTTTCGTAAAAACCGTTATTTCTGACTTAGGGGGTCTCAAAATGTAAAGTAAGTTGTATTTACCTTCAATTTAAATAAAATGGTACGTTGTTTGAAAAAATTGACTTCGGGGTGTATTATTTTTCGTAAGTTTTCGTTTTTTTTTCATAAGACACGAATGATAATATAATTTCAAGTTTTAAAATCATAGAATAACTTTGTTTACCAGAGACCTGATTTTTGTCACGACAAGTAACTTAAGGTTCAAGTTTTACATATTTCTTACCAGAATGAGAAAACGTGAATGCAGCCAAACTGGAGACTCACCTGAAACAAAAGAGAAGTGAAATTTTAATTCAAGATGTGTAACAGCACAGGTGATATAAATAAATTAAAATTTTTTTTCTATTCATAAAATAAAAAAATTTGCATACATATTTAGAACCTCGCGTTCGGTATCGTATGTCCCATGCGCATACATAATTAAGTTGAGTACACGGAGAGAAATTGAATGGCTAAAAATACCATTTTTTATGGTAAACCAGAATTATTAGGAAATTTTGTCAATGAATGTCTACCCATATTAGCTCAATATCAATGTATATTTTAGAAGCTGTGATGTAGATAGAGAATAAAATAAATATTGTAATTTTTTTCATCAAAATAAGGAAAATGATCGAGCTGGACAATAATTGATGTTTATTATTATTAAATGGCCAACGTTTCGAAGACAGGAACAGTCTTCCTCTTCAGGGCCTTAGTATAATTAGGAGATTTTTTTCATTTGAGAGCATTGCTATCACTGATTTTCATTTCGGGGCTTTCTTTTAACTTTTGGCCAATATCTTCTTCCTATGAAACGTTATGCTTTGAACCACTGAATTTTTCTTCGTGTATCGATGATTCAATACTGTGATTGGACTAAATTTTCTTTTTTTGTGAATCCGAATCAAAGGCCTGTAATATTTAAGAAATTAGCAAATTTTATAGATTTCAAGTTTCTACAAGTTTGATTACATAAAGTGTATAATTTGAAAATATTAAACTGTAATAAAATTTTACTCGAAAGATTATGTGAGATGAGAAAAATAGGTTAATAATCACGGTTTTTACTAATAAAATTTCTATGAAAATGTTCCAAATGACCATCGGCTATTTCATGTTTTTCTTTTTGAAAGATAAAAGTTTTTATTCCTGGAATTAAAAAATAAAGACTAAGACTGGAAAAAATACAACAAAGTAATCAATAATTGGGACTTTAGATAATTAAAAAATTGATCCAAAATCAAAACTACAGATTGAACGTCAGACCCTCAATTTATTTGAGAGCTCACTGAGAAAACTGGAGTGTCAACCTAAACACTTGGAGGGTGAAGCAGACTATATTTGAGGTTAAACTATAGGACAGCCTTCTAGATAGTGTAACTTATTACCTGTGAATTGTGAAAATAAGATGGTCAACTTGAATACTTTAGAGGGAAAAGTTGATCATCGCAAAGAGAAAAATAGATTATCGAAGAGGGAAAAACAGACTATAATCTACCTCTATGGCTAACCTCAAAATTATTACATTTAAGCTTTCACAATTATTATGTTATTATAGCAAGTGAAATAGGTACTCAACAATTAGTTGGCAAAAATAACCCTCGGGACACTTTAACACGTAAAGGACGCGAAATCGGTAATGAGGTTAGAGTCCACGCTGGTGATATTGGAGGAAAAATAGGCGAACCCACGTGACTTTACAATTTTGGCGCGTATTTCACCAATCGACACTCTTTATAGTGATTCTGACCCTCTGGTAAGAGTTAAGCAGAATATCAAATGAGTGTCTCCCTGACCAAAAAGAAAAAATTTCGGAGAAAGTGTTGTACTGTCTAGAAGTTCAAACTGATTATCTACCATTTTGACACTCAAAGTTTGACACTCCAGTTTTCTCAGTGCTGGAATTCATCTAGAAAATTAACTTATTCAAAACTTAACGGACCTCAAGGCCGTGTGGTTGGGTATGACAATTGATATAATTATTTTGCGGTTTACATCGTAACTCGCAACAGAATCATTTGAAACAAAAAGATCAAAATGAACTTGTTAAAGGAGATGCTTCTCGAGGTAACCCTGGCAGGATTTTATTTTATTTTTCATTCTTAAATTTTTCGTAGCACTTGGAAGCCAAAAAACTGATTTTCGCTAAAAAAAATCGGCTAATTTATTATTGTAAAATTAATAATTATTAAAATAAACAAAAATGCCATTTTTGAGAGTTCCAAAAGTTCTGTTTAGAGTTCTGGATTCTAATTCAATAGTACTACAAATAAGTCTAAACATATTTTTTTATCAAAATTCAAAAATCTGTAGCACTTCAAAGTTTTCAAAAAAATTTCAAATTCTCATTCTTAAGAGTTCTATTTAGAGTTCTGGATTCTGCTAAAATATTTCTACAAATAAGACCAAATACATTTTGTTCTAAGATTAAAAGTCAAAAAACTATAGCACTTCAAAGTTTTCAAATAAATTTCGAAAATCTCATTTTTGAGAGTTCCAAGAGTTCTGTTTAGAGTTATGGATTCTACTTAAATATTTCTACAAATAAGATCAAATACATTTTGTTTTAAAATAAAAATTCAAAAAACTATGGCATTTCAAATTTTTCAAAATTCAAATATTTTATATTTTGCAGGTAAACCAAAGCATAAATAGGACATTCGACCAACGCAATGTATAGGCGCAGTACCGTGTTTAGACTAAAAGGCAAGAAGACCTGAATTTATTTTAGATAGAGATATATATTTTCTCCTTTAAATGATATTTTTGCCATTTCTGGGAAAAATCACAAAATGAATTTGGGAAAATTTCCGAAATCACATGGAATTTACTTAATTCCCTACTTTTTAAAGAAAATTTCTCTAAATTTATCGTAAATGTTTCTAATTTTTCAGAAAACTTACACCATGTATAGGAAACATTCCTCAAAATATAAGTGATTTACTTATTCACTAAATTTTTGGGGAATATTCCCTACTTTTTTTGGAATTTATCCATTTTTTTTGGAAAAATTCCCCAATTTCTTGGGGAAAAGTATGTTTACCCTAAACTGTGAAATTTTTCCCCAATAATTGGTGGGAGAAATTCCACAAATTTTTTACAGTGAGACTAGCAATTAATTCCTTAATAGGCATTCACATAAAGGCTTCTCTTAGATTCTGAATTCTGTGCTCACGATGATTTAAATCTTCCGCGTTACGGAATTTAATGGCGTTAATTGCAGGTGCACTGAGATCTGCGTCCCTTTTCTCAGCTAAGCTCAGAATTCAGAACAGGTGTCAGACATGCTATGGATTTCAATCAGTGACTTTGTACCACTTCTTGAAAGCTAATAACTAGATTAATGTCGCTAGTAACGATTTAAAAGAATTTCGATAAATTCGCCTTACTAATTTTCTCAACTTTATTAAAATAATGTATGCATTTCCTTAATATTCAAACTTGTCGAATTTCCTCAAAAGTTGTTATTAAAATTATCGGGAATCTTTATTTCAACTTCAAATTATTCACCGACTCAAAGGTTCCATTAATTTTTCGTAAAATATTACTTTCAAGGTAAAAAGTGTTCAATTTATGAGAGGAATGATTTGAATCTCAAGTCAAGATGGTTCAAATATTCAATCCACTACTTTCGTTAAACGCATTGAAAGTAAACATATACAGTTAATAATTAAAATCCATATTCGCTGTATAATACAAGCATCTGGTCATCACGTATGCGTGGATTGACGCTCCCCATTCATTCTAGAGCAAGATAAGTAGTGATCGAGATTAAAGTAAACAGAATTCTGAGAAGATTAAAAGAAAAATTAACGTTCTATCTTTAATTGGCACTAAGTTATGATTCATCAAAGTTACCCCATTTTTTCCGTTTTTTTTCATTTTCTGTGGCTCGAAATCTGATTATTTTTCGTAAAAATTTTCCAAGATTCGTTAAAGTGGACGTGATTCCCAGTAATTAAAAAAAAAACAATGTCAAGACCTAATAAGTCGTATCTTTTGACTTCTCAAAGTTTTTAGTTTTTTGAAAACATATCTTTTTTGGTTAGAGCTACGTTAGTATTGCCAGTGGGAAAATTGTATAGCATTAAGTTCTACGTAGATCTAACAAAAATAAAAATGTTTAATCTGCTATAGACAGCGAGTTATTATAGCCTTTTAAAAAAAATTACTTTTTTTGGAAATTGTTGCCCAAAAGCTCTTTTTCAAAATTCTTTGTGTTCTGCATGTTCTACTTTAATAGTGCCAACGTAAAAGTTGTATAGCATTAAATTCTGCTTAGATCTTAAAAATAACAATCTTCTATCTCTTATAGACTCCAAGTTATAGCCTTGGAACTTGACCCAATTCCATGGGAAGAGTTCTGTATGTATTAAAGACTCTACATGTGACCATATTTAATCATTTTTATGGTTAATATGCATTTGTAATTAATTGCAAACGCAAAATTTACCATTTTCTATTAAAAATGCATTAAATGCTTTAATAATTGTTTAAATAATATTTTGTACTTCATGTATATTGTGCACTTTTCCTGTATTTTCTCTGTGAAACTTACTTTTGGAAGACCAATCTCGAATATGTAGTGATGAAATAATTACAAATTGATTCAAATTAATAATTAATGATCTTATTTCAAGATACATTTTTGTTTTTGATGTCTTGACATTTGATAATTTATCTCTAGGACCTGTACTTGTGTTTACTTGAATTTTCATTTTAAAACAGTTGGAAAGCCATCGAAATCGGAAAAATGAGTTTTTATACTTATAAAGTCGTAACTTTCTTATTTTTAAATGTTTTGTTTAAAATGTAGCGGGGTGATATTCGGGAAACATGCTACTTTAATAGGAAAATAAATCTTATAGCGTGGGTTAAAATTATATAAAATAAGTATAAAAATGAAAAAAAGGTAACGTGTTCTATTTCTTGGGGTATTTTTTACCTCCAGTCTACAGTGAAAAAATGGAAACAAAATTTTTCTTAAACTACAAGACTAGAGATGGAAAATAAAATTTTTTAAAATCACAAACAACCAAAAATTTCTTAAATTGAGATTTCCTATAAAAGAAAGAACAGGTGGATTAGGTCTTCTGAATATATCACTCACAAAAAAACACATCTGATACTCTTCCTCTGCCATGATACGAAAAAGAGTACAATAATTTTATATAGGTAAGAAATAAACAATCATTAATTTGTAATTCTTTCTTCATTACATATAAAATCCCATGGAAATAAGTCAAGTTCTAAGGTAATAACTTGGTGTCCATGAGAGATAGAAGATTCTTGTTTTTTAGATCCACACAGAATTGAATAATATACAACTTTTCCGCTGGCAATACTGACGTAACTCTAACCAAAAAATATAGCTTTTCAAAAAACTAAATGCCTCCAAATTGCCCCCAAAAATAATTGAACTTTGAGTCATATGACCTATTTGACCTGGAACATATTTTTTCGAATTACTGAGAATTACGTACACTTTTAAAAAATGTGGAACATTTTTACGTAAAAAAACGAAAAAATGAGATAATTTTGATTTTTCTTTTAATCTTCTCAAAATTTTGTTCACTTTAATTTCAATACCACTACACTTGCCCTAGAATGCAATGGGGAGCGTCAATCCACGCAAACGTGATTTTTTGGAACTTTTTCTAAAAATATTTCCGGGATGTACCAGGCGATTAGTTCGTAAATTGAATTTTACCTTTCCAGGGTGACCGTATTCATCGAAAAATTTTTCCCGGTCATTAAAACAATAGTTTCCACTGAATAACAGTTAATGCAGTGGGTTTTTAGAGTTTAAAAATATTTTTTATTCAATATTCTGAAATAAAATTTCTCCTAGTATACCGAAATCACGAAATCATACGAAATGGACAATTGTTAAAGTAATAGTTAAGTAATTTTTAAAATAAGGCAGGAATTTCGAAATGCATAATATAATATATAACTAAATCACTTTATGTAACACATTTAAAACAAATTAAAATCGTTTTTTATTAAAAATTTTAAAAAATTCCCGGTCATTTCCCGATTTTATAAAGCGCTTTATAAAAAAAACTAGACTTTACCAGTTAACAAGTCAAAAAGACCTTTTTTATGACAAGATGCCTGGACTAGTAATAATTTCCAAATAATCTGAAAGCCCTGCTTCATTTTAGTATAATTGTAATGCACCTGAATAATTATGAAACATATTGCAAATATGCTGCACTGGATTGGAAGTGAGGTAAGTAATCAATTTATGCTATATGATTAACAAATTAGCTGTATAAAACAGTGTTCCATTCGTTAAGGTGATCCACCATCTTTAAACTTTTTTTTTTTTCGAGTTTAGACCTTCCATATAATTTTTTTCATGTTTAGTATCTTTATTTAGAAAGGTTTGGAGTTTTTCTATTCAAATTCCAGCACCTTTATGTATTTTTAAACTAAAAATTTTGAGTTTTTTCTGCATTTTTTGACTGAATAACTTTTTTGTTTTTAAACCAATTGTTATGATTTTTTGTTCCTTACAATGTGTAGCAACTTTATGGGTATGAAAAATGAGGTAACATGACTAAAAAAAAGTTACAAATAAAGTAAAATGAAAAAATAAATAAAAATATCCCAAAATATGAAAAAAAAATTGAAAGTAAAGTTAAAGTTACTCTTAGAGGTAGGCAGCCAACATTGCGTTACTAAATCATATTTACGAAAAGGCAATATATATTGTGATTTTATAGAGATACATATTATATGCTATTTTCTATATAATTCAGAAATATTAATAAATAAATAAACAAATTATTTTGTGTAAAAAGCTAATTTTCGTTCAAAATGCGTTATTCCTAAATCACCATAACTTTTAATTTTATTTATTTTTGCAAGAAAAAAAAATCCGATTGCCCTGAAAATTTACACACATACTCAGAAAAGTATAGAGAATAAAAAAATAAAATTTTTGGAAAACGGCAAAAAAAAAAAATCAAAAATATACCAATTAAAGGTAGCGGACCCCCTTAAGATTAATTTATGTAAACAGTAAGTGCATTATAACTGAAAGTTTTAAATTACCTCTGTAATGAATGGAGAATTCGTTAAATGTACATATTTATCAATACTTGAGGAAAATTTTACTTGAACAAATCGATCAATTCATAATATACCATAAAGCTAATTTTATTTGAATTAAAAAATGAAATATTAGGCATAAAAATTGTAACTGAAAGCACATTGCAGTTTGGGGTTCAATGTATACAAACTGTACACTTCCAAAGATATATTTCCGAGAGGAGTGATTTATATTCTATTTTAAAAACAACTCTCCAATTTAAATTCTTTATCATATATTTCCATTTGGGTATGTGAGAATTTCGATATTCTCCCTTGTTTGAATGTATCAACCTAGGAAAGCGATATTGATGTTGAAATTCATCCACTCGTAACAGCTTTTGTATATTCATTATTATAATTTACCTTCATACTTTGTAGCTTTTCATTCAATAGTTTCATGTCTAGTAATTTTGTAAATCTATATAATTAAATACCTCTCATCGACAATTCAAATAATATTAAAAGTTCAGATTTCTCAAAGCATAATTAAGGCCATGAATCAACAAAACCACCTGACCTAATTCCTCCAGGATAAACTTTTATTTTAAAAAATATTAATCTTCCTGGAAATTCATAAAATACAATAGAACACAAAAAACGTTTTCCAACCTGGTTTTAGTAAAAATTTTGCAAACAATTTTAGAGTTAACTCTAATTGACAATAACTCATTCAACTTAATCTTCTCTGAAAGACGACGTTCTTCATTGTCTCCTATTATATTCTTTAAATGTTTAGAATATTTTATAAACTAGGAAAATTATATTACGTTGAGAGAAAACATATATTTTAAGTTGTCTGGTTAAGGCTATGTATGACTTATCCGATCCCCTACCTCACCGAAACTTCTTTTCGTCCTTCGCATTTCCACATTAATTGAGACATCGAGTTGAAACATTGATCAATTAAGAAAATAGCACTAAAGAACATTTATCTGGTCCCAAATACTTATAAAAATTAAAACAAATGTTCCCAGAAATAAATTTGTTTATAATTATAAATATTTAGTATCAGATAAACGTTCCTTAGTGCTTTTCACCTAATTACTCAAAGTTTTAACTTGATAGATTAATTAACCTGGAAATGCGAAGGACGAAAAAAAGTGTTGTTAATATGGAAAACGGATAAGTCATACATGATCTTAATTCACGGCCTTAAGAAAATCGCTCGATAAAAAAGAAAAAACTGATTTAATAAAATGTAGATATCAATCAGAAATAAATTAGAAATATTATACATTGTAAATTATAATTATAATTGTATATTATATTCACTGTTGAATGCAAAAGGCTTATCAATTTTATAGCCACGGAATTCAAAACAATGAACACATCGTGGAGCCATGCATTTCCCTAGAATGGGAACTGGAGGCGAACACGCGGCTTTCCTTTTAAGAAAATCAAATCCGAAATCCTTGCCACGGTACTAGTAAGTACGTAAAAGCCGGTATAAATAAAACGACAATTTCAAGACCTCCGACGACTGTGCCAAAGTACATAAGTAGGTATATACTCATGCACCCGAGGCACGTACTAGCCCCATGTTCCAAAAATTTTATCCTTGGCTTTCTCGGTACTGTTGGGCTATACAACTCAGCTTTCTTCTTTTATTCAAGCTCCAGGTATACCCTACTTATCAGCATTGCTTGAAATCAAGTAATACGGAGTAAACTACACCTACCCCCCATTAAATAAGGTCGCGAGATCCAGTGGGACGAATGCAACGGAAATTACGTTGCTCAGGCAAGCCCAGATTCGTTATTAGAGGTTCTGGAAATAAAATCTGGAATCAAAGACATCATTCCTTCAAGAGGTTATATATATAAATATATAGAAATAAATAAATAAATAAATTAATAAATACAAATATATATAATATAAAAAGCAGTTTTAAAATTCTGAACGCGTTTCTTTCAAAAGCATGTTTTCAAAATCGGGCAGAAACATAATTTATTTAATTTTTATTCCATTTATACTTGAAATTTTAATTATAGCTTTTTAGATAGACACGATTTTTAAGATTGTTCAACAATATTTTTATATTATATATAAACAAATAAGGGCCGATTTTTCGGATAAAATACAAATTTTTATTCAAATTACTGCCATTTTGTAAAAAATTAATATTTGTTCATAATCGCGTGTACTTCTCTTCTAAATCTAATGTAGTTAATGAAAACATTTTTTGTATTGTCTTAGGTGTTGATGTTCGTGACTTATATTTCCTTCCGCGGAGAACCACAAAAAATTACGTTTCCGGTCTACTTACCACTGGAAAGCCATTTTGTATTTTTTCAAAAACGAAAAATTGTTTTGTATACCTCATAAAATGCACAATAAACCTCTCAAGGGCATATGATACTTAAGAAATGAGCAAATATTTATTAATTTTATTATTCTACATGTTTGTGTCTGAAATAGGTACAGAATATATTGATTTCGAAATTAGAAAAATTATAGAGAAAATAAAAATGAACGCAAATGGACTACTTTTGGTTTGGAAAATGAAAAAAGTTCAATTTCAACAAAATATAACGGAAATTTTGTTTTTATTAATAAAATTAAAAGTACATGGGAAAAATTAGTTTTTTAAAAATCACCTAATTCATTCCGAAGTTGAGGATATCAAAAAAAATGTATAAAAATTACGGACCTAATGACTTGGAAATGTTAGAAAACTTTTCTTAGGGGAATCAAGAATAAATGCATTAAATATTCTTGAATCCTGCAGTAACTTTTGAGAGTGTAATCTATTGAAGAATTTCAGAATCCTTATCTGTATATTTCACAGATCACTTCAGGAAAATTTTAAGAACCCTCTTGTAGATATAAAAAAAAATTCTTATTATTCGGTACAGAGTTCGGATTTGAACCCTAGTTTACTTCCAACTATGTATCTTATTTCTAACGATTTAAGTCCCGCCTAAACGGAGAAAAATGGAGGGTCAGCCTGAATATCTAGAGGGTCAGGTCGACCAAATATGTTGATCGACTATAGGACAGCCTTCTAGATAATCAAACTGGTCATCTGTAGAGGGTCAGAAAAAAATAATCGATTTGATCATTGTAGAAGGTCGATTTGATCATCCTTGAGGGTCGAAATGAAAATTTAAAACAAGATATTCAACTTGATCATCCCAGAGGATCGATTTGATTTGAATCTCTAACTTCGACCCTCCGTTTTTCTCCGTGTAGATTCTGACTAGAGAATCAAACTAACACCTCCATAGCCGAACATAACGATTTTTGCGGGTCCTGGTCAAATTTCTCGTTCAGCGCCCGACCAAAGTTATGGCAATCTAGCAAACACCCTTCTAAACCCGAAGCGATATTCCTACACGGGACGTCGAATAGACGGGACATCGGGTGTCTTTAAAGTAAAAAATGTTTAAAATATTTTATTTGTTTGTACTTCACACAATATTCGTGAAAATTAGAGATCGTGATTGGTTTTTCCCTAATAAGTAGAAAAACAGAATCGCAATTACTAAAATCTGCAAAATCGTCCTCAGAGAGTTTAATTCAATTTAACAAAATCTATACAATGTATGTGTAACGAGAATTTGTTTTATACATAAAAGCGTTAAAATCAGACCTGCGGTGATTGCACCAGTTACCAATTGTTTTAAAGTCCGTTGATGTTTTAATTTTCTATTCTTCGTACACAAGCTGGAATTTCTTGTATATATTACGTGTTATGATCGTTTATTTAAATCAAATTTTCTCTGATACTGCACTGAGAAAACAGTTTCTTTGAATCAAAGAAACATTTCTTTGATATACGTTTAAAGAAGAAATTTCTTTGAATTAAAGAAAGTTTTGCTAATTCAAAAAAATTTTCTTTCATCTAAAGAAATAGATTTGTTTATGGTACATTAAAAAAATTTTTTTTTTGAATTAACAAAACTTTATTCAATTCAAAGAAATTTTTCTTTGACCGTATATCAAAGAAACTGTTTTCTGGGTGTAAACTAAAAGATTTTTTGCAATTGGCACGAGGTGAGCAACTTTTTTTTAAAGACACAAGTTACGAAGAAAAACTGCACTGAAAAAACAGTATAGCTGAGAGAACTATATTTTGGTCCTCCAGAACCAGAAAATATTGCAATCAGACCAATGCTACAGTATGGTTCTCAGAACTATACGAGTATAGGTGAGACAGCTATGCTGGTATTCCTAAAAGTCGTATGATGTATAGCAATCGTAACCAAAATATTATGCCTGTTATAACAATGCATGTGATAGAGTTGTCGCATGTTCTGTAATCTAGAGCTTTAATTATAAATAATAGGAAATGAAAAAATGATGGTCAAATTATTGTAAATATGTTAGTACTTACCTTCGAAAATTTCAATATATTTTCTTAATTAATTAGTTGAGTTCGAAATTTTTGTAAGGGCAAACTCCCTGTCAAGTAGTGCTGGGGACCGCTGTCATTGAGATTTTAGATAGCCAGGGCAATTATAGATCGTGTCGCGCATTTCTTGACAATCCCCAATCAATCAATTTTTTCTTCACCCACTCGTCCATCGCTGTTGCGAATTTTCGCGTGTGATAAAATAATACGCGATACGCAAAAATAATCTTTTAAACAATGAAAAAATGCTCCAAACAAATCGACAAATGCTTCAAAAAACGCCTCGAACAAATGACACTTCTTTCTCATTTCGAGGTTAGAGTCGCGTGCATGCGAAGCAATGTATAAGTCGCGCGGCAAACTAGTATAGTTGTCTCACCTATACCGCATGGGTCGAGACACTATATACCGGTATAGGTCGAACAGCTATACTTCTATCGTTGCACAAACGAAATTATAATGGTACGATGGCAAAATTCGCGTTTCGGTGCGTCACACATTCAGTTTAGCTACAATACCAATATCGTATAGTCACGACAGGTATTTTGCTGAAATAAAATTCTGTATAGTTTTCTCAGCTATACTGTTTTTTCCGTGTGAAGTTGTCATTAATGGTAGTGTTTTTTATTTTGATACTCCACCATCCACTCATATACAAGTATATACACATATATACATATATATGTATTGTACTTATGCTAAGAGCTTATTCTAGTAAGCATTATTTGATACGAAGCATTAAATGCATGTAAAGAATTGAATTTTATGCATAAGAAGCATTTAGCTAATTGGAATCAGCAGTAATTTGCAGAAAAAATAATTCAAATATTAGTTGTTACTTTTTAACATTTAAAATTCTTATTAAATTTTCAATTTGTCTTTTGTGGTTCTAAACTTAAATAGAAAAAAGAGAAGGAACATCAAATTTAACTAAAGTTTGCATCGTTTTTTCTGAAATTGAAACTTTTATACTTTTCTTCTTTAGTTTTGAGGCCATCGATTAACCAGGCCACGTGACGTCGGTAATTGCAATTACACTAATATCAATATTTCCATAAATATTTATAAATTCTATTGAAATATGATATTCATTGAATTATAAAAAATTCTTTTGAGATGCTACACATTTTTAAAATTTTACGATTATTTTGTATCATGTTTGACCCCAGGGTAAAATCCAGGGAAAAGTTCTGAAAATATCTTGAACAGTTAGCGAATTACTATGAAAAGTTGCCTTTAAAATGTGACCAAAAACTTTTAAAATGTTAATTATTTTTAGAATTATTAAAATTTTCCAAAAAGATCGTAATTTGACGTTTTTTGTAATATATTCTTATAAAATTAACATTTTGCCTTCAGCTTGGGATCATTAGATGGACAATTTTATTAACATTCATGTTAATATCGAAAAAAAATGTTAATTTTTTTTTATCAAAATTAAGACACTTCGACAATAACTCAAACAACAGGTGAACTAAAACTTTTGACCATATACTTACAGTTTTGAACGTTCATTGAACGATGACAAAATTTCTTTTTCCAGTAAAAAATTAATTATCATGTTTATATTCAGGGCGCTTTAAATATACTATATAATAATTGCAGACTGCCCCAATTTTACTAGATTATTGATTAATATTTTACAAATAAATTTTCTCCTTGTACATTTTTTTAAAGTTGCAATGTTAAACTTAAAAGTTTTTTATACAGATATTGCATTTTGAAAAATTAAGTATCTTCCGTGGCTAGATAAACCATAATTTATTCACTTGCATGAAAAGCATATCCAAGTGGAGAATTTTTACTAAACCTTATTTAAATTTAGGAAATGACGTATCATAATGAGAATTTTCCGCATCAAAATACTAAACTTTAGAAAAACTAAATGATAATTTAAAATTTATTATAGGTAACAAATTTTTAAAACATTTTTGTATTTTAAAAGCGGAATATTTTCAGTCCACAAGTAATAATTATCATTGCACCTCGATTTCCCCTCATTTCATAATATTTTAAAGAATTATCATCATAAAATTATAATAAAAATATTGCTAATATTTTTCAGAGCGCTTGAAGTCCATCAAAAATTTTCTTGAACTTCAAGGAACATGCGTAAAGCTCTTAGTACGACATGCTATTGTCCAAAAGATCCAGAGCCTAATCTGAAAATCCTTCAAAAAAGATTCATACACATTTTATGTCAGTGCTCGTCAAAAATGCCCATGCGTATGTATTCGGCTATGAGTACCATATTTACAACTGTTAGGTGGCTAAGCAGATAAACCCGAGAAGTCGCGAATGCAGAAATGGCTAGTATAAACGCGAAATACTATATGTAATGCAAACAGGACCACCAACTCCTCTGCGCCATCCAAGCAAAATAGAAAATGGAATATTTTAGGTATATAATAAAAAAGGTTTTTATCTTCTTCATTCACATTGGAATACCACATATATTACAGTTTATTATATCATACAGGGAGATACAAAATTGTTGCATTTACAGAACCCGTAAGTTGAAATAGTGACAGCATGAAATTACTGTGAATTTAACACATATTTCAGTATAACTCATCGATTTTATGTAAACATAACAGATTTGTCGATAAATATTACAGAAATGCCTGTTGAATTAACATTTTGAAGAAAAGTCTTTATTCTGCTTTATTTAACAAGCATTTCTGTACTATTTATGGACAAATCTGTTATGTTTATTGAAAAGCGGAGATATAATTCAAACCCAGGTGTCCAAAAATTATATTTTTAATAAATTTATGTGTGTGTGTGTCAACATAACTTTTGTTATGTTAATTTGCAAATAACTTGAGTAAGGGTCACAAAATTAAATATAGGTTTAGAGCCTGATTAACTAGATGAATCCTTCTGAAATTTTAACGATATATTCTTCATCAGTATGCCCATCATCTGAATAAAATTATCGATCCAGAAAATAATTATCATATTTTTTAAACCCTTTTTTTTTTACAAAAAGAAAAAAACATAAAAATTGATACCAAAAGTTTGAACTTCAGCTATTTTGTTATTTTTTCACACTTAAACATTATTTTAGCTCCAACCGTAGCCACACTCATATAAATTTATAATCTATTTGAATTTTCCAGATGGACCAATTACAACAATCAAAATCACATGCGCCATGAGGGTGTCTTTTTTTCGAGTTGTCGATTTCAACAAATTATATCGTAGAATATAAAAAACAGAAATCCACAAAAAAAAATGTTTTCAGACATTGAAAGATACAATATTAAGTGTTGATTAAAATTATATTGTTTTATAATATACTTTCAAAAAAAAAAAAAAATCATACAGAAAGCGTTTTTTTTCGGGCCCATATAATGGACTACCCCCTTAATTTTTGATTTTCTGGGTATTTTTTAATTTTCAGAACACAATTACATTATGAGTATCAAGTTTTCCATTTTGGTAGAACGGATGAATAGTCTCTTGTTACTTATATTATTCAAAACGGTGATTTTTTTCATAAAATAAATAAAATGACTCAAAACTTGACTTTCTTCCCCTGTAGAATTTATTGCAAGCATTTCAACGGCCTTTCACGAATCAGTCATATCATTAAGAGAATATTCTACTGTCAAATTTTCAAAAAAATTTTAAAAACGCATTTTTCTAGAAACGATTTTTTTATTGAGCTTAAGGAATTAAAAACTATGTACCGTTCTTTCTCAAAATTTAATACAGTCTTCTACATATTAGTATAGTGTCGTCCCGTACTATTATAATATATACACTGAGAGACTTTTCGTTAGAATAAATCATAAAAGTGAATCATATTTTAGTATAATATCGTTTCAAAGTGAGGCAAACAGGGTTTACGTATCAGAAATTAATATAGTGGTTTTCAAGCGGCGAAATTAATATTTTCGTTTGAATAAATGGAATATATGTTTTACTAACTGCTATAAAACCTACGAGAATTTGAAATTTACTATATCAAAGTTTCGAAGCGAAACAAAGAATATGTGAATCTGAAAACCACTATATGAAAAATCACTCACTCCACCAAAAAGTTTGACCTTCAGAAGGGACGTGTCTCCGGGTTATGGATTGTGGTGTCTTTTTCTAACGCGTGCGAAGTAAGAGGAAGATAGAGGGGGGAGCTTTGGGCACTCAGAAGAGGGGAGGTTTCAGTGGAAACACATACACAAATTTATTATCATACCTTAGTTATATTCATATATTTAAGTACACAATGCTACACTATTTATATTCACATACGCTTGAAATTAAATTTCAGAATCGCCTTTGGGTTCGAAACCCCATACTCTACCTATATCTACATTAACTAAACGCATTCCTAACGCCTAAAGCCTCTCGGCTATTCTCGCTTGCCATATTCCGAAATAAATGTCGCTTATAAGCCACTACTGAGTTGGCCAGACTTGGATTCGAGTCTACGAAGCTATTCGGATAACGTCGGAAGTACTCGGACGACATTCTCAAACAAATTATATGAAAAACCGAGAATGAATATTTTGATTTTTGCTGCGCGTCGTGAGGTTTCTGGCAAGTTCATATTCATAATATGAATTTCTCAAACATGCTTTCCAAAATGTGATATTCATTATTTATCTTATTCAAATTATTTTTAGACAACTTAGTAATCATAATATCATTTTCTCGTACTTTCAATTTCTCGAATAGAGATTCATAATATTTAGTATTTAAAATACTACTTTATCTTCTTCATATATTAAAGACCGTTATGACTATATCAAACTTTGATGTCATAATATGAATAAGTATAATTAAGCCTCGGATTTCCCCATTTTGAAACGATATTATACTAAATTTTGATTCATCTTTATCATTTACTCTAACGAAAAGTCTCTCAGTGTATGATATAATAATAGAAATTTCAAACTCAAATAATTAATTTGAGATAATAATATATATATTTTCAAATTAAATGATTGAGTTTGAAATCTCTCACTGTCTACACCGAAAAATTTTTTTTTCCGAGAGTCAACTATTACCCATAGTTAAGTCTAACCTAGTTGAAATAACACGGATTCCTGTTTAAGAGAATCACGTACATATAGTTGAAAAAACCAATATAAACCTTGTTACAGAGAAATAAAGAATTCTAGTTCAATTAACAATTAAATTCAATTAATATTGCTATGTTGTTATTACAAAACTCCGCTTGTAAAAAGAACATCTTCTGTATTTATTACTTTTTCACTGTGTAAACAAAAATTTATTTTTGTCAATAATTCTTTAAAATCCACTTTTATCAATATAAATTTTGCTCTAGTAGATCATAAACGTAAAGTTGTTTATTGGTTACGTTTAATACATGCGCCTGAAAGGATCTGTCCGTCAAATCAACTTCCTTTCTTCGTTTTTCTTACTAAACTTGAACTTTTTCATTTCAACTAGGATTGCAAAGTTGGCGCCTGTCCTAACTAGGCAAAATAGTATACGGGTACAAGGAATTTTTTTCGGTGTACCTTATCCATATGTTTAAATATTAGAATACCATTATATTAATATATTTTAGTATCCTATGAAAATCATTCTTTCTAATAAAAAAATCAAATCGTAAGCAATTGTCTTTATATAAAATAATATTACTAAAAAATACCTATTTTCTTGCCCGTTACAATAGATTACCCCCTTAATCTGACTAATGGAATAATTAGCAAAAATAAATAAATCAAAATATGAAATAACTAATTTTTCTCTGGTAGCCAATGACGTTGTCTCTATTGGTTCGGTAAAACTACAAAATAATAGTAAAGAGACCCACCGCTGATGCATTTCGGGCTGAAAAAGTTTCGCTACTTTTTCAGGCATAGTTGGTTTCACCAGTCGATAACTAAATTAATTTGAAAACTTCGTGTAAAAAGTAGACTGTATAAATGAAGGAAACGGTACAAAGATTTTTCAGCTTGATGTTAACGGTCTTGACTTCAAACGAATACCAGTTTAAGTAGAAAAAGTAATGAGAAAGAAGGAGATAAAGAATAAATGAAAAAAAAACGATCTTTATCAGTAACCGCAGAAGAAAAACTCTATATTTTTGTACGGAAAAGAGTTTGGAGAAAAGGCAAATTTAAATTAGAATTCTTCTACGATAAATGAATCAGTCCGTAGAAATATGCCGATCCACCGATTTATCATGTCACCGAAATGTAAACGAAGCGGAAGAACCCCCTATTTTTCACTCTTCATCCCCACATAGTGATACTTTTTCTCCATTGGTTCTCTGCTTTCCAATACCCAGAAGCAGACAAATGGCCCTGAGTTTGCTTTCTATGTATTCTGATAATGGATATTAATTCGGTTAAAATTGCCTGTTGACGAGTCAAAATAATCGATGATCAGGTAAATGGCTCTAGGGACATTGATCGATCGCTTTGTTAGACCTGGCATTACGATGACCGAACCGACAATCTTCTCTTCAGGTGATCGATAGTTGACAGAATATTAATTGCATTATATGTCTGACTTGATCACTCGATAATCAGACTAAATCGTAACATTTATTACCACAAAGTTAGCAACTGTCAAATTTAACATTTCAAACTAAAAAAAACGATTTTCCTGATAGTAAAATTTTTAGTAAAATAAATATGAAATTTGATGCAGCGATACTAATTTATTCTGGTAAAGAGATAAAGGGCGTTGATGATAATCAAAGATAAGAAGTAGTGAATTAATTTTTAATTAAATTATAAAACCAAAATCCAGAAACCTCGCACGCAAGAGACAATAAAGAACAATTCCATAATCTGTTTCTCATTCAAATGCTAATTCTTCATCCCATATAATATATTTTACTTATATGAAGCAGAAAAAGTGACTTTCACACAAGCTATGAATTAACAACTTTAAGGCCATGAATCAGCCAGATCATGTGACTAATTTTCCATAAAAGTTCCTGTAAGATAAATTTTTTAGTTTACAAGATATCTTCCTAAAAATTTAGAAATTACAGCAGAAGAAAATAAAGAAGTCTGAAAACGTCGTTTTAGTGAAAACTTTACGAAGAATTTTACAGTTTTTTTTTCATCGTTCATTTGAACGTTCAAAACTGTAAGTACATATTAATTGTCATTATCAATAACTCTTCCAGTTTCATTTTCTCTTAAAAAACTTTTTCAACAATTTTTACTAAAAATAAGTCAAAAGACGTTCTATATTTTTCTTATTATATTTTTAAAATTACTTGAAAGGAATTTTGTGAACTAAAAAAAAGTTATCTTACAGAAATAAATATATGTTTTAGTCACATAGTCTGATTGGTTAACGGCCTAAAATTTAATTTTTAAAGGTATTTCATAAAATGAGTGAGTTTTGAAGTTGATGCGGATTTTCAAATTATTTTATATCGGAGTAAAGTTGAGACAAGGATGACACTAACAGTATTGGGAGTCAAAGGGCGAATAAATTTCAATTCAGTCGAAAAGCGAGCGAAGTTGCGACGTCTATTTAACGTTTAACCCGCAATGAATTTAAAGTACCTGTACATTTACGTAACACGACTCACAGCGACTGCAAATAATACAATTACGTTCTCTACAGGTAATTTAATTTCTAAAGGCCTCTCTCTCACCATCCCTCTCCCCAAACCCCAAACCCCTTACCGCTCTCTTTTACTCTCTCTCTACTCTACATTCACTTTTTTCTCCCTCTCTCTTCGATTACATTCGACAATGCGGGCAAAAATAATAGCGTCGAGGTGCCTACTCTATGACAGGAAAAGCAAAAGCTTCAAAGCAAAAAATACTTCTTAATGTTCTATGTTTTAAGGACGACAGATGATGAGTGTATTGTTCTATATATTTATTTTTTGTCGGAGCTAGATTTCAATGTGTTTACTTCTACTTTGTTCCCATCTTACAATATCAGTCCAAAAGCAATTTTATTCCCATTAGAATGAATATGCATGCACAAAGAAACCCTAGTTTAGAATTTTTGCTAAACTACGTTTCAATTTAGGGAAAAATGTGTAATAGTGAGAATTTTTCGCAGCGAAATACTGAACTTTAGATGAAATATACGATAATTTACTATATATTGTATAATAAACCTATACTAAAGTTTCATATAATCTTTTGTCAATTTCTAACTGATACAAGAATGGTATATTATGCAACTAGGGAAAAAAAAAATTATTTTGCGAGTGTGAAGTTTGATGATCAAGCAAAACGAGGGTAAAAACCACACGAATATATAATTAATTTTTTTCCCGGATCGCACACGATTTTTTTTCTACTAGGGGGTCAGAAAATGCATTTTAGTTAACTCTTTGCACTCCAGTGGTGACTCTCACTCACCATGTGGTTTGATGCCGTAACTTCAGAGGTGACTCTCGCTCACCACTTTGTTTGGTGCTACAAAACATCTCGAGTTGCTGATTTGTACGCGCGAAAACGGCCTCGAGTGCAAAGGGTTAATAGGATTTGAATGGTCTTATGTACTGTGTTTGCAATTTTCAGAATTTAGAAAATTTTTAAAACAAAATTTCTATATATTTTAGACACAAACGTGTAGAAACTGGACCAAGTTTCTTACACAAATTTTCCGCCAGAATGTTTATAAATGCAAAAATTGTTTCTAATTTCTTAAGGGCATATAATACTTAGAAAATCAAATTTTTTTTTACGATTTTAAGTTTCTCCGTGTTTATGACCAAATTACATAAAATTTGGGAAATGGTAGAAGATAAAAAAGGACATAGGTAGGTACATGATGACGTGTATAAGCGCTTATAGCTTAAGCTGACTAATTTTTTAAATACTTAGATATTATAAATCATTTAAAATTGAATGTGTTTCTATATGAAAAAAAATCTACTTTCTTTATTGCAACTTAAATTCACTGCAAAAATAAGTTCATAAATGAGTATAATTGAATTGTGTGAATTCTTATTATTAGTGTAATAAATTTAGTACATCAGTATATTAAATTTAATTCAAATTTAAAGAAATTAATCAAATTTAATATACCAGTGTATTATTTCACAAATAATATATAGAAATATTAAGTTTCATATTCATATGTAAATAGAATTCAATAATATTTCTTACAATGTATGTATGCATGTATGTATGTTTTTCTAGCTTCAGATTCCTATTGATTAATTACATACCCTATTATCGTCCAGCAAGGAATTTCGTGTTATCGGAGGCTATGTAGGCAACTACACCCCCAGGATATTTCATTTCGTACGGACATACGTTTACACACAAAACAATACCAGTAACACAGGAATCTATAGATAATACATGGCCTTGAGGACATGTGATACTATAAAGAAATCAGCGAATTCGACTGATTTTGAGTTTCTAAATTCTTATGTATAAAAAAAAAAGACTTTGTTTTTAAAATCAAGAAATGGTTGATAATATGGAAAGCAACGTATAAATAATATTTTTTCTTACGATTAAATTAAAATTAAAAATTAAAATTATAAATGGCTATGGATCAACCAGACCAAGTGACCAAATTCTTGTAAAGGTTAAGTAAGATAACTTTTTTATTTTACAAAGTATTTTCCTGAACATTTGGAAAATACAACAGAAAACGATACAGGAGAAAAATATTTGTCAAAAATTATCAAATTATTACCAAACATTTATTAAGATTTTTATTATCAAAGTAAAAACAAAGTCTGACCAAGTCTAAGAGCAGTCTTATTTTGAGATGTAAACGATAGCAGACCATATCCGCTTAAATTCAGCGTAGGATAATAGTCTAGAAACAGGACGATTATAGGGCTGAAATTGAGCCGTTGTAAAAACTGAAAATTAATTGCAAGTCAGAGAATGGGATGAAATGCAGCTCCTCAATAGACTAATTTTCGAACGCAAGGCTGGATATTGGCTTAAATTAAGACCTAATCTGAATTAAAAATCCGTTTGCAAGATTGTTTGAATCAAGTCCAAATTAAAACTAAAATTCAGGGTAAGGATAGGCCAGAACAAAGCAAAAAATGTTTGTTTATTAATACAAAAATATAAAAGCAAATTGTTTATTTACTCCCTAAATCCGAAACAGTGAAAAACCACTGTTTCGAATGTTATAAGTCTCCCACATAGAATCAGTGAAATTTAACTGATATCATTAAGGGAACTCACTGCTTGACCAGCAAAGTTCCCTGTTTGAATCTGGTAAATTCCACTGGTTTCTATGTGGTAGACTTATAAAATTCGAAACAGTGATTTTTCACTGTTCTTAGAAACTTTCTTAATGAAAAAAATAGACGAAACGAAGGTAAACGCTAATTTAGCCTCGCTAGCGTAGCCGACATTGAAAACCCAGTACACAAGGCGAACCTCTGAATAAGAGCCTCAATGGTATTACTGCAAAACATGACATTATGATCGACGTAAGCTGTAAATTTTAAATTAATTAAATCGTTGCTTTTGATTGCAATTAGACGCGATGGTTCGTCAGCATTAGGTTCTGTTGCTGAGACTGCTGTATTACCCTGTAAATGTAAAATTTACATTTCGTATTCAACAACAAATATACTTTAAGAAAAAATATTAATTTTCCAAATTAAAAGAAAAACGCAATGAATTCGTTCTTGAAAAATCTGAACAATGTATTCCTGAATACAACTGAATATATTGAATTTCAAACCGATAATATTAAATTTATATTCATATAATATTAATATATTTTTATCTGTGAATTTGTTATAATGTAACATTTCAGTGCAAGAGATTATCAAACATAAATTAAATTGCACTGACCCTGACGGTCAGGGTCGGATCTAGAAAAAAATTTGGGGGGGGGGGTCCGATCGAAAAATTTAAAAATAAAAGATATTTCGGCTTTCACAAAACGTGACGTTAGAATTGTGTTAGACAAACTCGAATTTTTTCGCTAGTGAGATTTGAGGGAGTCTGATATTTCGGGGGGGGGGGGGAGGGGTCCGGACCCCCAGGACCACCCCCCTGGACCCGTCCCTGCTGACGGTACACATATATTGAAGTTGGATTTGGTTAGATTTCAACTAGGCAATGTAATGAAAATATACTCATGGTTTTAGGTGAAAAACGATAAAATAAGGAAGATTAAGGTTATATGGGGAAGCGTCTCATTGTTGCTTATTGCAACACCAATAAAAACCCACTGATTCACAGTGAAAAATCACTGTTTCGAATTTTATGTCTTCCACATATAAACCAGTGGAATTTACCTCATTCCACCAGGGAAATTCACTGGTTAACAGTGAAATTCGCTGGTCAACTAGTGAATTTCCCTAGTGATATCAGTTAAATTTCACTGATTTTATGTGGAAGACTTATAACGTTCGAAACAGTGGTTTTTCACAGTATCGGATTTAGGGAGTAATGTCCGTGTGGATCTGCAGGAGACAATACTCTTTGAAAGTATTGTATTCACTGAAAGAAATGCTTGGGATTTATCAGCCATATGAATATAGCTGAATGTTTTTAAGTAATTCAACAAAATATATTTGACAGTTAATCAAAAATATTGCTGCAATAGTAATTCATATGGTTGGAATACACATATGGGCTGAACTAATGCAAGCAAACCTTGGTTTTCGGTAAATCTCCAATATAATATAGGTCAAGGAACCACAATTATGTCTGTATCGTCGAATTTTTTTTACAGTGTTGTTAGTAAATCGACCCTTTTGCAAGTATTGTGTTTATAAAGAAACCGTTCCTATAGTTCAATATATAATCATGAAAATGTAAAAAGTCCACTTTTTAATTAGTACGTGTAATATATGCGTAAAAGACTAGACTTACTTTTTTCCTAAATTATAATAATAGTATAGAAGTTCGCGGAAAACAATACTCTTCAAAAGTATTGTATTCATAGTAAGTAGATACCGTATTCAATTTATATTACTGAAAAACGCGAAGAATTACACTATTTAGTTTAATACGTATAATACACGCGTAAAAAAATAGACTTGTTTTTTTTTTTTCCTAAAATATAATACAGGAATGACAGCACGGGAGAAAATACTCTTATTCAAGTATTTTATTTCTGGTAAAATGATAACTGTAGGTCAATAAAATAATAAAAATTTACGGGAACATGTCACGATCTAAAATAGTATATATTATGCAACTAGGGAGAAAAATCCTTATTTTACAAGTGTGATGTTTGATGGACGAGCAGAGCGAGGGCAACAATCACACGAGTAAAATAAATGTTTCTCCCGTGTTGCATATGATTTTTTTCCACTGGGGGGTCAAAAAACAAATTCGTTTGATCCGCAGAGGGCAAAAAAGTGCACTTTTTGACCCACTAGTAAAAAAAATAACTTCATTTCTGTCTTCTTTATAACTTGGAGAGTCTTCACTCTAAGACAAGGTAATCAAATCTTGTTTTAAAACCAATAGACTATAATTTAGCCCTATTAATGGTTTATTTTTGTTTTAAGACTCAGGAGGACTTTTTTAAATACTATTTTTATGGTTAAATCTAGTTACCGACTTAATTTCAGACAAAAATAAAAACAAGTCAAGCATAAATTTCAGACTTTGCTATTACTGTGATAGAATACGCTAAATTGTCGATAAAAATTCTCATCTATATGGTAAAATAAATTGAATTATTAGAAAAAAGAAAGTAGCTTCAGAATTCATCATGCGTTTCCGAATAGTTTGGCAATTTTTGACACGTATTTGTTATGTTTCCCAAATTTTAAGAAAGATGTTTCGTCCGACAGCGGAGCGAAACCAAGCGATTCCACGCCTGTAAAGGGGGAGGATCGAAAACGTTCGAGGCACGACGAACGATGTGGTCGCACATATGGCCGAATTTATAAACTATCAAATATAACAATTAATCAATTTTATAATCATTTTTTAGCTCAATTTAGTTCACAAAAATCACAGATAACAAATAGCAACCAACAGAACATCAGTTACTTAAAACCCGCTTTGTATATTTTCCGTTCCACTGCCGGAAAAAATAGTATGTGAACCTCGAACAAAATATACTATTGTAAAGTAAATAAGTTATCTTACATGAATGAATTAATGTTCAATTTAGACACGTGGTCCAATTGATTGATGGCCTCAAGTGTTACATGTCCTTAAGAAACTTACTTTTAATGCTATGAATTTTTTCCAGATAAATTCAATATTTATCATTCAAAATATGCATTGACTAATAACAAAAAAAGTTGAAAAAGTTTAAATGAATTAGATTTTTCTAGCATATTTTCTCCTTGAACCAACCTTTTTAAAAGTTTCTTCAGTTAATAATGCTAACTACTAACCAATCTTATTCTTCTTATCAAATAAGGAAAATCCTTGCAGCGAATTAGCTATTATGCTGCTATAAATGTGAAGTCCAATAGCAGAGAATAGTCGATGGGTTCGATCTACTTTTCCCACCAATGCAATTAATTAACTGAAGAAGCTGGCAATTAAATTAGATAAATTGTCCAACACTATAGGTGTTTTCGTGACCGCTTTCGTTACTCATTCCTGAGTTTCTTTTTATTTACACTTAACAAATACTGTGAAACTTCATACCACCAGGGTCTATTTTTCACGTTTTACCACGTAAAGTGAAAGGATAAAACACCAAATGATAGCCTAACGTTAAGCAATGGAGAATGCTATGAAATATTCATTAAATTCATGATATTCACTGTTCGAATGTGCGAAAACTAGTGAGTGATGAAATAATTGTTGAAAGAGCTATTTCTAATAATTAATTGGATATTAACATTGTATGAGAGTCAATATTAGTTTAGAGATTTACTAGTAGATAATTATAAGTTTCTAAATTAGGAAGGTTCCAATCTTATTTCATTCACGGAGAAATATTACTGAAACTCACGTTGATTATTTCTATTAACATTATAAAATCATTTTCCAAGTTTCAGAACGATTTGCTAAGTTTTGAAGTTATTTATAGGCATTTGATAATGAATAAGAAAACTTATATTCATTTTTAATTTCTACATGATTCTGTCAATTCTATCAATTATTATTAATCATCATGTTGTATCCCTTTTTGAGGTTTATTATGGAAAGAAACGAACGAATCTGATTTTAAAGAATATTTTGATCTCAAGGGATGTACCACTTTAGCTCGACACCCTTTAAAAAGTGCCTAAACCATGAAAAAGATAAAAATAAGCACAAGTTCGAGGTCGAATTTTTCTTCTCAGGTTCATGTAGTTAATTAAGAATAATCTCAAGAGTATATAAAAGAATAATTTGAAGTAAAACCACCCCTAACCCTGTTAAAAACCTAAAATTACCCTCGAAAATGAAAAAAAAACAACGAAATACATTTGGAACACAGCGTTTAAACGTTTCTTTTACAGAATAACAACAAATCATGAGTAATCTATGTATAAAAACTATCGAATAACAATGCAGCCCCTTGCTAAAACCATAGTGGTTAAAGCGAAAAATTATATGGCTTATAGATGTGTTAAACGTTTATACACTGATTAACTTTCTTGTTAGAATACAACCATGTACAAACATTAAAAACCTAATTTCTATATAATATAGTAAAAAAAGACATTATTCACGAGAGAAGAACAGACGAAACAAAGGGCATGCTAAAAAAGTAACCTCTGCTTTCTGAAAACCACCCTTAGGTAAAATAATGCCAACTTTTTATTTTTACATTGAGAAAAGGTGTTAGATTTGTGTAAAATTTGACATCTACTTTTTTTTAACATATGTCATTTTCTGTGGACACAATAACTTTCGAAAAAATTATCAGATTCAAATGCACTTTGGTACACTTTATCGGAGCCAAAAAAGTAAAAACGCGTTGGTTAACCAGCCATAGCCGCCAAAATGTCCTAAATTATAGTATTATCGGTATTTTTTAAAACTATTTTGTGGAAAAATCCAAAATTGTAATACTAATTTTCAATCGTTGTTGATGTTATGAAGGGTTGACAGAAGTCCTATTTACCATTTTTTTCTAACACTATTTCTGATAGTACTCAAATAGCTCTACAAATTGTACTTATGGAATTTTTCAATCAAATCAAAATTAGAAAAGTTTTAATGTTTTAAAACTTGAATAAAATTAATAATAAAATTATATTTTTTAGCCAAACTATATGGGATACGAAAAAATTCACCATAAAAAATTGTTTATTAAATAAGGATCTACAAATTTTAATTCGGATATTTTTTTATAAGATGTATATTTTTCGTTTTAATTAAAAAAAAAAACTATTGGAAATCAAAAGCCCTATTTTTTTCCTTTAAATCACGAGTACTTGTTCCTTTTTTCGATTGTGAATATAGAGCACGAAGCATGAGTATTGTGATGCGAATGTATCGCTCAAAATAGAAGTAACTTTGAGAAAAGTAAATTCACATTAACAGAATTATAAAATTTTCTTCAATGTAGGGTATACCTATAGAATAATGGTAAAAACATCTGATGTTTTTTCAACATATCTGCATGTTCTAGAGAAAATTTCACTCAAAAATATGTTGTATGAAACAATATAAAAGGTGCACAACAATTTACTTGACTTTCAAGGGTGGTTTTTGAATTTAAATAATTAAGGGGTAGAAAAATGTTGTCTTTCCATCTGTTTGATATTTGCTAGGCTCAATCCACTATTTATTTAATTTCTGAAACTACTAGAAAAAAACTCAGCCATTAAGGGATTAAAACGATTGAGATTGACTTCTATAAAACTTTTGCCCATAAGATAAACGTCTTTCTTCTACCGCAAACCAATTTAAGTTATCATTTTACAGTAAAAAGGGTAGAATGATAGTTTACGGTATCAGAGCCTAGTGCATATTCTTAAAGCCAGGGATCAATTGAACCACGTAACTAGATTCCTACATTTCCGGCATTTCACTTTGAGTAACCCCAATTCTATGACAATTTATGAAATTAATTGTAATTCACTAATATAGATCTTGCTGACTATAAATTTTTATAATTATAAAATTACTCTTTTTAAAGATTTTTTTTATAATTATAAACGTACCAAATATAATTTGCAATTGTTAAAGTTTAATAACATGTAATATTGATATATTGATTCTTCATCGTCAGATAGAATAGTTCATTATTGAAAGTTAGTATCTGATTTTTTGAATCGTAGTTGAATTTAACTGGTTATTTTTTTCGAAGCAATTAGTAGAGATGATCGCAGAAAATCCCTAGCATCTGCCCTGGTTTTTGTTACTTGTTACACCAACAGCGAGTAAACAGTTACACTCGTAATAAAACAGGAAAAAAGTGAAACGCGGAGGTGAACGTCAGGTACTGAGATTAAGTGGAGTACAAAGAGAAGGTCTTTCTTTACGAAACATCTTCTTTCAGTGTTGTCTTCCATGGATTGTTCCACTGCACGAGGAAAATAATTAATACTTCTAACTTCTCTTTTTGACTCTGAGGACTAATTTAGACCTTTTCCTGAAAAGAATTGGCATGAATTTCACAATCATTTTCTATTAAAAATGATTTAATGTAAAAATACGACAAATACTAGAAGCAGAAAATTGTGCATTAAAAGCATTGATTCCAATTTCAAAGAAGAATATCATTTGAATTATTTCACAGTACCCCTAACTATCATTTCTAATTTTGAGTTTTCACCTTTTAAAATTTCACATCATACAATGAGCTTTGCAGCATTCCGATTCTATAGTCATTATAATGATTACTAGGAAAATTAACAAGTAAACGAGCAGAGGTGCATCGCAGTTTGGAGCGTCCATTAATTAAATTTATGTCCGGTTTCATCAACAATAGTTCCAAAATGCGAGGGGCAATGCTCGTTCCACCATAGTATAGGCAGATTTTTTGTCAATTAAAAAAAAAAGAAAAAAAGCGATAACAATGAAAGTTTTATTTTCGTTTCTTTTGGATGGTCCAATTCCCAAAATAGGTAGTTAGTATATTGAATGAAATAGTTCAAAGGCTGCTAGGAAAATACTATTGTGGAAGAATCGTATCGTTCGAAATTGAATCTCTGAATGCAAAAATTGAAAAGGTTCAGTTTTCATTCAAAGCTAATTGAAGCCGTTGGAAATCAATTCAAACAAATTAGATATAGATTTTATAAAATAATTCGGGGTTATAAAATATTTGATCAATTGGATTTTCTTGAAGAGGAGATAACAGCTTATTTTGAATTTTGCATCAGCATCTATTAAAATTACATTCAGAGATAATTTATATTCAAATTGAACAATTATTTGTTTGCCCCCTTTTTCTTGATGCAAAATAAAAATTTATTTATATTAAAAAAAAAAAATGTTTTATTTAAAAAAACTAACCAATTTGAAAAGTACAAATGCTTTGTTAGATCCAAAGATATTTATTTTAAAAAAAAATCATTTTCTCAAATTAAAAATTCATTTTTTGAACTCACTAAAAATTTCTTTAAGTAAAAAAAAAAGAAAGTCAGCTAAGAAACTTTTTCGGATTATAAAAACGTTTTTAAACCCAATCGCAATGCACAGATACTTATGGAAATGATATTATCAGTCATGCCTCACGAAAAAATCTTTATAATATTTTTTGTAATGGAATTTTTCTTTACTATCGCGTCTTACCAATTTTTTAAAAATGATTGGATTTTTATAAATCATGGCTTATTTTTCCGATAAAAATATTCTCTACAACTCTGTTTCCAATTTTGAAAATAAGTAAAAAATCTTCAAATGCAATTATTTTTTGGATAAACGTTTCTTCAGTCACTAAAAATTTCACCTCTGAAATTGGAAACAGTAGAGTTAAAGAGAATATTTTTTCCGAAAAAATAAATCATGTTTTACGAAAATCCAGGAATTTTCAAAAAATTGGTAAGATGCGATAGTAAAGAAAAATTCCATTACAAAAAATATTATTAAAAGTATTATTTTTCGCAAGCTATGAATTTTTATCATAAAAAATAATGTTTTTCCTTTCATAAGGCACAATTGATACATTTTTTTGTGAATGTACAGGGTTGTAAGGTGCTATACAGGAACGGGAATTTCAGGAGTAACACCATCACTTATGGAAATTCCTGAGCTAGAATGAGGTATTAATCTGCAATGACAACAGTGTCATAGTTGTCGCTTCCGAGTTAATATTTTGTGCTTGGGTATGAAAGGGGTCAAGCTAATAGTTCATGGCGAAACGCTGTAATGTATGCGATTCCCGTAATGGCTAGCGGTGCACTTAGTTTGAACATAATGTATACACGGTCAAATTAACTAAGAGACCGATCATACAATAAAAGGTGATTAATAGATTATAACATCAACATTGTAGATAAAAGTAGAGGAGTCTCCTTCATTTAGTATTAAACTTACGTTGGAAAATTGAGAGATCACGATTTAACCTAAAAACTTTTTAACGTTCAGGGGAAAATAATGCGAAGAAGATTTTTTTTCTTTTTTATTGACAATTTAAATGCATAAAAAAATTAAATCATTTCGTTCTTTTTAATTAGGGGTAGCTAATTATAGTTCGAGCGATAGTCACAAGTCTACAGTTATAGAATATTATTAATTTTTCGGTTTCAGATGTTCCTGTGACTTGTAACCGTACACCGTTTTCGCCGAATTTAGCCTCCAATGACTTTTTCCCGTTTTCAAACATAAAAAAATGGCTTGCCGGAAAGAGATTTGAATCAAACGAGGACGTCATCACCAGAACAAAGCCTTTTTTAAACTATTTTGAGAAATAAAAGTAAACTAACCCGAAATAATGTGATTTTTTGTATTATTGTAAGAACTTATTGATCTGACATTGTATAAACTTTTTAAAACACATACACAACAAAGTATTTTAATGACTTATCCACATTTTTTTGGATCAATCTAATAAATACTTGAAATTTATTAAAAGTAACTGAAATATTAGTTTGGATTAAGCAACTTTTACTAAGAAAAGAATTTTGTTAAGTCGCTGAGTTTTTAGATAAACAAGATATTTTGTTGCCCATGCAACAACAAAATACTATGGTTTAACTAGCAAAAATTTGGTTAATTCATTTAAATCTTTTTCGAATTGAACCTTTATTCAACATTCAACGAAATTTCTGTTAAAGCTTCTTTATTTTACAACGAATTTATGAAAAATTAGCTATGTATCGTAATTTTAAAAACATTTTCGGAACATTAAGTCATTTTTTTTTGAGTTGGAGATATATTATTATAATAATTCAAAGTTATCGCAAATTTTATACAAGTTCCCATTACTTTTCTAACTTGAAAATTTCGTAAGCTTTAGAACATTTGTGAAGGTGCATATTATGTAAATTTTGGATTAAAGATATTTGCCGTATTTATGACCATAAAACATGAGAATCCCATGATCTGGATATGAGATAGTTTTTTGTCCACATTTGCTACTAAATACTGGAGTTAGATGTGCCGCACAACCACCGTTTAATTTACGAAGCCATTGGAATGTGGTCGGAAGTGTGAGTCCTCTCCCGACTTGTCATTATTGTGGGAGCAAGCAAGCGAGCATATAACGAGATGGCGCTTGCTGTAGTTTCACGAGGATATTTCCGTTTAAGGATAAAGCTGATATTGCCTGGACCAATGAGGACGAGTCCGCAACTTCTATCAAGTTTCACAGTCCAACACTTGGAGGACTTAAAGTATACCTCTTCGACTTTCTAGTTTCTGCAACTGCGATGAAGCGCCGGAAACAAAGTGCTCTATGCAAATGTTGTATTCTAGCCTCGAGCTCACTACCAACTTGAAAAGAGCTTTGAAAAACGAAACTACAGAGCTTGAGTACACCGCTGGAAAAATATATTAGCCGTGGAAACATTTACGAAAGAAAACGAAACATATCTTTCATTCCAAATGAAAAAGTGTATTATGTGCTGCACAAAAGTCGAAAAAAACTTTTATCTGAATTTAATTATGTGTATGAATATAAAAATTTGGTGATTGTATGGATATTTTTACATGAAGCACAAGATGAGAAATTTTTAATTAGATAATATAATGGCGACATATAAAAAGTTTTATTCGCAAGCTTGCTGCAAAAATGGAAAAGAATACAAGGTAAAACCGCAAACATATTACTTGCACCAGATGAAACATGACAGTGGAATCTATAGTTAGAGGTAAAATTTTTGACGTGATTTATGCATCTGCACTTTGCTTGCCCAAAATCGTGAATTATACTCTTGTAATATGTTACATTTACTTTTCAGGAATCGGATAAAAGAATAATGTATTAATAATTCTCATTAAAATTTCAAACACGCGATTCGGGTTGAATTCTGTAATACTTCTAGTAGCTTTACATGTAATATTGAAAATATAACATTTTAAAGAAGAATTTGAGAATGGTAAAAAAATTACCAAAAGGATCATTCCCTCAGCTCTTTTCATTAAACATATTATTTTATGACTTTTTTCAGAGAAAGTACGGACAATTTTATCACAAATAAAATGAACCATCAAAAGTTTCAGTCATATAAAAATTATAGATTTTTTTATTCGGAATTGATGGCAAAATGTTATGTGTTTTTATCTATTTTTTGGCTAAATTGATTTCAAATAGAAAAAATATAAGATTTTTGTTTGGTTGGAATTTTTAATGACTCATTTTAATCACTATAAGATTTCCCACACTATCTCTAAAAAAACACGACAAAAGAATATTCAAAATATAAAAACTGAGAAAATGGTTACTTTAATTACCTTTATTAAGAAGCCGTAATATTGATCAGGGCTCTAGCGCCTTTTATCTCTTCTACATACGACTGAATATAGGACAAAATCTCACGAAAACGGTCACTTGATATTTCCAGGATATTTCATTTCGCACGGACATAAGTTTACACACAAAACAATACCAGCAACATAGGAATCTATAGATAATACTTGATCTTGAGGGCATGTGATACTAAAGAAATCAGCAAATTTGACTAATTCGCGTGGTGGACTTAATACTTGGCCAATATCGGAAACGCTCAGCAAACCGAATTATTATTTTGTTTAAATACATATCTTGCTTTTTTGCAGAAAATCTTTCTTTTTCTGTCTCCATTACAAATTCCCATTCACCACAAGAATTATTCATGTAGGATATTTCAACGCGTAGTAAAAATATTTGAATAACTCGCATGATACGAATTGAACTGAAATAACCCAACGTCGTTTTAAAAATGAGTAACTCTCACGTGACATTTTATAATTGATTATCTGGATTTTTAATCAAATTCAATTTTTACTTGTTTCAATTAGTTTTAATTATATCTATTATTTTCATAAACTTTATCTTTGAAAGTTTGATATACGGAGTTATTGATACTTATGTTGTGTATATATAATTGAATATCACAATTCAAATCCGTGAAGAGACACGTATTTCGAATTTGACGTCATATCATGAGACAATCTGAAAATCCAGCACATTTTTTAAATGTAATGTGTAAATAATTTATAATGTTAAAACAAATATTTTTTGTATGATAGTTATACAATATTCAGTAGCAAAAAGGAACTTGAGAATATCGTAGATATTAAAGAATAAATTTGATAGATGAAATGCCTTTAAAACACATTTTGGGGTTAAAAGTTATGTTATATTTTCCAGTATAGTATATTATAAAGACAAAATTTTATAGAATCCACCGGAATATTGTTATATAAACTGAAATATTTCTCCGCTTCAACCACGTTATATCCGAAAAACCATTTTTGGTTGCATAAAAAAGTTCTTTGGTAGAATTGAGCAAAAATTTTGTCAAGCATATAATGAGCAAATTCTTTAGGTATGTTAAGTTGACGTAACCACATCGCCCAATCGAGTCCCCACCTATATCAGAATTAAAGGCTCATTTAAGACTAATTTAATGCCATATTGCTAAATTTAATGCTCCTTTATTTTTTAAAAAAACAATGGGTTCCGCTGGCTTAACGTTAAGTTGACGTAACCACACGTTAAAATAACATTTAAACAAGTTGAGGCCTATACCAGAATTGAAGGCTCATTTAGGGCTCTCGAAATACCCCATTGCTGAATTTAATGCTCCATTATTTTTTAAAAAAACAATGGGTTCCGCTGGCTTAACGTTAAGTTGACGTAACCACACGTTAAAATAACATTTAAACAAGTTATCGCCTATACCAGAATTTAAGGCTCATTTAGGGGTCTCGAAATACCCCATCGCTCAATTTAATGCTCCATTATTTTTTAAAAAAACAATGGGTTCCGCTGGCTTAACGTTAAGTTGACGTAACCAAAGGTTATAATAACAATTTAACAAGTTATCACCTATACCACAATTTAAGGCTCATTTAGGGCTCTCGAAATACTTCATTGCTAAATTTAATGTTCCGTTATTTAAAAAAAAAACAATGGATTCCGCTGGCTTAACGTTAAGTTGACGTAACCACACGTTAAAATAACATTTAAACAAGTTAAGGCCTATACCAGAATTGAAGGCTCATTTAGGGCTCTCGAAATACCCCATTGCTGAATTTAATGCTCCATTATTTTTTAAAAAAACAATGAGTTCCGCTGGCTTAACGATAAGTTGACGTAACCACACGTTAAAATAACATTTAAACAAGTTAAGGCCTATACCAGAATTTAAGGCTCATTTAAGGCTCATTTAGGGCTCTCTAAATACCCCATTGCTGAATTTAATGCTCCATTATTTTTTAAAAAAAAACAATGGGTTCCGCTGCCTTAACGTTAAGTTGACGTAACCACAGGTTATAATAACAATTAAACAAGTTAAGGCCTATACCAGAATTTAAGGCTCATTTAAGGCTCATTTAGGTCTCTCTAAATACCCCATTGCTGAATTTAATGCTCCATTATTTTTTTAAAAAAACAATGGGTTCCGCTGCCTTAACGTTAAGTTGACGTAACCACAGGTTATAATAACAATTAAACAAGTTATCACCTATAACAGAATTTAAGACTCATTTAGGGCTCTCGAAATACCCCATTGCTGAATTTAATGCTCCATTATTTTTTAAAAAAACAATGGGTTCCGCTGGCTTAACGTTAAGTTGACGCAACCACACGTTAAAATAACATTTAAACAAGTTAAGGCCTATACCAGAATTTAAGGCTCATTTAGGGGTCTCGAAATACCCCATCGCTCAATTTAATGCTCCATTATTTTAAAAAAAAACAATGTGTTCCGCTGGCTTAACGTTAAGTTGACGTAACCACACGTTAAAATAGCAGTTAAACAAGTAATCACCTTTAACAGAATTTAAGGCTCATTTAGGGCTCTTTGAATATCCCATCCAGAGTTTCAATTTTATTTGTTTAAACAACTTATGTTAAAAACGGCTCCTTGAGAAATTGACTGTTTAGATCGATTTTGTAAAGACAGTCATATATGTTCCGTATATCTCATGTTTTATTTTCTCATATTGTTTGTAATAAAAGTTTCAACAATATGCTCTTAAACAACTAGAAGCATATTTATATATATGCGAGGATTGCAAGATGCAAGATTCCTGTACATTTCCCTAAAGCGCTCTCTACCACCTATATTTGATATATACTTGCAATTTTTGCCAACGCATTCCTTTCATGATCTTCGTCAAACACTGCTTTTCAAATATAGGGACTTCTGGTGATTTTATGGGCAATTGAAACTTTGGGTAACTAAAACTATGGTACAATGTATACCTACCCATAAAAACTTTAAAATTTGAAAAACTGACTATACCCGAATTTCGGGCTATTTCCGGGCTCTTGAAATACCCCAAAATCAATTTCGAAAAAACATTTTGAACAAAAAAAACTATTCGAGAATACTGGGCTATTTTCGGGCTCTTTAGAAAGGTCTATATCGATTTTTGGGTTCCAACCCTTAACATCAAAATGCACTCCTGCATGGCCATGGTGACACGACTTTGACTAAAAATCATCTTTTTGGGAATTTTATGGTCTAGGAATACTTTCTGATTTTCGGGCTACTCAAAAATGTCTATATCGATTTTTGGGGCTCCAACCCTTAACTTAACTTTCGATGATAGGGGTTGTTTTTTCATAAATGATTCTTGTGTATCTGAAATGCCCGAAAATAGCCCGTAATTTTAGGCTAGTTTATACCACCGAAAAAGTATTTTTTTAAATTAAGGGTTGCTTGTAAGTGATAGGGGTTGTTTTTTAGAAATTGATTTTGGTGTATTTCAAGAGCCCGAAAATAGACCGAAATTCGGGTATAGTCAGTTTTTTAAACTTTAAGGTTTTTATGTACTGGAGGTGCTAGCTGATCGGGCAGTCAGCATCTTGCCACCTAAAATTTGGTTTTTTGATAAAAATACAAAAGCCCAAAAATCGGCATTACCGCCCAAAATTAGCCCTAAATGAGCCTTAAATTGTGGTATATGTGATAACTTGTTCAATTGTTATTATGACCTTTGGTTACGTCACCTTACGTTAAGCCAGCGGAACCCATTGTTTTTTTAAAAAATAATGGAGCATTAAATTGAGCAATGGGGTATTTCGAGACCCCTAAATGAGCCTTAAATTCTGGTATAGGCGATAACTTGTTTAAATGTTATTTTAACGTGTGGTTACGTCAACTTAACATTAAGCCAGCGGAACCCATTGTTTGTTTAAAAAATAATGGAGCATTAAATTCAGCAATGGGGTATTTCGAGAGCCCTAAATGAGCCTTCAATTCTGGTATAGGCCTCAACTTGTTTAAATGTTATTTTAACGTGTGGTTACGTCAACTTAACGTTAAGCCAGCGGAACCCATTGTTTTTTTAAAAAATAATGGAGCATTAAATTCAGCAATATGGCATTAAATTAGCCTTAAATGAGCCTTTAATTCTGATATAGGTGGGGACTCGATTGGACGATGTGGTTACGTCAACTTAACATACCTAAATTCTTTGGTATTTACGGAATGTACATAATTGTACTTGTAATAGCTCTCTTGTAAAATACGAAAAATCAAGTTACTCGCGTTTAAAACGACACGTGTGACTAACTCGTTTTTAGAACGATATGTAAAAGTTACTCAAATTTGATACGTATCAGGAGAGTTACTGATTTTTCAGTATCTATTAATTCAATCAGTTAAAGAAAAAAAAAAAACCCAAAATAAATAAGTTTCAATTCCAATTTAGCAAAATGTTAAATTCTATTATATTATTATACCGTACATGTTCAGAATATTTTCCAAAATTCAATTTCGAAAAACTCCGTTTCTTAAATTTTGTTATCTGTTGTTTAGTAATTTATGATTTAACAACTTTCCAAGAAATACAAAATAATAATAGAAAATTCAAAAAATTATTAATTAATAACAAATTCTTCATACTTTCATAGCAGAAATTCTTACTTTAATTTATAACGAAGCAGCGGAATTTGCATGTACTCAGAGATATTACATTTCACAAGAGTTTAATTGAGACCAGGGAATTTTTCTATTATACATAAATGTATATAAAATATATTAATTGAAATAATTGAATGCTGCAAGCAATTTGAATGAACAGCGTATCGACGATAAGAGTCAATTACAGAGATCATTCCAGTATTTTGGATATATCGGGTTCGTTAATATGCTAAACATCCACATAGATTTAAGTCAATACGAGGGTGGCTTGAAAATTTCGCGTCCTGATCATGAAAATAAATACAGACTTTTACGAAAATGTTTTTACTTTTCAACATAATCACCACGTAGCTAGATGTATTTCTTCAATTTTGTTTCTGATTTCATTATATATATTTTGAAAAATTACTCTTCTAGACACTCAAAATACTTTTTCTACTAGCGGGCCATAAAGTGGACTTTATTGCCCCGTGCGGGGCAAAAAAATCCACTTTCTGACCCGCTAGTAGAAAAAAAAATCGTGTGCAACACGGGAAAAACATTTATTTTACTCGTGTGGTTGTTACCCTCGCTTTGCTCGGGCATCAAACTTCACACTCGCAAAATAATTTTTTTTTTCCTAGTTGCACAATAGTATATTCAACTTATATACTCAACTTTTGTTTAAGTTTACCGAACAGTTTAAGGAACTTAACCGAACATTTTTATAGTTTACCGAATAGTTTGAGAAACTTTACTCAGCTTTTTTTAAAGTTTACCCAATAGTTTGGGAAACTTTACCCAACTTTTTTTAAAGTTTCTACGTTTCTACGTGAAATAATTTGTGACGTACCAAATGTTGAAGAATACATCATAGTTCGGTAAACTTTGAAAAAGTTGAGAAAAGTTTCTCGAGCTATTTTCTGCGTGTGATAATTTGTGACGTACAAAATGTTCAAAAATACACCACAGTTCAGCAAACTTCAAAAATGTTGAAATTATTTAACTGACAACAGAACAGTAATGAAACTTTTCACAGTCGCAAATAAAGTCGCTTATGACGGGAGAATACAGAAAAAAAAGTCTTAAACGTATTACGTCTAACAGACAATTTTGGCTTAAATTCAGCCGCCCAATCTAATGATCTAGTTTTTATTACATCTTGAAGTTAGCCAATTTTGAGACTTGCATTGAAACTTTTTCTTCAGATTAGCCCAGGTGCAAAATGAACGTCGGCCCACGGTTGGGCCAACCTTGTTAAAGTTGGTCCAACCTATTTGGCCAGAGGTCGGGTCAACTAATTAAATGGTTAAATTAAATGGTCATGCAATGGCACCGGAATCTAGTTAATAATATGCCGACGATTGGTTCAACCGCGGCCCAGAGGTGGGCCGACTAAACTGTTATGGTCATCTAAAGCAAATTCGCCAAAGTTGGCTCCGACAGTCGGTTCGAAACTCGGCCATAGTTGAGCCGACGGTCGGGCACATCTTTGGTTGTATACCCTCATATATACAAAAAAATGTTACTCCAAATTATAAATTCCTTCATACTTTCTGTTAAAATTGCTACATTGTTTACATATTTTTTGGGATTTCACCACATTTTTACAATACAGATGTTATATAATGCAAAATTGAATTCATGATGATGTTAAGTATATAATGGATCAATCCGTCACTATTGTGATTTCTAGCGAAAATGTTATTGTCTAAGATATCATAGTTTAGAAAGTTTTTTTTTACTAGAATCATGGATAAATCTATAACTTCTTCTGACTCTAAAGGCCCCTTGTAACATCAGAATATACACTTTTCAACTTCCTCGTCTCTAATCTTTTCTCATTCCCTCCTTTATTTCTCCTGTTTACTTAAAAGTTTAAGGGTGCTTTAAGGGTAAAAACAATGTGCTTCATGTTTAACTTTCAATACATTGCAATAAAACATCCAAAATTTCTGCTGAATTCATCACGAAGTTTCCGAGGTTTGTTTTAACTTAAATTATTATAAGTATATTGAACGGAATCTTTGCAAAATGGCTTTAGTCTAACGGAAAAAGTAGATAATTTTAATCAATTTTATTTAATTTCAAAGGCATGTGATACTTCAGAAAAGTAGCAAGTTCATGTGAACAACTTGGTTCAGTTCCTACATGTTTGCGTCTGAAATAAATTAAATTTTGTTTTTAAAATTTGGGAAATGGTAGAAAATATGTAAACGGACGTAGACTACTTTTAGTTTTGATAATAAAAAAATACAAAAAAATTCGATAGATTTTGTATAATTGAACGTTTTTCATTTCCCAAAGCAAAAGTTATTTATCTACGTCCTTTTCTACCTTCGCCATTTTTCAAATTTTGAAAACAAAATTTAATGTATTTTAGACACAAACACGTAGAAACTTAAAGTCTTTAAAATTTTTCGATTTCCTAAGTATCACATTCCCTTAAGTATATCCAGAATTGATACATTTTATTCTTAATGCTGAATGTATTGATTAAATTAGTTCAAAATTTTTTTTTCTTACCATAAAGTTCTGCAAATGAGTGAAAGAATATTCATACCAGCCACTTACCTAAAACAAACAATAAGGTTATTTTTACAAAAATCTTAAAATAAGCAATAATAAATAAATATATTCCCAGTAAAAAGAACTTTTGGAGATAAAAAATGTATACAGTACATGTGATTCCTATTCTTAAAGTAAAAGTCTCCAGACTAGACAAGTATTTCTGCTTTTTTATGAACGAAATTCATGTATTCAATAGAACAAATTTTTTGCGATGGGATCCAGCTTTCGTCGAACATGTTACATCTTTATTGGATTTTTACGCATTCTGTACCATCTTAAGTTCATGAGGCTTCAAAGAAAACTACAAACACCAAATGTAAAGCCCCATATCTTTTGCACGTGTATTTTACTTTCTTAACAACCGTTTATGTTCCAGAACACATCAGTCAAAATTGAATTTCATTATGTTTTGATTAAAAAAAGTTTATTCAGTTCCACCTTAACAAAAAAGGATTTTAAATAGCTTTATTTAAAAATTGAAAACCCAATCGTATTATACTTCAGAACCTTCATAATACCAATTCTTCTAACGAAAGATATGATCAATGTAAAGATTTTTCGCAATTGGATTTGAAGCATAGTATCTTTTAAAACGAATTTCATTCGGAAACTGTAGAGTTTGTTTATTGCCTCTAAAACGAATCAAGATTTCTCTAGGAGAATGCAGTTTGCGAGATATAGTGATTTTATTGCACACTGCGGATACATCTGAGATGCTCTGGATTTAAACTTGTCCCCAATGATACAATGAAAGAGAGTAAAAATAGCAATAGGGTTGATAATACAATTAGACGTTTAGAGCTTTTCAAGGAGATGTTTCAACAAAATTGATTAAAAAGTAGAGCGCTAGCCAATTCATGACAGAATTTGTCGTGGTATCATATTAGAAACACTTCTACACAAAAAAATTAGTTTTACGTTCTTATAACATAAGAAAGTATATTACTTTTATGTAAAATTTGTCATAATTAAACAAAATAGACGATTCAAATTTTTTTTTCAATTTAGAACTTTTAATCTTGATTTCTAGAAGTCCTTGAAAACTTATAAAAATTGTCTTTATAAAAATTTTTAAGCAAAAAAAAAAAAATTGTAAAAGATACAAAATTTTAAAACTTGAAGAATCTGTATGGCCTTTTTTAAGAACGCGCGATTCAGTTGTGATATTTTGCGCTCGGACTTATAAGTATTTTGCCAACACTCTTTAGCACTATGACTGAAGTAAATTTGATAATACTGTAAATGTGGATTTAATTTTCACAAAGTTATACTTCAACCCTGAGAAATACATTTACATCACGACACTCGCGCTTCGCATTTAATATCAATGGGTAAAGGCAGTTGCTTTGGTGGAAAACACGTCTCAGAAAAAAATATTCAATTACATTTTTAAGAATTTCAATATTATTGTTAATCATATAATTTAAGGTAGTACGAGCAGGATACCGGGTGGGGATAGACCGCTGCGGGCGCGCGGTAAAGAGGTGAGGTTGATCACGTGACCCCAGCTGCATGTATGGCAACCATAGACAGCTAATTTTTCTAAAAAGGTGACCTTTTCAAAAAGCTTTTTAATATGTCCGCGAATACGGTTTTTTTTTTAAATTTCTTCGTTAAGGTCATATCTTTAAATTAAATAGTTTTTTCTTCATTTTCATCGACAAATTTGGGCGAAAATTATTAAAACATTTCATCTATCCACCACTTTGCCATAAGACCAATGTTTAATATGCTGACTTTTGAAGTCGATTATTTGTTTAAAGAATCGGTCAACCCCCCTCAAGTTTTCTGAATTTGTTTAGTCGTATTTGAACTTCACATAAAATAAAAATCAAGTCTTTTGTTCCAAGATGCTACCGTGCTCGTACTACCTTAAAAGAGAAAATATCATTCTTGATACAAAAATTTTGAACATAAAGAAGTTATTAATTTAAAAACTTTTTTTCTTGACTGAAATTTTGTTGATATAGGGAAAAAAATAGTTGAATAAAGTTTATAGAAATATTCAAGAGTTGGGGATACAGGCATTTACGGATATTTTTTTCAAAACAAAATTAATTAATATGTCTATATTCAAACAGTTCCAAATATGCAAACTGTCATTAAATATATCTTATTTTTTAATTTAATAGGGAAGAAACCAATCATTTAGTTTAAAAAAAAAATATTTTTCATCATTTAAAGAACGTTCAAAACTGTAAATAGATCAAATTTACACAATTTTACAAAATGAAATCCGGAACTTTAAATAACTTTCCTTTAATGTTCCATATCTTATTCTGAAGAGATCTGTAAATTTTCCAGAATTCTCTTACATAAATGCCTGTATCCCTAACTCTTGAACAGTACTGTAAACTATACTGAACTATTTTTATTTTCGTAGGGGCCAGTCTGGGTAATGAAGCTTGCTAATCTAACTAGGTCCTGGCCACTCGTGACGATTCATACGGAGTTTGGCCCAGGCCAGATCTCTATCTAGGGCCTAATTTTGCCACATCTGAACCCGGCTTGGGCAAAACTGCAGTTTTTGCACGGGGATGTATCTGACAGTGCTCCCAGATCGTGGATGGAATTTACCCCCACCATTTTGACAGTTAAATGTAAAAAAGCAAATTTTCAAATATAATTTGGGCAAACTTTCAAATATAATTAAAGAACAACTTGAAAAAGTAATATACTTCAAAAATTTCCCCAAATTATATTTGAAAAATTGTTTTTTTTTTGCAATAAACTGGTAGAGTGGAGGGGGTAAATTCCATCCACGATCTGGAAGCACTGGTATCTGAATCAGATATTATACTCTAGCCTTACTATTCATTTACGTAATTTTTACACACTTTTCTTCATACTGTCTATTTCCGCTTAGATTGGCACATTACCTAGTGGCTCCATAGTCTCTAGCACGAAAAAGCGAACTTAAATTTTCCATGTTAGCTAATAGTGGGCCCTGCACAAAACAGGTACTTGAACTGAAATATTCAGTGATTCCTAGAGATAGTACAGTCAAGTACTGATTCTCAACTAGCTGAGCTCTAAGGAACGCCGTGACGAATATCTACAAGGAAAATAAAAGCCAGTTCTGAATCCGAGCCAAAGCAAACTTTATAAAGCCGAGCGTGAGCGATATACGTTGAAGATTTAACTTATATGGAGATCAGTCGAAAGAGGGAAGAGATACATAAGAAAAAAAACCATCCTGTGTGTCGTAAAATTATAATAACGACATCATTAACCTCACTGCTGCGATTGTCGAGCTAAAATATGAGAAACTTGTCAAATGAGGAGATTCATTTCTCTCATTGGATAAACAGTTATACTGATTTTATGATAAGTTTTGACATTAATTGAATTTCTGGATAATCGAATTTCTATCGAGAAGTATAAATCTTAGAGAAAATGTTCTGACTTTTTTGAAATGGTTGAAATTTCCCATCAGGGCGGTTCAATTATTACGTAAGCACGTAGCGGGGAAGGGGTGTAGTGATTGCTTACTTTTTTTAAAAATGACTTTTAAATCAATTTTAAACCTTACTGACACTTTAAATTTATTAGTATTAAATTAATTTTTATTGGAAAAAAATGTAATCAGTGAAAAAACGAGATATTAAGGGGGGTGAAAAAAAATCATAGGTAACATGAGGGGGTCTCTGTTAACTCTTATCTTTTAATTATTTAAAACTAATTTGTGTTTACAGACCTTCATTAATATGCCTTTTGTCACGTCCCAAAATTGCAGTAAAAAAAAAACTCAATTAGTTTAATTTATTACGTGACTTACTTGATACATGCCCTTAAAATTGGCTTTAATTAGATACAAGATTTCAGACTTCTAAATAGAAATAATAATAAATCAACTCAGACCGGAAATTTACTTTGTCCCACCCACACGTATTAGGTTCGCATTTCATGTAGGAGGTGAAACACAAGGCGATCGATAAAATTGATTACTATATCGGACAATACAATCGAACAATACAAACAGATATAAAAACATGTATCTCAATTTTATCACGCTACTCCATTGGTGGACAACTAGAACCGGGAAGAGATCACTTTGCGATTATTTTTTTCCGTAATATAGTGATATTCATCAGTAAACCCTCTTTAAGTTTACTTAACGATAATTAGGGTTTTAATTTACAAGTGGCGTGCATATTCGCTACTGTGCTTTCTTGTTTCGCAAAGCTTTTACTCACAAGCTTAACGCTCGCGGTAAAATCCCTTGCTTAGTTTTACTTGAATTATAAAAGTAGAGCAATAGTGTGCTATTTAAATTTTAAATAAGAAAGAGAAGCAAATCTCTAACTCACGTATCAACCTAATCAAGTTATGAACTAAAAAAATACTCTAAGTGAAGAAGCATGAGTTTTAAATTTAACGAGTGCTGTGTGCGGTTTAGGCATATTTTATTTGTTTTAACGTGTTTAATTCGTATTTTTTCTCTAGATTCTGAAAAATTCTAGACTTAGAACCAAAATTATTTTTAGTATTTTTTCATAAATAATTTTGCAAGTTTGATTTTTTACGTCTTATAGGTTCTAAGTTTAGACTTTTTTAGAATTTAGAGAAAAATAGTATAATTTTTTGAGACATTTTTTATTCTTTGTCCATCTTTTTCTGGAAAACTATAATACGATAAATACTATAATAACAAATTATTATTCATATAACAATAAATAATAATAAATACTATAATATTGTACTATAAACTCAATACGACATAAAATATGCATTTCGTTGAGATCTACAGCATTTGTCTAAGATATTTTTCTTAACTCTCATTATTTACGGAAATAAATGGAATGGACCATAATTTTACAGGGTTTTCAATGGTTTTCGAAATGAAAATTAAACTCGCGCCAATTCTCACCATCATATTTGTAATTAGAGCGTCAGAATACGTTAGTATACGCAGTTTAAAAAAAACCAGCAGAACGAAGTTTTTGGAACTACGACAATATTCTTATGCAGCAAAAAAAAAACAAATTATAAATTTTTGAGATCCTTATAGAATAAATTTTGCGTCAGAGGGAATGCAGTCAATTTGTTGAAGACATTGAGACAAGTTTCAAATGAGTCGACGAAAGAGAAGTTGTATGTAGATGTGGAGTCTGAAAGCTGACGAGTTAAAATTTATAACTTGTTTGTATTTCGCGATCTCTTGTGGAAGTTCATTGTAGTTTCGAGTTGGGTAAAGTAGGTGCGAAATTAGAAGAGTAATTTGAAAGGTGCTGTATTGTTCTGTAGTAAGGGAAATTTCGATTGCCACGTCTAGGTCCGTGACGTTGGATTCTTCTATAAGTTTTGGGAAAGTTATAGGAGAATTAGGAACTTGGGCGCGTTTCCCTTTTGCAATATGTCCGTTGAGAGTTCCTGAGGATGCCCCAGTTGCATCCTGTCTCTACACACAAGGTCTCCCTTTGCAAAGAAAATAGCAAACATTAAATCAAGTCAAGAGTGCACTCGATTTAAAACTTTTTTTAGAGCTTTCTTTAAAAAAAATAGTTAGTTACATTACTTTGAAAATATGAATTTTCATAATCTATCTAAATATCGAAGTTGAGATAAGGATTGCACTTCTTTTATAAATAGCAGAAGCTGAAATAACTCCTCTGTGATAATAAATGACGTCAGAATACACATCACTAGAAAGCTTAAGTAAACTATACGAGTTTACTTTTATGTATACGAAATCTGAAGATTTTAACATCATTTAAGAAATTTTATTTTACTTGACGATGATTGTTGCAATAAATATTACTACAATCATGTCACTTAAAAAAAGATTCTGTAATACAAGTAAACACAACTTCAGAACCTGTTTTAACTGGAATTTTATATAACATAATATTTGTGCAAAAATGTATAAATAATATATTTAATACAAAATTTGGAATAACCAATTACTCATATATTCCAAGTAAAATGAGAAATTTCAAATTTTCATGTTGTTAATGGTGAAATAAATATTTAAGTGATACATAGGTCAATAATTTTTATTTATTTATTAATACGCGGAGAATACTTTAGTATATTCTTGACAATGTGACAATTGTATCTTCGACCTATTTTTATATTGCATGACAAAACAATGATGAATAAAAGTGAAAATTATAGAGATTTATTCTAATTCCGTTCTAATTGTTTAAATAATCAAGTAATATAGATCAACGGAATTGTATTCAAGGGCATGCGGTACATGGTTATGTGACCAGTTATATTGAACGTTTTTATTCACAAAATAATATTTCAAATGAAATTTACGTGGTAAACAGATATCCCTGGGGCTTTTTTTACATGGCAGTCTACTACGGAAAATTCATTTGAGTTATTATTTTACGAATGAAACTGTAGGATATAATTGGTAACGTTAACCATGTACTACACTTATTTTATCCGCATTCAAAAAAAGTTTTTGTTTTATTTTTAAAAGTTTTGTCTTTTTTCCAATTATTTACTATTATAAAGAAATTGTTTCATAAAAGTCGATTTTTTTAAGTTAAGGGGTTAGTTGCAGTGAGAGGAGGAAGAAAAGCGCATTTTTTGAGAATTTTTTTCTCTTTGCTATATGCATATATTTTTTCAATCATCTTAACATTCGAAAATATATAATTTTATTGATGCTTCGTCAAAATTTCTTTGAAAAATAATTAAAACTGAAAAATTTGGACGTCCGGCTGTGCCAATAAAATCATTCATTTTTTGTTAATTAAAGAAAAAGTTTTGAATGGAAAAAAAAATCTATGATCAAGCATCGTACATTTATATATATAGCTTACATGTGAATGAAATTTTTCTTTGTCTACTGACAAAGTTCAATCAATTTTTCTTGGATCGACTTCAAATTTGGAGAGCATATTTTCAAGGTGTTACACTGTAAGAATATGCAAAAACCCAAAAATCGATTTTTTCAAAATTCTGACTGCGACTAACCCCTTAAATAAATTATTATCCCTATTAATACATTTTATCAGGTATGTTAAGTTGACGTAACCACATCGTCCAATCGAGTCCTCATCTACACGGAGATACTTTTTATATCAATTTTTACCATAATATTTTTCAATTTAGGGAAAAACGTATCACTTTGAGAATTTTTGTTAGTAAAAATACTAAACTTTGTAATAATGATATGAAACTTTAGTATAAACTATAGTAAAATTTGCTATGAACTATGCTGAAGTTTCATATCATTATTATAAAGTTTAGTATTTTTACCAACAAAAATTCTCAAAGTGATACGTTTTTCCCTAAATTGAAAAATACTATAGTAAAAATTAATATAAAAAGTTTCTCCGTGTATATCAGAATTTAGGGCTCATTTAGGGCTCTCTAAATACCCCATTGCTGAATTTAATGCTCCGTTATTTTAAAAAAAAATAAGGGATTACGCTAGCTTAACATTAAACCTACGTAATCGTTACCCAAAGTTTTGATGAAATTTAGGTATAGTGGCATTTCGGTAAATTTTTGTGTGCAGGACTGTAATAGATATTTATGCTATAGGGGAGGAAAAGGATGATTCTGACGAGTGTGAAGTTGCGCACGAGCGAAGCGAGGGCTCAAAAACACGACTGAGAATCATCGTGTTCCTCTCGTGCAGCATACATTATTTTTTCTCATGCATGCACAGAAATGGCCACTTTTTTGCCTGAAGCGAAACACACGAAAAATATCAGTCAGAATATTCGACAAAGACAATTTTGCACCAATTGTAGGTTATCACAACGATGAAGTTGGATGCCCATACTTGTTATTACACGGAAAAAATTTGTCGCTTAAAATTTAACAGATTATTCGAAGAGTCGTGGACAGAAAGTAAAATCGGAGAAAGTCTTGTAAGGTTTCAATGACTTTTAGGAAATAGTAAAAAAAGTCGAATAACTTTTAAAAAACAAGGTCGAAGAAAAAAAGTCGCGTGTTTATTATTATAAAAGTATTTTAAACACTAACTGATCTTTTCTAAGAAGTAATGAAAAGTTTCATAATCTTTGGATTTATTTGTCATAGATTTTAAAAGAACATCGAATAATTTGAAATGAAAGTAATTGAAACAAATAGTTTTGTAAATTGTATTCTAAAGTCCATCAGATTTTATATGCCGTCTTCTAATAAAATAATTTTCTCGACAGTCGCAAAAAGCGATACACAGAAACGTAATTCGTAGCATCGCGCAGCAGACAATGCGGCTCGGCTTTTTGTTTTTGTAATAATTTTGGTTAGATTTTGAAATTACGTGTCTTTTGGTTTCATTTGAATCTGGATTGAAGCGTACATTGAAGAATTAGTTTTTATAATTTTTATAATATGTTTTAAAATTCTATTATTATTATTATTATTATTATTACTATATTACTATTACTATTATAGTTCTTTTTTTACATTAACAAAGTTTTAACGAGTATTGAAATATAAAAAGAATTGTTTAAGTTGAAACTTTTTGAAAATGTAAGGCATTTTTAAAATTTTGTTAATTGCACATTTTTCAAAATAAAGTTTATTATGTCAAATTTGAAATTTATCTATTATTTTAGTTTTGCCTTCAAACTCTGAATGTAATCCAAAAATTTTACACAAGTCTCCACGACATGTATCGGCTATGCGGGTTAAGGCGTACGATTATAAAAAATTGCGTTTCTGTAATGGACAGTGTTAAATGTAATAGAAAGTTCATGTTAGGATTATATAGGTAATGTAAAAGTGAAAAATAATTACTATAAGTGCAGGATCATATCACAAAATAATATTTTCCTCTTTACACTGTTCAACATTTTCTTCGACTGTCACTTAGACTTTCGATGCCTGGTTTAGAGAAAATAAAACCCACGTTGTTTTAAATTTCACGCGACTGTCACTTAAACTTTCAAATTTACGTTTTACATTTTCAGCGATAATCTATCATATTCTTCAATAAGGAGGTTCATAATATTTAGTCGACTTTCTAAAATATTCACGAGTATTACACAAAGTCGATGAATTTTTAAGCGACAAATTTTTTCCGTGTATAACGTGTGGTTACGTCAACTTAACGTTAAGCCGGCGTAACCCCTTGTTTTTTTTTTTAAATAACGGAATAATAAATATACGGAACATGTATTATAGTCTTTATAAAATCGATCTACACAATTAATTTTTCAAGTATCTGTTTCTAACATTAGTTGTTTAAACAAGTATTGTTTAAAAAAATAAAAATGAAAATTTGGTTAGGATATTTCGAGACCCCTAAATGAGCCTTAAATTCTGATATAGGTGATAACTTGTTTAATTGTTATTATAACGTGGGGTTACGTTACCTTAACGTTAAGCCAGCGTAACCCCTTGTTTTTTTGAAAAATAACGGAGCATTAAATTTAGCAATACGGCATTAAATTAGCTTTAAGGTAGTACGATCACAAAAATTAGCCCTCAGGCAAAAATAGATAATTTTGCTTTCAAGAATAGCAATATTATTATTGAAGGGCTAATTTGAAAGAGAAAAGATCATTTTTTATGAAAAAAATTTGAAACACAAAAAATAATGTTATTAATAAATTTTATTTTTGCCCAAACTTATTTTCTTATCGCTTCTTACCAAATTTTTAAAAATGATGCGATTCTGATAAATCACGGTTCATTTTCTTAGAAAAAAGATTCTCTACGACTTGACCATTTCCTATTTTTGAAATTGAATTAATCATTATCAAATACAGCAAATACAACATATAACATTTTGCGAGAATCATATCTATTCTGAGATATTGTAAATGGAAATACTATATGTGAACATTTAATCTCGAAGCGTTTTCAAGTTATTAGGCATAGAAACGAAGAACGTGACATACACATATACACAGAGGGTGCCCTACCACTTGTAGAACAGCCGTTAAGGGCATGTGATACTTGAGGAAAGTTGCAAGTTCATGTAAACAATTTGGTCCAGTTTCTACATGTTTGTGTCCAAAATACATGAGCTTTTGTTTTTAAAATTTGTCAAATGGTAGAAAAGATAAAAACGGACGTAGATAAACTACTTTTGATTTTGAAAATGAAAAAAAATTTCCAATATATTTTAGTAAAATTGAACTTTATTTCAATTTCGAAACCAAAAGTAGTCTATCTACGTCCGTTTTTATCTTCTCTACCATTACCCAAATTGTTAAAACAAGATTTTATATACTTTAGCCACAAACATGTAGAAACCTAAAGTCAATCAAATTTGCTAATTTCCTAAGTATCACATGCCCTTAATGACGAATAAGAAACAAAACAAAAACACGTTAAAAAGTCCTCTTAAAAGATGTCATAAAATGAGGAAATTTTGAACTCGAGACGTTTGAAATGAAATGGAAATTCTTGTTGTAAGACAGTGAGATTTTTATTTTTCTCTTACAAGATAATCTATTAAACTCCAATCTTCTCAAGTTCAGAAACTACTCATTTGATAACATCTTGTAAGAGGACTTTTAACGTATTTTTTGGTTTCTTATTCATTATTAACGGCTGTTCAATTTCCCGAAGAAACGCTCTAAGAATGAATTGGAAATTTTTGAAAAGAAAAATGTCTCGGTGCTTTAATAAAATGAGTTATTGACAGATGCTTCTGTGGAAGCCTGCATCAATGTATTTTCGGTTCTGGAAAGCTTACCAAGTTTCTATTTCCGTTACTATGTTTCTTCTTCGTTTACGAATTTTTTGCTCTTTCTTTAAAAAAGTCGAGCTGCATTACAGTTTGCAGCTGCAAGAATCCCACGACACGTAATTATCACGGCACGAAACAGGTATTGAGCAACAACAGCCGGTGGCACTTGGAATGTTTCTAACGTCTGCCACACCAGCTCGCGGTATTTTCCTCCTTTTTACTCCCGTTCTTCCGGAACTATAAGAAATACGGAAAAACTCGTTATCCCTGAAATAATAATCTTGCGACTCTAAGGAAACTGGAAATGAGTTAAGACATGAAGATCCATGTTTTATGTATTATTAATTTCCTTTTCAGTATGCTGTAATCTTAATTGTTAAAACACTTGGCAAGAAAGAGATTTGGAGAAATAATAGAGTGGGGAAATATTAGTGAAAAGAGTTGATGCGGACTTTGTGGTGAGCACGTGGTTGTCGAGCGCATAAGAGTGTTTGTTCCACATAAATGGAATTCATACGACGTTCGAGACGAGACCGAACTCACTGAACTGAATTCAGCTGATGCGATGGTGCCGTTGAGCTCGGCGCACAAAACCCGATTGACTCCCTGGCGCCGCGCCGCTGCGGGCGCCTCTGTCGACTACCTCAGATCAGAAATTCGGTTTGAAATGTGAAAATGTGAATGCATACAAATTCCGAGAGAATGGGGTGTAGAATGAGAATTCAGTTAGACACTAAGATTAATACACAGACAATAGTCAATGGCGAAAGTGACATTCAGAATTAACTCTTCAACGTCCAACTTATTTGTAGTGGTTTAATCAACGCGACACATGGTGAATCTGAATATATAAGTATCCAACGCGAAAAAAAATTATATGATTTTTCTTGTCACTTTATACTGACCTAAAAAACCACCTCCAAATTTAGAAATAAAATTAATAAAATTTTTTTAATTATAATCTTATTTCCAGTTATTTTATCCTACGTAAACGTATACGTACTTTCCTACGTATTTCGAAATACTTATTTTTCAATTTAAAGTAGGATAAAATAACAGGAAATATGATTATAAATTATTTTTAGGGGTGATTTTTTCTCAATTCGCAAGGGTTGCAATGGCTATAACATTTTTTTAGTACTCTCTAAATCTGAATCAGTCAAAATCTACTGATTTTCAGTGAAATTTGACTGATTCAAATAGCTAAAAAGAGGTTACTGCGAATCAGTCAAATTTCACTGATTATTTCAGTGAAAAGTAACTGATTTAACAGTGGAAAATATTTTTTTCACTAATTAAACAGTGAAAATTCACTGATTTAACAGTGAAAAATATTGTTTCCACTGATGATTCAGTGAAAAGGCAAATCACTAATTCAATCAGTGAAAATTTGACTGATTCAGATTTAGAGAGTATACATAGCTACATGTCCTGGGATATGTTTTCTTCAATTCTCATCAGGATAAAATAACTAGAAAAAAGATTATACTTAAAATTTTTTTATAAATCCTATTTCTAAATTTGGGGGTGGTTTTCCGTAATTTGAGTGAGACAAGGAGACTGGCGATAAAAAATCACCCCGAAATTTTTTGTGTTTAAAGTTGGTAAACATATCATCGATCCATCTATATAATTCTTTTTTCTCACTATATTACAAAAGCTAAAAAATATCTTTTCTTTAATCTTCACCATTATCGGCTGATTTTCTGTTTTAACCCTTAAGGTTCACTGAATATCCAAAATAATTTGGATGACGTTTCAAAATACTTATATGAACTAAAAATGAACGAAATCTATTTTTAGATGTATTCTCAATTTTAGTGATGGTTTTTGGGATATTATTAGAGTTATGGGTAGCTTTTTTCATACCATCTTTGACAATAATTTGTACGTCGTTTTAAAATACATATATGATCTCAAAGTGAACAAAAAACTGTTTTTAGGTTTATTCTCACATCTAGGGGTAGTTTTTGGCATATTATTACAATTGGGGGTAATTTTTTTGTATAGGTTTTTTTCAAATCTTTTAAATGTCTTTTCAAAATAATATATGATCTAAAAATGCACAAAAATCTGTTTTTAGATGTATTCTCATATCTAGGGATGGTTTTTGACGTAATATTTCGGAAAACTGGGTTACCGAACTTTTTAAGTCTAAATGAATGAGAATTTGACTGACAGGAAATTAGTAAGATAATAAGGTGCGTCACATATCTCAATTAAGCTGAATTTTTTCAACTTTGTTACTCTTATTTAGTACCTACAATTCTTCTGCATGAATGAATTTCACTGATTATAATCAGTGCTATACTTATAGCTGATAATCAGCGGAATTTCGCGGATTCAGATTAAGAGAGTAGAAATCATTATGTATAATATGTATGTTGACAATTTACTATCAAGACGCTTATCCCTATTTGTGCGATGAAATATCGTACAGGTTATTATATTTATTGTATTCAGTACGATACGGATAGCAATCCATACATAAATATGTACTTACAGTTTTGAACGTTCATTGAACGATGGAAAAAATTTTTTGTTAAATTAAATGATTAGTTTTTCGTCCAGAAAATTAAAAAATAGTGTATTGTTCATGAACAATTGTATATTTGAAGGGCCCTAAATATAAATATAATAATTAATTTTTTTATGGAAAAAAAAATTTCGTCATCGTTCAATGAACGTTCAAAACTGTAAGTACATTACACAAATATAGTAAGTTAGCATTTATATTGTATCCACTACTATACATAGTATCTTGATAGCATTCAGTATCATATTTCCTTCTCCGTGTAAAATTTCATAAAACTCAACTTTAAATTACGAAACTGCCACAGGAATTTCAGTAAAATGTACACCCTGAATCCGAAACAGTGAAAAACCATTGTTGCGAATGTTATAAGTAATCCACATAGAATCAGTGAAATTTAACTGATATTACTATTCTCTAAATTTGAATCAGTCAAAATCTACTGATTATCAGTGAAATTTGAATGATTCAAATAGCTAAAAAGAGATTACTGTAAATCAGTCAAATTTCACTAATTATTTCAGTGAAAATTCACTGATTTGACAGTGAGAAATATTTTTTTCACTGATGAATCAGTGAAAAATATTTTTCTACGGATGAATCAGTGAAAAGGCCAATCACTGATTCAATCAGTGAAAATTTGACTGATTCAGATTTAGAGAGTAGAGAAACTCACTGGTTGATCAGCAAATTTCAATGTCGTACAGTACATTTTACTGATTAACCAGTGAATTTCCCTGGTGGAATCAGGTAAATTTCACTGATTTCTATGTGGAAGGCTTATAACATACGAAACAATGGATTTTCACTGTGAAACAGTCTTAGTATGTTCTAAAAAACATAAACAACATGATAAAAGGGTTCGATCGAAACATCATTTTTGATAAAAAATCATCTTTTTATCGGATTTATTTTTTCAAATATTAGTTTTTCAGCTGACTCTGAGATTGATCATGATTTTTAATGATTGAAAGAAATGTTTCCTTAATAGTCAAAGGTTTTATTTACTAATTTAATACACAGAGAGAAATTTTAGGTTTCACTGACCAAAGTTTTTTTGTTAAAATCGTCTTTACAAAAATGTTAAAGTTCTCATGACAATCATGGTAGTGGCTGTCATACATTGGAAAAGTGTTTACTTTAACTGCAAGGAACGTTACTGAGACCACGATTCTGGTACTTGAAATACCATAGCGCTGCGGTTATAGGAACCAAAGTCCATCGTAAAGCCGCGCATAGAGTTTAGTTAAAATGACTAAGTCTACGGACAGTAAATACCCAGCCAAAATTATTTTTAAGGTTATAGGTATGGTTCTCTTAGTTATCAAAATACAAATTCAATTTGATGAGAAAAAATAAAGTTTCACCGAAAAGATCTAAGAAAAATAATCCGGTATAATGATATTTATGATAACTTTCGTCGATTAAGTTAAAAAATTGTCACTTTTTTCATCATCATAAACTTTTTTTGACTGACTATAGTTTTGACAAAATACGACGAGACAGCAAAATTGGAACGCATTGCATTGTCCCTGAACAAAATCGTTTATCATTTAGAAAGAATTGTCAAACTATATTTATAATAGAATTATTTACCTGATAATGCTTGGCACGGTGAAATATAGTCCAGGAATCGAGAACGAGAATTGGCAGGATTCAACTTAGGCTGCATATCTTTCAATGAAAGTTATACTTGATTTGTCTAGCGCAACAGCGAACGCTGCGGTTGTAGTAACCAAAGGAGCTTGGCAGTACACATAAAGAAAATGTACGTGTGCTAACCGTTGGGGTACGTATAAAGCTCATTCTAATCATCAACTTTGGTCACAACAACCGAATACACAAAAAAGTCCAAATTACTGTCATGATAACTATAAAAGTAGTAGCTTCTTTCAACTTTTTTGGTCAAGGCAACTACTGTACAAAAAATTTATGTGCTATGTGCACAGGCACCAAAGCCGATTTCTCTCAGTGTAATAATTATTTAAAGCTTGAAATTTAATATGTTCTAGTGACTTCATTTGGTCTAATATTGAAAAACATCCTGAATTATACAATTTTTTTAAACTGAAATTGAAACATGGAAACCGAAACCAAAACAATTTTGGTAACACCCTTGTTTTATTTATCGAGGTAGACAATAAGACCGTAAGAAAAAGTATGAAAAATGATTCTATAAATTATACTCTTATTTATACGGAAATGTTTCATATAGTAAATCCAAAGACAGAGTGTTGACAAAAGTTCATTAGGTGTACATTCACGGGAGATACCTCTCATTTTTCACATTTTTTCATTTCTCTTAGTCTAAATTAATTTAAAATTTAGTGAAATAATATTAATGACGATCTTTTTATAATGCAAACTCAAATAAAAAAATTTGTTGGATTCACAAAGTATTTTATTGACCTGACTAAATTTTTTTGGTTGAATCTAATAAACACTCGAAATTGATCAAAAGTTGCTAAAATGTTTGGTTGATTCAACAAAATTTTTGGCTCAATCAACCAACTTTTATTAACAAAAGAATTTTACTGAGTCAATAAAATAATTTTGTTGAATCAACCAAACATTTTGTTGTCCGAAAAATTTTGTTGATTCTACTAAATAGTTTACTGGATGCAATTGGTCATTTATCGTTAATTTGCAGTCAAAATAATTGATTGCATCGTGAAAAGTACACCACTGATTTAAATTGAGTCAAATTTTGAAAAATTCAGATTGAGAGAGAGGATATGTTGAAAAAATGAATTTTAACAATACAGGAAATCAAATAATTCGATTTCTTATTTTAGTAGTAAGTTAGAGTCCAGGCAAGGAATAGATAAAAGTAAAAAATCCTATAGCTACACACGTACGGCTTAGCTTGCACCATCGGATAACGAGCCAGTTCGAACGGAAGACGAGATTCTTTGGCACGCGGCATAAAACTTCCTGCAGCTTTCAGGACTTCCCCTTGTGCTCAACAATGCCTTTCGAGTAACATGAGATCTATGATAAAGTATCATACAACTTAGCTGCCAGAGGGAGATAGGAGTCATCCTTCAGATGATTCGTAGGGAGACTGATAATTTTGATAAAATGTCCTATATATTTTATTTTATAACGAGAAAGATTTTTCTATATTTTGCCTACATTATTCATATTCTCAATTTATGTAAGACAATTTTTTCATTTTTCAGATCTTTTTCTCTTTCTGAAGATTAAGCGAGCAATCTACTTTACATGGGAAAAATGGAAAGTTCACAATTAACTGCAACAAGCTTAAAAGGAATGTGTTTGGTTCATTTTAAACCTAAATCCACTTCACTATCAACTATTTTTACACTCTTATCATAAATGAGAAGGTATTAGTTTTATCGTGATTTATACACTTTTTTGTCATCACCATGGGTGCTTTTTGTTTCAAATGATTCTTCTGAAGTGAATTTTAATAAAATGTCTTATTTTAAAAAACAGTATGCAAACAACATTTTAGGGAGTTGGTAATGTCCAGGAAGTTAGCACCGCCATTTTGTTTTTTCAAAAAAACAAAAGTTGTGCTGAATTGTGCTAGGTTTGTGCTGAATTGTGCTGCAAACGATTTTTGAAAAAAATCAAAATTAGGGCTACAATTTTGAAAAAACGATTTTTTTACCAGCACCGCCATTTTGTTTTTTTGAAAAAACAAAAGTTGTGCTGAATTGTGCTAGGTTTGTGCTGAATTGTGCTGCAAAAGATTTTTGAAAAAAATGAAAATTAGGGCTAAAATTTTGAAAAAACGATTTTTTTACCAGCACCGCCATTTTGTTTTTTTGAAAAAATAAAAGTTGTGCCGAATTGTGCTAGGCTTGTACTGAATTGTGCTGCAAACGATTTTGGAAAAAAATGAAAATTAGGACTAAAATTTTGAAAAAACGATTTTTTTACCAGCACCGCCATTTTGTTTTTTTGAAAAAATAAAAGTTGTGCCGAATTGTGCTAGGCGAGCACAATAAATCTCTTCCTCAACAATTATCTCTCAGACGCATCATTTTCAAAATAAATACATATTTGTCAATTTCAAAATTTGTTTAGACATACAATTTTCAAAAATGCGAATTTCGAAAAAAGAAAAGTTGTGCTGAGTTGTGCTAGGCGAGCACAATAAATCTCTTCCTTATCAATTATCTCTCAGACGCATCCTTTTTAAAATAAATACATATTTGTCAATTTCAAAAATTGTTTAAACATACAATTTTCAAAAATGCGAATTTCGAAAAAAGAAAAGTTGTGCTGAGTTGTGCTAGGCGAGCACAATAAATCTCTTCCTCAACAATTATCTCTCAGACGCATCATTTTCAAAATAAATACATATTTGTCAATTTCAAAATTTGTTTAGACATACAATTTTCAAAAATGCGAATTTCGAAAAAAGAAAAGTTGTGCTGAGTTGTGCTAGGCGAGCACAATAAATCTCTTCCTTATCAATTATCTCTCAGACGCATCCTTTTTAAAATAAATACATATTTGTCAATTTCAAAAATTGTTTAGACATACAATTTTCAAAAATGCGAATTTCGAAAAAAGAAAAGTTGTGCTGAGTTGTGCTAGGCGAGCACAATAAATCTCTTCCTTATCAATTATCTCTCAGACGCATCCTTTTTAAAATAAATACATATTTGTCAATTTCAAAAATTGTTTAAACATACAATTTTCAAAAATGCGAATTTCGAAAAAAGAAAAGTTGTGCTGAGTTGTGCTAGGCGAGCACAATAAATCTCTTCCTCAACAATTATCTCTCAGACGCATCCTTTTTAAAATAAATACATATTTGTCAATTTCAAAAATTGTTTAGACATACAATTTTCAAAAATGCGAATTTCGAAAAAAGAAAAGTTGTGCTGAGTTGTGCTAGGCGAGCACAATAAATCTCTTTCTTATCAATTATCTCTCAGACGCATCATTTTTCAAAATAAATACATATTTGTCAATTTCAAAATTTGTTTAGACATACAATTTTCAAAAATGCGAATTTCGAAAAAAGAAAAGTTGTGCTGAGTTGTGCTAGGCGAGCACAATAAATCTCTTCCTCAACAATTATCTCTCAGACGCATCCTTTTTAAAATAAATACATATTTGTCAATTTCAAAAATTGTTTAAACATACAATTTTCAAAAATGCGAATTTCGAAAAAAGAAAAGTTGTGCTGAGTTGTGCTAGGCGAGCACAATAAATCTCTTCCTTATCAATTATCTCTCAGACGCATCCTTTTTAAAATAAATACATATTTGTCAATTTCAAAAATTGTTTAAACATACAATTTTCAAAAATGCGAATTTCGAAAAAAGAAAAGTTGTGCTGCATTGTGCTAGTCCAGCACAATAAATTTCTTCCTCATTAATTATCTCTCAGACGCATCATTTTCAAAATAAATACATATTTGTCAATTTCAAAATTTGTTTAGACATACAATTTTCAAAAATGCGAATTTCGAAAAAAGAAAAGTTGTGCTGAGTTGTGCTAGGCGAGCACAATAAATCTCTTCCTCAACAATTATCTCTCAGACGCATCATTTTCAAAATAAATACATATTTGTCAATTTCAAAATTTGTTTAGACATACAATTTTCAAAAATGCGAATTTCGAAAAAAGAAAAGTTGTGCTGAGTTGTGCTAGGCGAGAACAATAAATCTCTTCCTCAACAATTTTCTCTCAGATGTATCTTTCTCAAAAAATATTCTTCTGAAATAGTTCTAAAAATAAGTCCAAATACATTTTATTCTGAAATTTAAATTCATAAAATTATGGTACATCAAAGTATTCGAATAATTTTTGTAAATCTCATTTTCAGCAGTCCCAAGAGTCCTGTTGAGAGTTCTGTATTCAACTTAAATAGTTCTACAAATAAGTCTAAACACATTTTGTTCTAAAATCGAAGTTCAAGAAACTATGACACTTCAAAGTTTTCAAAAATCTCGGTTTTAAGATTTTCAAGAGTTCTGTTTAGAGTTCTCTATTCGAGAAATCTTTAATAAACTTCTCATTGGAACTTTTTCTCGGCGAACTAAAGAAACATGTTTACCGACCGGGCTCAATTTGCCATTCAATATTGTATTATTAGACAAAAGGGGATTTTCAGGTTTTTGATGACATTGCGGACATCACTAGACCTGGTGTGACCATAATTGATTTTCGAAAAGTAGGATAAAAAGGTTTGAAAAATGAGGACAAAGTAGGACATAAAAGTTTGAAAAAGAGGACAAAGTAAGACAGAAAAGTTTGAAAAAGAGGACAATATAGGACAGAAAAGTGACTATTTTATCAAATGTTATCAACGCTTAACATCTTATATTTTTATTTTTGAACCTTGCTGCATTTTAATTAATGATCTATTGAGTTGAAAGATTATTTTTGAGTTGTTGAGACTTGTCAATTGACGAAGAAATCGTTAGATGCCATTGAATGATAAAATTTGGTACAAGAAAAAATCCAAAAGTTGATTAAAAAATAAAAATTTATCTTTTGAAAATCCACACAAAAATCCGGACAAAGTCGAAAATCCTGTAGGACAACTCACACAAGCACTAAAATCAGGGCATGTCCGGGGAAATCCGGACGGATGGTCACCCTAACTAGACCATACATTGTGTGCATGTCAAATTTCAATCAACTTAAACAACATTTGTCCAACTTAGGACGATTCATATTTTATGTGCCACCAGCGTGCAAAATCGTTTTTTCGCTACAGTTAACAGTAGCGCAATGTAGTATATTGCGCTACAGAGGAATGAAATGTAAAAATTGAACTGCGCATGCGCCTATAGCGTGGCACCGGAGCAAAATTTTCTTCTTCTTCGTACAGCGTTAGCGCCTTTTAGTGGCAACGCCTTGAACATTTGAACTGCGCAGGACAAATCGGGCCTCGCCCAAGTGCGAATTGCCGAAGGTGATAATACGGCACAATATTGGCCCAATATCGGCAGCCAAGAGTCGGCCATTGTTATTGGGCCAGTGTCACTGTTTACATCGGTCAAGTGCTGGGCCGATGACGGCGACCTTTGTCGAGTGTTTAAATTTACCGACCTTCAGCCGAAACTTGAGGTATGTTAAGTTGACGTAACCACATCGTCCAATCGAGTCCCCACCTATATCAGAATTAAAGGCTCATTTAAGGCTAATTTAATGCCATATTGCTGAATTTAATGCTCCATTATTTTTTTAAAAAACAATGGGTTCCGCTGGCTTAACGTTAAGTTGACGTAACCACACGTTAAAATAACATTTAAACAAGTTAAGGCCTATACCAGAATTGAAGGCTCATTTAGGGCTCTCGAAATACCCCATTGCTGAATTTAATGCTCCATTTTTTAAAAAAAAAACGATGGGTTCCGCTGGCTTAACGTTAAGTTGACGTAACCAGACGTTTAAATATCATTTAAACATGTTAAGGCCTATACCAGAATTGAAGGCTCATTTAGGGCTCTCGAAATACCCCATTGCTGAATTTAATGCTTCATTATTTTTAAAAAAATCAATGGGTTACGCTAGCTTAACGTTAAGTTGACGTAACTACACGTTAAAACAGCAGTTACACAAGTAATCACCTTTAACAGAATTTAAGGCTCATTTAGGGCTCTTTGAATATCCCATCCAAATTTTCAATTTTATTTGTTTAAACTACTTATGTTAAAAACGGGTCCTTGAAAATTTGACTGTTTAGATCGATTTTGTGAAGACGGTCATATATGTTCCGTATATCTCATGTTTTATTTTCTCATATTGTTTGTAATAAAAGTATCAACAATGTCCTCTCAAAAAACTAGAAGCACACTCTAAAAACGGAATATTGACTGTCGAACAATTCCGTTCACTATGAATGGATTTTCTACTCAAAATTTGCATAAGAGGAAAACCTCTAACAGTTGAAGTATTTTCGTTTCAAGTGCTATCATTTTACTGCAAAAGTTTTTCCTTTGGTCTGGAAATAAAATCCTTTGACGTGTGAAGGAAGTATAATTTCGATGTTAAAAGAAAACAAATTCTATGATATAACCTATAAGAAATATACACAAGCCAAACTTTGACAAATCCCAATATTCAATCGATCATTTTCAATAATATAATAACGACCCGTCTTAGATTTCAGCTTAAAGAAATTTTAATATATAACTTTCCTTACATTACAAATTTTCCAATACGTGTAAAATTGAAAGTCCATGGTCTATTAAATATATAATGTTGAAAAAGTGTTACAAAATTATTTTTAAACTTTGTTGCATTTTAAATTTCACAATAAATTCTATAGTAAACATTATTTGTTTTATAAAGTATATATTTCATGATCTTTATTTTTACAGTTTGAAAATTTCTTGAATGTATACATTTTTTCTTGCAATTAAATAGATATTTGTGCTTTTGGAAATCCTCTTTGTCCATGATACGCAAATACATTTTGAGTTATGTGATGGCCTGTAATGCATTCGATCGTTTAAATAATCTTTTGAAAATAATCTAAACACCGAAAGTCTGAGACAAAAAACGAGGACACTTCCCCCTTTTCACACCCCGTTATCACGATTTCAGTTTCTACAATGCTTTTGTTGACATTCTTGGGAATATCTTTGAATTGTCATCAGAAGAATCAGAAGAAATGAAAAATAAGGTTATGCGGATCAAAATTGTTTGTTTTGGTATACGTACCTTTCAAAATTTCTACGTCGCACTCTGGGATTCCTAATAATTTGTAAAAAACAATTATTTGATTTCGTTAATTGATTTTGATCATAAATAAATATATTCTTCTGACAAAATATCTGTGAAAAGATTAGCACCAGACGATGTACACTCACTAATGCGCAAGCGCCCTTCGTCTCCTAGTCTAGAAATGCAATCCTTGCATAATTAGAGGATTTCTTTTCATAGTCAAAAAAAGTCGTTCATTGCTAAAAATATTTTCTTTTTGCATTTCACAGATGAGTTTTGTGACAGGAAAAAGATTCTGTTGGTAGACAAAAGGAATATGCTTAATTTCAATGGATGCATTCTGAAAAGAACGTAATTTCACTATGGATAGACCTTTTTTTAGAGTGCATAATTATATATATGTTATATATGGTTATACAAATAATGCTTTTACGGAGGTCCGATCAGCTGGCACCTCCACTAAGTAATATCACTATTTACTTTATGCTACATTTTTGCGCTAATTACGGGCTAATTTTGGGCGGTAATGCCGATTTTTGGGCTTTTGTATTTTTATCAAAAAACCAAATTTTAGGTGGCAAGATGCTGACTGCCTGATCAGCTAGCACCTCCAGTACATAAAAACCTTAAAGTTTAAAAAACTGACTATACCCGAATTTAGGTCTATTTTAGGGCTCTTGAAATACACCAAAATCAATTTCTAAAAAACAACTCCTATCACTTACAAGCAACCCTTAATTTAGAAAAATACTTTTTCGGTCGTATAAACTAGCCTAAAATTACGGGCTACTTTCAGGCTTTTCAGATACACAAGAATCATTTATGAAAAAACAACCCCTATCATCGAAATTAAAGTTAAGGGTTGGAGCCCAAAAATCGATATGGACATTTTTGAGTAGCCCGAAAATCAGAAAGTATTCCTAGACCATAAAATTCCCAAAAGGATGATTTTTAGTCAAAGTCGTGTCACCATGGCCATGCAGGAGTGCATTTTGATGTTAAGGGTTGGAGCCCAAAAATCGATATAGACCATTCTAAAGAGCCCGAAAATAGCCCAGTATTCTCGAATAGTTTATTTGGTTCAAAATGTTTTCTCGAAATTGATTTTGGGGTATTTCAAGAGCCCGAAAATAGCCCGAAATTCGGGTATAGTCAGTTTTTCAAATTTTAAGATTTTTATGGGTAGGTATACATTGTACCATAGTTTTAGTTGCCCAAAGTTTCAATTGCCCATAAAATCACCAGAAGTCCCTATATTTGAAAAGCAGTGTTTGACGATGATTATGAAAGGAATGCGTTGGCAAAAATTGCAAGTATATATCAAATATAGGCGGTAGAGAGCGCTTTAGGGAAATGTACAGGAATCCTGCATCTTGCAATCCTCGCAGTTTTTGTCAACACATTCCTTTCATAATCTTCGTCTAACACTGCTTTTAAATTTTAGTGACTTCTGGTGATTTTTTGGGCAATTTAAACTTTGGGCAACTAAAACTATGGTACAATGTATACATACCGTTTTTATGTACTGGAGGTGCCAGCTGATCGGACCTCCGTAAAAGCATTATTTGTATAACCATATATAACATATATATGAATATGCTTCTAGTTGTTTATTCAAAGAGCCCTAAATGAGCCTTAAATTCTGTTAAAGGTGATTACTTGTTTAACTGTTATTTAAACCTGTGGTTACGTCAACTTATCGTTAAGCAAGCGGCACCAATGTTTTTTTATAAAATAACGGAACATTAAATTTAGCAATGGGGTATTTCGAGAGCCCTAAATGAGCCTTCAATTCTGGTATAGGCCTTAACTTGTTTAAATGTTATTTTAACGTGTGGTTACGTCAACTTAACGTTAAGCTAGCGGAACCCATTGTTTTTTTTAAAAATAATGGAGCATTAAATTCAGCAATGGGGTATTTCGAGAGCCCTAAATGAGCCTTCAATTCTGGTATAGGCCTTAACTTGTTTAAATGTTATTTTAACGTGTGGTTACGTCAACTTAACGTTAAGCCAGCGGAACCCATTGTTTTTTTAAAAAATAATGGAGCATTAAATTCAGCAATGGGGTATTTCGAGAGCCCTAAATGAGCCTTCAATTCTGGTATAGGCCTTAACTTGTTTAAATGTTATTTTAACGTGTGGTTACGTCAACTTAACGTTAAGCCAGCGGAACCCATTGTTTTTTTAAAAAATAATGGAGCATTAAATTCAGCAATGGGGTATTTCGAGAGCCCTAAATGAGCCTTAAATTCTGCCATAGGTGATAACTTGATACTTTGCTATTTTTCGTAAAAGCATACTTTGTATAACCATAGATATTGAAGTATTTGTGTTTATTTCAGAGCATATTGTTAATTGTTTTATTACAACAAAGAAGATAAAAAAAAAGACATAAAATATACGGAACATGTATGATTGTCTATACAAAATCGATTTAATAAACATTTAATTTTTCAAGGAGCTGTTTGTAACATTAGTTGTTTAAACAAATGTTGTTTAAACAAACAAAATTAAAAATTTGTATGGGGTATTTCGAGAGCCCTAAATGAGCCTTCAATTCTGGTATAGGCCTTAACTTGTTTAAATGTTATTTTAACGTGTGGTTACGTCAACTTAACGTTAAGCCAGCGGAACCCATTGTTTTTTTTTAAAATAATGGAGCATTAAATTGAGCAATGGGGTATTTCGAGAGCCCTAAATGAGCCTTCAATTCTGGTATAGGCCTTAACTTGTTTAAATGTTATTTTAACGTGTGGTTACGTCAACTTAACGTTAAGCCAGCGGAACCCATTGTTTTTTTAAAAATAATGGAGCATTAAATTTAGCAATATGGCATTAAATTAGCCTTAAATGAGCCTTTAATTCTGATATAGGTGGGGACTGGATTGGGCGATGTGGTTACGTCAACTTAACATACAACTTTTCTTTTTTCGAAATTCGCATTTTTGAAAATTGTATGTTTAAACAAATTTTGAAATTGACAAATATGTATTTATTTTAAAAAAGGATGCGTCTGAGAGATAATTGATAAGGAAGAGATTTATTGTGCTCGCCTAGCACAACTCAGCACAACTTGTGTTTTTTCTAAATTCGCATTTTTTGAAAATTGTATGTCTAAACAATTTTTGAAATTGACAAATATGTATTTATTTTAAAAAGGATGCGTCTGAGAGATAATTGATAAGGAAGAGATTTATTGTGCTCGCCTAGCACAACTCAGCACAACTTTTCTTTTTTCAAAATTCGCATTTTTTAAAATTGTATGTCTAAACAAATTTTGAAATTGACAAATATGTATTTATTTTGAAAATGATGCGTCTGAGAGATAATTGTTGAGGAAGAGATTTATTGTGCTCGCCTAGCACAACTCAGCACAACTTTTCTTTTTTCGAAGTTCGCATTTTTGAAAATTGTCTGTCTAAACAAATTTTGAAATTGACAAATATGTATTTATTTTGAAAATGATGCGTCTGAGAGATAATTGATGAGGAAGATATTTATTGTGCTCGCCTAGCACAATTCGGCACAACTTTTATTTTTTCAAAAAAACAAAATGGCGGTGCTGGTAAAAAAATCGTTTTTTCAAAATTTTAGCCCTAATTTTCATTTTTTTCCAAAATCGTTTGCAGCACAATTCAGTACAAGCCTAGCACAATTCAGCACAACTTTTGTTTTTTCAAAAAAACAAAATGGCGGTGCTGGTAAAAAAATCGTTTTTTCAAAATTTTAGCCCTAATTTTGATTTTTTTCAAAAATCGTTTGCAGCACAATTCAGCACAAACCTAGCACAATTCAGCACAACTTTTTTTTTTTTGAAAAAACAAAATGGCGGTGCTAACTTCCCGGACATGAGTTGGTAGTTAGGGTGACAAAAATATTATCATCGATAGTCCAATAAAAATCTGAAATACTTTTGAGTCCCATTGGATACAAATCGCTTGAAAATCAATTCGATTTAGTCCGAATGAATTAGAATAAATTTTTCAATCCGAATCAATGAGAAACAATCCGACCTCGGATTTATCTAAGTCAAGATTTCAATTTGAATACACATATCGGAGGTCGGAATGATTTTTTGTCTTGAAAAATGAAAATAAATCGTAGAAAATTTTATGATATAAGTATTCGCTTCACAACTTATTGAGCGTATCCAATAATCGTAAGAAACTAGACCAGTGAAGCAGCTTGCACCTTCACATGTTGGTTAAGTGAATTAAGTTTGGACATGACTTTAACGAAGAAGTTTCGAAGCGAGCTTTAGAGATTGAGAAACTTGAAACTATCGATACATTAAGTGAACTCAAGTTTGAAAGTCTTTGCTAACTTTAGAATGTTTACTATCTTTTGCTTTTGCTATCATATTCCCCACACATTCAGAAGTGTATTTTGTCCACAAAAAAGTTATCTTACAAAAATAGAATTGCCTATAAGATTGGTCACGTGGTTCGGTTGATTCATGGCCTTAAGGTTAAATGCTATTTAGGAAATTAGCAAATTTTACTGTTTTTAGGTTTCTAAATGTTTATGCCTATAGTAATAAAGATGTTATTTTAAAAATTTTGAAAATGGTAGAGATGATAAAAATGCCCAGAAATGAATCATTTTTGGTTTAAATAAATGAAATGGGTTACTTTTACACTTCAGTAAAATATGTTTTGCCGATTGAGTTTCACTGATTGACTTCAATTACAATTTCTATAATTTTTAATGAAATACCACTATACATGAATAACAAAATTTTCTATAGAGTAGTTTCTCCGCGGATAAAAATACTTAAATATACTTTTGAAAATTGCAATATTACTTTGATATTGCTAGATATCTTTTTTCAAAAATCACGGAATTTTAATTTTTGAGACCTTCTTTGTCGGATGAAGAGATCATCTACAACTTAGCCTTAAAACCTATCAATTTTAGGCAATTGGTGTTTAATAATATCAACAAAAGTTTAGTCATGAAAAAAGTTGTTTTATAAATAATTTCTGTGTTCAGTTTTATAATCAAAATAATCTTATATCTTTTAAACAATATCGTCGATAATAATATTGCAATTCCTAAGAATATGAATAATTTTTTTTTTTTAAGACTTGTAATGAAAATTTAATATATTTTCCAACCATGCTTCATGTATGTAATTACAGTTTTGAACGTACATTGAATGATGAAAAATATTTTTTTGTTTTTAAATAAATGATTGGTTTCTTTCCCATTGAATTGAAAAGTATCGTATATTCAATAACAGATTGTATATATGAAAGGCTCTGAATATAGACATAATAATTTATTTTGTTTCGAATGAAAAAATTTTGTCATTGTTCAATGGACGATCAAAACTGTAAATACATGCTTTGTGTTATATACGTAGGGAATCTCGATGCCTGTGAAGCTGTACCCACACTATTAAAAAACCAACTTTTTTTTTAGAGTTCTGAGCTCCTTTAGAATAGTTCTAGAGTTCCTGATAGTTTTTAAGAATAGTTCCGGGGTTTACATGCCTCAAAAATCAGATTTTCAAAATGGGGGGCTAAGTTCACGCTCCCCCCCACTTTCGAAAAATTTCAATTTTTTTCAGAGTTCTGGGAAGATTTAACATAGTTCTAGAGTTCCTGACGCTTTTCGACAATAGTTCCGTGAATTTCCGGGCACAGTGAACTTTCAAAAAAAAAATTCCAGCCCCCCACTTTTTACATATTCACTTTTTATCGATATATTTCTGTAGTACTCCAAGAGTTCTAGAGTTCTGTGTAACTAAAATTTTGAAAATTTTTATTCCCAAAAAGCTATGACACTTCAAAGTTACCAAAAAATTTTGAAAATCAATTTTTGAAAAGTTCCAAGAGTTCTGGTCAGAGTTCTGTTCCCCCCCGGAATAGTTCTACAAAAAAGCTCTATAACATTTTTCTCTCAAATGAAAATCCAAAAAGCTATGACACTTCAAAGTTACCAAAAAATTTTGAAAACCAAATTTTGAAAAGTTCCAAGAGTTCTGGTCAGAGTTCTGTTCCCCCCCGGAATAGTTCTACAAAAAAGCCCTGTAACATTTTTCTCTCAGATCAAAATCCAAAAAGTTGTGGGACTTCAAAGTTACCAAAAAATTTTGAAAATCAATTTTTGAAAAGTTTCAAGAGTTCTGGTCAGAGTTCTGTTCCCCCCCGGAATAGTTCTACAAAAAAGCTCTATAACATTTTTCTCTCAAATGAAAATCCAAAAAGCTATGACACTTCAAAGTTACCAAAAAATTTTGAAAATCAATTTTTGAAAAGTTTCAAGAGTTCTGGTCAGAGTTCTGTTCCCCCCCGGAATAGTTCTACAAAAAAGCTCTATAACATTTTTCTCTCAAATGAAAATCCAAAAAGCTATGACACTTCAAAGTTACCAAAAAATTTTGAAAACCAAATTTTGAAAAGTTCCAAGAGTTCTGGTCAGAGTTCTGTTCCCCCCCGGAATAGTTCTACAAGAAAGCCCCATAACATTTTTCTCTCAAGTCAAAATCCAAAAAGCTATGACACTTCAAAGTTACCAAAAAATTTTGAAAACCAAATTTTGAAAAGTTCCAAGAGTTCTGGTCAGAGTTCTGTTCCCCCC